>SPJY01006159.1:0-73642 GCA_005191435.1 Raddia distichophylla
GGTATTTATTATACCGACATTTTGCATTCACAATCCTGGTTGTAAGTGTCTAAAAGAGAGGAATCAATTCAAAGCTTGCTTTACAAAAGAAGATCAAGCCAAATGATCAAAGTGACTTTCAGAAAAGTAAAAGCACATTTGTTCTCACTTGGTGGAGATTGATGGTGGCTTTCTGGTGCTCTTCAATTTTTCAAAATTTTTGTCCCTATTCCATAATTAGTCATGAGCAACTCAGCAAAAAATCTCCTCAAAACTCTCTGTAGAAAAAATATGAACATTGAAACAACATAAGCTGCTTTCTGGAAAGTAAAAGCAGATTCTTCAGAGTTTGTTTCTACTTGGAGTAGAGAGATGATGGCTTTCTGTTACTCCAAAAATTGTGGGCATTTTCTCTCTATGCAACCATGAGTCTTGAAGCACTCCACCAAAAATCTCCTCAAGAATACGGCACAGAAAATATGAAAAATCAAACACCACGAGTTGTCAAGAACATCGAGCAGAAAGTTTGGGGCTCGGTTTTCACTTCATAGCTCCCAAATGGAGAAACCAGTGGACTTCAAATTTTCACCACAGATGGGTACATGAGTCACGCATCTTTTCCAACTGGAATCAGCCCAAAATGATTTTTCTATATTTTTCTCAAAATATTTTCCTGACTACTGCGCGGATGAAAATTTCTGGACAGATTTGCAACAAGTCAAGAACTTGATCTTTTGCCTCTCATATGGTTGGAAAGAGTGTGGTAAATCATATTAGCAACCTCAAGGCATTATAGACCATCAAGAACCAGTAAGAAACCATCAAGACTCATCTCCAAATAAGAGCTCCAAAAGGGGAAACAAAAGAAAGAAGAACTTGGAGCAAATCAACACAAGATGATCATGAAGATGAGAGATTTCATTGCATAGAAGTTGGGGATTACAAACCACACTCCATGTGGTCACAAGCACTCTAAGTGCCACCCTTACACACCCAACTCACCCTCTCTATTTCTGAAATTTTTAGCTTTAAGGGGATGAGGAGGAGGTGCTCCCTTCCCACTCTATTTATACCCTAAGGGTGAGATGCCCTAAAACTTAGAGCCCATCTTCACCATTCATTTGAGGATGAGTGGTGTACAAGTCACACACTACAAGACACACTCTCGAGAGGGAATATTCTCCACATATTCCTTCGGAAAATATCTTTGTAGCTTCCACGGTTACCAGCCCACGCCTGGGCCCAACGGCCAGATCAACTACGCCACCAGGTTACCGACACCGCAGCCTCCAGCTGCCTCGGATTCCTTGCCATGGCTAAACTTCTCAAGTACACCACCTCATGTGACCGCCAAGTCATCGAACCCGGTCACCTGCAACCTCCGGATGCACTAGCCTCCAGCTGTCCCCGCGAAGCGTCAGCCACGTACCCGCTGATACCTGCATCACTGAGGTGAAAACACACGAAACCAACACACCTTACCTCACCTGGAAGGTTAGTTCATCACAAAATTTACATCATCATAATCCCTTCATGACATCACAATTAAGAAGCCCTAACGCCCTAACACACCACGTGTCAGCTTAATAAATTCCACCTGACCACATCTGATCATACTATTACCTAGCCCAAGCTCAGCACAATGGTCTGGTTTCAATTCCAAGACAATTTTCATAAATGCACCATTTAATAATTCTTCAAAACACTTCATATTCCATCTTGTCACATATATTCATCATCAAACTGGGGTACCCTCCACATGGGTCTCAACAGATGATCTTCACTCTCCCAAGTGCTTCTTCTTCAGTGTGGTTGCTCCATTGCACCTTCAGAAATTTCACGGTCTTTCTTCTGGTCGTCCGTTCCTTCTCGTCAAGAATATGGATAGGGTCCTCTCGGTAGGAAAGATCGGGTTGGAGATCAAGGTGTTTCATCTCGGTTGATTCGGTTGGAACCTGAAGACACTTCTTGAGCTGGGAGACGTGAAATACATTGTGCACATCAAAGAGTGAAAGTGGAAGATTGAGCTTATAAGCTATTGCTCCTCACTTAGCTGTGATTTGAAAAGGACCAATGTAATGGGGTGCAAGCTTTCCCTTCATTTGGAAGCGATAAGTACCCTTCAGGTAGACGTGATCGCCAACTTTGAAGGCGAACTCGCGGTGACGACGATCAGCGTAGCTCTTTTCGAGTGATTGCGCTGCCCGCAATCATTCTTAGATTATCTTGACTTGCTCTTCAACTTTGATTACCATGTCAGGACCATAGAATGGGCGTTCTCCGGCTTCGGGCCAGTTCAAGGGAGTCCTACACTTTCTCCCATAAAGAGCTTCAAATGGAGACATTTGAAGGCTGGATTAGTAGCTATTGTTGTCAGAGAATTCAGCAAATGGCAAGTACTTCTCCCAACTCTTGCCATAAGAAAGGACACAGCCTCGGAGCATATCTTCTAATATTTGGTTAGTCCTCTCGGTTTTGCCACCGGTCTGTGGATGGTAAGCTGTGCTAAAGGTGAGTTGTGTTTCCATTTCCCGGTGAAGGCACTCCAAAAAGTGTGAGGTAAATTGTGGGCCTCGGTCGGAAACAATTACCTTAGGAACACCATGGAGAGAGACGATGCGAGATAGATAAAGCTTTGCCAAGTTTTTGGTATGATAACCGGTCTTGACCGGTAGGAATTGAGTAGATTTGGTTAACTGATCAACGATCACCAAGATGGAATCAAAACCTTTCTGTGTCTTAGGCAATCCGGTGATAAAATCCAAGCCTACTTCATCCCACTTCCACACCAGTATGGGCAGCGGTTGGAGAGTACCCGTTGTCCGGAGATGATTAGCTTTTACCAGTTGACATATGTAGCACTCAGCAACATATCGGGCAACTTCTCGCTTAATGCGAGCCCACCAAAATCTTTGCTTCAAATCTCGATACTCCGGGATGGATAGAGAACGGAGAATCATGTGCTTCACTAATAATAGATGTTTTCAACTTCTTGTTGTTGGGCACTCCCAACCGGTTTCCAAACCACAGGACAACTTGTGCGTCCTCAGAGAAACAATTGGCTTTTCCCTCCTTCATCTAGGCTCGGATATGGGACATACCCTTGTTATTCCTTTGGGCATTTTTGATTTGGTCATTGAGGTCGAGTTTGACTTCTAGGGAAGCAACATACCCATGTGGGACCATCTCTAAATTGAGCTTCTGAAACTCCAAGTAGAGAGCATCCAGCTCAGACCCAAACAAGATGTAATTGCACTGGGCTTTCCGACTCAGGGCATCGGCAACAATATTGGCTTTGCCCGGATGGTAGTTAAGTCCTAGATCATAGTCCTTAATCAACTCGAGCCATCTTCTGATGGGCGCGGACGCGGGGTCCCGATCTTCTGGTGAAAGATGGTAAGGATAACTCGATAGGTGTCACGGAGACCTGAACGATCTGGCTTCCAACCCCACAAAGGAACTGGAAATCCCGGCGATCGCTAAACCACCACGATGAGTGTTATCGACCGAACCAGAGGCATGATCGACCTGTCCACGAAGGATGATTCCTGCAAGCAACCGAAGAACGAGCAAGAACACAAGATAAGCAATCTCAATTGTGAATTTATATTAAGGATAATGGGGTTCAGAAACTTGGTCCTGTTGGCCTAGCCGACACAAGAAGAACAAGGCGAAATCTCACACAACCGTGACGAAATCAACTAAACAAAACCCAACTAAGACGAAACACAGCGTGGGACTTATATAGGGCGGCGGCCAGAGGAGGAGCGCCCAAACAGGTGCCCACATGTGCTCAACCCTAACTCTAGGGATACACGGGCTTTGGGCCCAAAAATACGACGACGCAACGTCTAAAAGTTTCTGTCTGTCAGCTTGTTTTCACGATTCCTGTTGACTTGAATTGAATTTGAGGGTGTGGTTGGATCCGTTGGAAATCTTATCTCGTAAGCTTTTCGTAGAGTCCTTATTTGCCTCATTTGGACGTCGTATGTGATCTGGGCGTCCGTTTGAAGGTGCGCTGGTCCTGGAAGTTTGAACCGGACCCGGCAGCGAGTTCGACGTCCTCTCGTCTTGGGCAACCGCGTCAATGTTATCCTCATCATCTTCTTTATCTTCCATTCAGATCTGATTGGGTAAAGATATACTTGAGGCTCTTGTGATTCGTATAGATTTCACAGCGCTTACTAATTAGGAAATGGTGCCATATATTGATAGCATCCACAACAGCTGCAACCTCGAGGTTGTGAGTGGGATAGTTTAGTTCATGAGGCCTTAATTGTCTTGAGGCATAAGCCACGACCTTGCCTTCTTGCATAAGAACAAATCCGAGGCCAAGGTGCGATGCATCGCAATAGATGTCAAAGCTCTTGCGGATGTCTGGTAGGACTAGGATAAGCGCGTTGGTCAAACATCCTTCAATGTTTGGAAGCTCCTTTCACACTCCGTCGACCACTCAAACTTCTTATCCTTCTTAAGGAGTTCGGTCATTGGCTTAGCGATTTTTGAGAAATTTTCAATGAAGTGCCGGTAATATCCAACGAGTCCAAGGAAACACCGGATCTCGGTGACACTGGTGGGTTGGCCCCAATTCAGTACATCTTGTACTTTACTTGGGTCTATAGCCACACCTCCTTCAGATATTATGTGACCAAGGAAGGCAACCTCCTTTAACCAAAATTCACACTTGCTGAATTTGGCATAAAGACGATGCTCGCGAAGCTTTTCCAACATAAGCCGAAGATGCTCCTCATGCTCTTCTTCGGTCTTGGAGTAGATAAGAATGTCATCAAGGAAGACGACAACAAACTTGTCAAAGATACTCAATGAAGATGGCATTGATGAGATTCATAAAGTACGCCGGTGCATTGGTGAGTCCAAAGGACATGATGGTATATTAATACAAGCCATACCATGTAGAGAATGCAGTCTTTGGGATGTCCTCTGATCTGATTTTGATTTGGTGATAAGCTAATCTGAGGTCAACCTTGGACGGGCTCCGAACATCTTGTCAAATAGATCATCAATTCTAGGGAGAGAGTACTTGTTCTTGACTGTGACAGCATTTAGCGGACGGTAGTCAACACACATATGCAAACTCTTGTCCTTCTTCCACACAAATAGTGTTGGGCAACCCCAGGGTGAGGAGCTCGGGCAAATGAATCCTTTGTCTTGCAGCTCCTTGAGTTGCCTCTTCAGCTCGGCCAACTCATTGGAAGGCATTCTATAGGGTCTTTTTGAGATTGGAGCTATTCCGGGCAACAGCTCAAAGACAAACTGAATTTCCCGATCAGGTGGCATATCGGGTAACTCCTCGGGAAAGACATCTGGGTAATCACACACTATTGGGACAGCACTAACTCTAGAAGAATCATCACTTCTCAAAGCATAGAGATGAGTTGCATCGGTGGTGGATGAAAACACAACTTGCTCGCCGGCAGGGTTGATGAGAGATATAGACTTTTGGGCACAGTTAATTTTCCCCTGGTTCTTGGATAGCCAATCCATACCAAAAATGACATCGATATCTCCTAGATCGATCAAAATTAGATCAGCTAAGAATTCTACTCCATTGATTTTGATTCAAACCGTCCAACAAGCGCGATCAACTCTAAAAGATGATCCCGGTGCATGAATGCAAAGGGAGGGACGCATGGGTTGCACGGTGAAAACATGTCGTGCAGCAAACTTCCCATTGATGAAAGAATGGGTAGCTCCCGAATCAAACAAAACAGTAGCTGGGCAGGAGTTGACAGATAGCGTACCCAGAACTACATCTGATGCATCGACAGCCTCCTCCGCCATGACATGGTTGATGCGACCTTGGTGCCGGGCTTGGGAATGTCTCTGGGCATTAGCATGAGGTGGTGTTGCATGTCCGGGTAGAGCAGCTGGCCTTGCATTCGCTGCTCCTTGGTCCTTTTTTGGGCAACGGTTGGCAAAGTGCCCAAGCTGCCCGCGGTGAAAGCAAATAGTGTTCGGGTAGTGCTGGACATTGCCTCCTCGTTGGTTGGCAGTAGAGGGAGGTACAAGCCTTGGCTGGGGAGGTCGGGGAGCATAAGCTTGGGTCCTTGGTTGCATCGGAGCTTGAAGTTGAGGAGGTCGGGGCTGCCATATGCGCTGCACTTGCGAGTTGTTGTTCGCTGAAATCTAGGCGGCCCGCTTTCGCTTGCGCGACTCTTCTAACTTCTTCCACTTCTCTTCGACCAGAATGGCCTTGTTGACCACATGCTGGAAGTCAGCGTAGTCATTGGCTGCTAATTCCAACTGGAACTCATCCGAGAGACCATTTATGAATCGATCCTTCTTTCGATCATCGGTGGATACCTCGTTGGGGGCATAACGGGTCAAGTAGTTGAACTTGTGGAGGTACTCTACTACAAACTTCCGGCCTTGTGTCAAGGCTAGAAATTCTCTTCTCTTGATGTCCTCGATGCTGGCCGGGACATGAGTTGCACGGAAGGTGGTGCAAAACACATCCCAGTTGATGACATGATTCTCTTGCTGCATGGCGAGGAAGTTGTCGTACCGTGCGCAAGCCGCACCCTCAAGTTGGTGAGAGGCAAGGGACACCTTCTCATTGTCCGGGATACGGGCGAGAGTGAGATTGCGTTCGATGGTGCGGAGCCAATCATTCGCTTCAATTAGATCTTTCGACTGGGAGAAGATTGGTGGGTTAGTGCGAAGGAATTCCACAAGTCCTCCAGCTGCGGGTTGGGCTGCTACTCCCCCAGCTGGGAAATGACCCGATGCAGTGTTCTAAACAATCTGTTGTAGTAGGGCGGTCTGAGCTTGGAGATTTTGCACATGAGAGCAAGAACTTGAGCCATAGTAGGTGGTGGTGGCAAGTTCTCCTCCAGTGGCGGCTGAGGTGGTGGTGCAGGTTGATCAGGACTACACGTAGCCTCGCACAAGGCAGCAAGGGCAACAGGTTGAGGATTTTGGGAGGTCAAAGCACCTCCGTGTTGTGCGCGCGCTCGAGTTTGGGCTCCAGCCATCCTGCTACAAAATAATAAATTTTAGCCACTGTTGACGTCAAATAAACACCAATTTCATACGTCAACATATTCCGGAATTCCGGCTTTTCGGGAGAAAATCAAGGTTTATACTAATATTTTATTTATTTTAATAAAGTTTCACAAGTTTTGGTGAGTTTTGGATCTACAGGTACAAAATGGGACAAACCAGAGCCAGACCGGGAAAAAGGCCAGGCCGACCAACCCACTAGGCCGGCCGACCTGTCCACGTCACCGATCCAGCTCTGTTTTCACCCCGGTGGCACAAAAGCACAAGATGAACACATCTAGACCATCCACTACCGTCGGTTTGATCGAATGGACACGGTTGCTTCACAAATGAGCATAGGATTCCCTTGGATTCCTTTCTTGCGCAAGTCCAATTGATCCACCGGCTTAAGGGGTTAATCTACACCATCAAGGGAGCATCCTAGACGAAATCTACGGCCGGGAGGTTAAGAAGGTGGGTCGGCCGACCCACTGGGCCGGCCGACCCACTCTCGGGCCACTTTGGATTCCCCTTTGGAGGAGGGATAGATGACACGTGTCCCTACACGTGGAGCACCCCGGTTGGCTGCGTAGCACTATAAATAGACCCCCTCTCCTCACTTGTAACACAACACACAACACTTTCACATTTTCATTCCACTTAGTAGAGTAGCTCTTAGTTAGTAGAAGTTGGGAGTTAGAGTCAAGTCGACCTGACGCTCGGAGTTCCGGAAGTGTCTTCGGGAATTCGGGTAATAGCTCTTGTACCCTTTCCTAATTGTTTCAATTAGTGAGATCACTTCATTCATTGCTATAGTGTTGAACTTTACTTGAGCTGAGTATATCTGCATAAATGAGTTGTGTAGATTTGCCTTACCGGTAGCTTGTATTCGTCTGGAATCAGTTTAGCTTCTCACTCATATACTGTTAGAGCCAGGCATTGAACCAAGATCAACTTCTTTTAGTACTGAGGAAGATTGATTAGAAATAGTCGCAGACGTGGTGTCTGAGGCTAGGACTAACTCGGTTTACACCCGGGCCCACGTATATGTGGTAGGTGGTGACAGCCCTATCATCCGTAGATACTAAGTATCTCGCGCGTAACCCACAGCGTCCGGCTTTGGACCAGTAGAGCCACATCGGAATGATCATAATCATTCGGGATTCCAATTCAGGATAGCGGGTGGTAGTGAGTGTCCGAGCTCCGACGACGAATATCAAGTGTACCTCTATTAGAATATTCTAAGCTCACTCAGTAAACTGAATCACACGACTTTGTGAACTTATTATACTTGTCTCGTTGTCCTCCCAACTGTCTATCTAGCTAGTGTAGCTTCCTCTTTATTTGTGTGAATATTTATCGTGTGTGTGTGTCCCGGTCTTTTCATTTATCCTAACCCCCGTTACCTAGACTGGCTGGTATTTTAACTAATTAAGATATAGAGGTTATCTCTTTAAACCCTCGTTCCCTATGGATTCGATAACTCTAGGAATACTCCTGGTGAAAACTACAAGTGATGTCCGTCCGCTTGCGGATTAATTTCTTTGAGCGTAAGAATCGCCAACAGCAACTAGGATGACGGTAGCCTACTCATGGTGAAGTAGATTACTAGGGAATATCAGCATTTATCCATACTCCTATATGCATGCAGCAAAACCACAATCATGTAAATTCCAGCAAAAATCCAAGAACTCCAGATGGAACAACATGAAATCAGATAGCAATTCCCAAATAAGGTTACACAAGTACAAAGCCCGTAGGCTAGCTCTTAAGTTCTTTAAAACAGGGTAACAGGATCAACACTAGGATACAAGGTTTTTAGTCCTAGGCTATTACATAAATGGTGGACAATTTTTTCGGTCACAACCTAAGTTATCACCAATCAGTAGGAACATACCCAAGAGTTCTATCGAAACCCTCGGGAAACTCGTCCAAAAGGTGATAGTTCGGGGAACCGGTATCATCGAGGTCATGTGGATCAGTGAGACGATGTGGAGGGCTGAGAAGGGTAGGCAGACCTCCATAGTTGCCTGGTGCACAATGCCTAGTAACATCCACACGAGGGAGTTGAAACTGAGGTGGAGCAGGTCCACGAAGAGAGGGATCACATGGACCTAATACCTTTTGGGGCATAAGCCCGATCTGGACAAGACGAGAGAGTTGCTCTCGGGCTGCACCAAGGCAAGCACGGGTTGTCCAAAATTCATGAAGAAGGCACCATGAATGTGGTCCAATGTACGAACCAAACTCGCCAAAGAACGAATGGTTGGTTTACCTTCAAGCTCTGGTTCAGCAAAGTGGTTGATGCTGGTGCAGGTATCTAGGTGTGGAAACAATTTGTATGGAGCTCGGGTAAGCTCCCACTGCTCACCATGAAAATAGCACATGGCAACGCTTGCCACCTCTTGAATAGCCATGGAAATGGTGGTACCCCTAGCCTGTAATTGGTATGGGACACTACGTGGCACACTTCTTGCAATGATGTTGACCGTGGCGATGTAAACTTCCATGCTTGATCATTGGGAATCGATGTAGATGACATACTCAGGTACATAGGTGTTGTTGGCGATCCAGCGTACGCAGAAGTGTGGGGTAACCTTCAACTCTATCAGCACGCGTAGTGCAAACGAGTTGTCCACGGGTCATCTACCATGTTGAAATGGTATAGATATTATAGAAATTCAGATTTGTAAATCCAATGAATGTAAGGTGAGAACAAGACAGATAGATAAGAAGAAAAATCAGCAAGTCTTAGTTTCAAACTCTTTTGATAGTTAAAGTAGTTTGGACTCAAAACTATTTTCTATCTAGCTAACGACCATGCTAAGTTCTAACCTGCAGTTACATGTGCTCTGATACCTGCCCTATAGTACCCCCTTAGTTTTCACCCGGCTTATTAGAGATATAACTTCATCACGGCATGCACTGATTGAATACTAACATACAGGCCAACTCGAGCTGAGCCGAGTACGTTAGCACTCAATCCGACTGCACAACACAAGCAATCTCTATTAAAGCGAGTGCGAACTTGGGTATCGGATATATTCTCGGTGATGGCTCCCAGAATCAGCTACCATTACACACATAACCTCATTTGGATCGATAGCACAACACATAGGCAAATGGTCATAACTTTATATTACAAAAGAGTATGGACTGATGTCCATACAAGTAAGTTTAACATAGTTCAGAGTTGTACGCAGCGGAATAAGTAGTTAGTTTCACAAAAAGCAATGACAGATTATCATCTATAAGCAAAAGTCCAGCGCGGTATGCCGCCCAACTAAAGGGCAACCGACTGGAAGCTAAAACTCAGCAATGTGCCCGCTAGCATCATCATTCCCCACTTGATAGTAGTACTCAAGTGCAGGGTCGCTATCACCTGCAACAATTAGTAGCACATCGGTTGAGTACAAATGGTACTCAACACTATGAGGTACTTATAGCCTCCTCCATGTATAGTGAATAACAAACGAATGGCTAGCATAACAGTTTTAGCATAAAAGAGCATTTTAAAGACTAAACTTAAGTAGATGGTAAATGACATTCGAGCAAGCATGTAAATACTTGTGAATCAGCTGTAACATCCTCAAGTGTAACATTGTTAATTCCATCAAGATCAATCCACGGGGCTCTGTCCGCCCAAGGTCTCTATCCGACCATAACGTCAACGGGATTCCATCCGCCCCCGGTCTCTATCTGACCAATCACCACGAGCAACCCGGTGCTCGGAAACATAGCCCAGCCAACACCATACCCAACTCAGAACACAAGTGCTAACCGAAGTGTCTCGATTTAATAAGCATTCATCCCTAATCATGGGACGCGGCTGTTCGAATAGTTCATAACTTTGCAGAGGTGTATGACTTCATCAACATGACACAGCAAGTCATGCCGAAGCATCCTAGATGTGCATGCCAGACCATTAGATCGTCCGGTAACTGTAACCCAATGTTCCACGTGCCGTGTTGTGGTTTAATGGAGTTAACCATTGATGTAGACGTTGCTCAGAGCCTTCTATCCAACCGTCCCTGAACCCCCACGGAAGCTACCCATGGCTAAGGAGCGGCCCCTGGGCGGTCCCCACCCACAAAACACAAGCAAATAAGCAACAATAGCCCAAATGATCACCAATGGTACAAGCATGACCATAAAATTGGCTAAGTATTCCCATTCACATGTGTGGTCGTAGTATAGTAGCTTGAAATGATGGCACCATATTCGGTCCTTAATCACCCGAACGGGGCTACATGACCGGGATCCATCCTCCCGTCATCTCCTATCACCTGTTCCGTCCCAACTCAACATCCACACATCCTACCATCATTATGAACCATAGATTAATCCATACTGAATAATGAGATATCATAATCAAGTATTGCTCTCAACCACGTGTACTCTAAGCAAGGCTAAACATTCGTGACACAACCAAAGATAAATAATACCCACTTAGGCTAACAAGGAATATGGTTATCAAGCCTAGATATCAATAAACTAGCTAGCATGCAACTAATGGTAGAACATAATCAAAACAGTGCAAGTAAATAGAGTTCAATATGCTCTCAAGAAAAAAGCTCTCAAAAAAATAGAGTTCAACATGATTGAGTCAAATGAGGGGAGTAATAAGTGCCTTGTTGCTGGTCGACGAGGGGGAGAGCTTCTGGATTGAGCTCGACTTCCGTAGGAGTAATAAGTGCCTTGTTGCTGGTCGCTGAGGGGGAGAGCTTCTGGATCGAGCTCGGCCTCCTACGGAACGTCAGGTCCTATCGTTCAGTAGCAAGAGCATCAAATAAAATCCAAATAAAATACCCGACAAACACAAACAAAGAATATAATGCAAGATCCAATATATTTTTAAGGTAATGCAATTTTTTTGCAAAAATAATAACTCAGATCCAAATTCGAATGAGTGGGATATGGCTAACTGAAGTTGAGGTGCTAAAGCTGCGTAGAATAGCCTTGAGGCTGCTCGGGGAAGATCAAAACTGCTCGAAAATAAGCTTCCTTGCACGGGAAAGGAGTTATCCTACCCAGAAAAGGTTGAACCTGGTCAGATGGGTCATACCTTAGCTACCAAGAGCAGGTTCTTAAATGGGCTTCACTGGTCTGGCTCAAGTAGTTTACTCAACATGTATGTCTCTCAGTGCGGGATATTTTTGGGGCATAAGAGCTGGTCGGCTGTGGTCACCCTCAACATGAAAGTTGTAGAAAATTTCTTGGCGCACAACTTTCATGTAGAACACTTTTCAATTCAATATACAATTGATTTTATAGAAATTATTTACTAAGCTACTGTTTCTGTGAA
The DNA here is from genome assembly GCA_005191435.1 of Raddia distichophylla. Classification (NCBI taxonomy): domain Eukaryota; kingdom Viridiplantae; phylum Streptophyta; class Magnoliopsida; order Poales; family Poaceae; genus Raddia; species Raddia distichophylla. The sequence goes on from SPJY01006159.1 coordinate 12,287, forward strand.
CATACTAAAAAGGTGTAGTTTGGACCTGCTGTACTAATGCTTCGGTTTAGCTGAACGATGAGCTTAGGGATGGGACTTAGATGATGCAAAATATGGACAAGAAGTGTTCTAAGGTTCTTACCAAGCAAGGAGTGCCTTGATTAGAAAGAGACATCGAGCGGATGGAGAGATCGAAGAGGAAAGGGCTTGACAGCGACCTTCTCCTCCCTTGCTCGCTACTATACTGCTCCTCTCCTTGCTACTGTCATATCCTTCCTTCGAGAGGCATCTCTTGATGTTGCTCTACTTCTACAGGTGATGAAGAAGCTCCCAATGTATTCCCCTAGGCTTGGGGAGGCAAGAAATGGTAATAAGAATAAGAACTTGGTGAGTTCTTTCTGCTGCAAGTTTAGGTAACGAAAAGGAAGTAGAACTCACCAAATCCTTCGTGCATGCGAATGCCGTCGAAGGTGTGGGGAGCTCAGGTGTTGGAGAGGTTGCATCTTGACATGCACAAGCTGTCTTCAAGTATTTAGGTGGATTTGAGAGTGGAGGAGTGGAGGAACTGCTGTTGTCCTTCTTAGTTCGAGCAGTAGGAAGAAGGTACAGAAATGGGGCTTAGAAAGATGGGAGACGGCTGGTTGGGCTTTTAAATAGGTTGCCTTTTGTGGGTGACAAGTGGGGCAAGGTCCCACCTGCAAATGGGAGGTTTTGGGTAAGGGAAATGGTGAGAAAAGTGAGGATGTTGTATTTGCATGAGTTTCTCTTCCATTTGGCACTGCTTCGCTCTGTCGTCTGCCACTCGGCCACGGGGCGCAGTCAGCTTGGGGCGCGTGGCCTATTGTCTGAAGCACTGCCCATATCAACCAATGGGAGAGAGGGGTCACCGGGTCTTGATCCGGGTCAAAAAGAATAAATAGTCAAGTGGGACTCTGGTCGTTTGGGTGGCTCATAACTCTATAGATAGCTTGGGTACACTCCGCCCGGCGATCAGTCGGACGACCAGGGCATGTGGTCACTCGGCGAGCAGTCGGGCGACCAGGAAATCTGCTCGGCGAGTTATGTCCTACTACTCTAATAGCTCGGCCAGGTAGTTTCTAGGAGTTTGGTTCAAAAAGTCCTATGCTCTCAACACATATCGTGCTAGTTGTATAAAACTTCATGAAAAGTTTTTAAAGAACCATAATGAAACCAAATGAACATTATGAGGGTATGCAAAACTAATTGGAGATAATAGCTGGGCTGTTACACAGGGTGTGAAGTACTCCGTAGAAACACTCCATGTATGGAACTTGTTAAACCACCATGTTGTAAGATCAATCTAGGAATGAATGCAAAGAGCGTATTTCAGTTTTCGAATTATTTCAAAAGACAGAGCATAGAATACCCACTTTGAAGTGTAGCAAAGATATATAGATTATCTTTCTACTCTGAAAGCATATCCACTCTTAAAACCAGGATGGATTGCACCATTGACTTTGAATTGCTCTAAAACCAGTTTTATAAGAAGATTGGAGAGAGAGAGAGAGAGAGAGAGGATGTAGAAGAACATGGAGAGATGCACATGTGCACAAATTAGGTGGCAAGCTTTCCAAATGTGTATAGCTGATGTGGTAAAACTACCCACAAAACCGTTTGCCGTTTGTCCAACAGTGTTATCTATCCGGCTTTAATGGTTGGAAAGGGAAGATATATTGTTTCAGAGTTTTTTAAGGACATATGGTTTTAAAGTCAAGAGGATGGTTTATATGGCTTGGCAATAGTTGAAGGGGCAATCTATGCTACTCTGTTTCAAATGGGACTGCAAGCCTGCAACACGTCTCATGATCATGACTCATGAGCCTTTTGAGCTCCAGTTTTGTTGGCACTCTATCCTCATGAAGCTGTGTGTTTTGTTCTTTGCTTGTAATAAGGTGTATGTCTTCTTCTTAAAGGATAAATGGTTCTTTAGACTCTTCCTGCTTGATCAAGATGCATATATACAAAATAAAATTGGCCCTTTTAAATGACTCCGTACTTTGATGAAGCCTTTAGATTCCTCAGGGACGAGGCACTATGCAGACTGATGGCGTCCAGGACATCCCCAGCTTCAGATTACTTTCCTGAAGAAACGAGATGCAGTACTCAGAGATGAAGCTGTTAGGTTTCAGCAATCCGTATGCCGTCTCAAAGATCCTCATCATGGCACCCTACAACAGGCCAGACCAGCATCCACACCAATCTCCGTCATTTGGTTGAAGATCCTTTGGGCTTCATCAATTTGCCCTTCCTTCGCAAAGGCGAAAATGAGGAGGTTCAAATGAGGGTGTGAGAGGGTTCGGTTCTTAGCTCATGTGGATGGTCATTCGTTGCAAGTGCCATGCCTGGGCTTGCAGCGCCATGGTAAACCTTTTGCGATGTGTTCCTAAAATTAAATTAAATTAATGAAATAAAAATTTATCATTTTTTACAAACCAATGGCGTAGTACTTTGTAGTCATTTTTTATAGATTTTAAATAGTTCTTCTTAGAGTTTGTAAAATATTTTTTTATAATTTTTTAGACGCTCCGAGGCCTCTCTTGAATTTCGTATGGTACTGGAATTCAGCAATCAACACCGACCATTATCTCATTGTACACTAACTATTGCAAATCACTCGTTGATTTCCCTCCCATACACTTGCAAGGAAAAAAAAACGAGGAAGATGATGAACTCAGAAATTGGTGCTCAGCCTCGGCTGCCCTCTTAGCCTCAAACCCGAACCATTTTGTGTCCTTTTTATTGACTCAACAAGTAACCCTGCAACAGAGCAGACATTACGCATCACTGGCCAACGCCATAAGACAAGCTAGGGAGCACCCAGAGGTTTTTGTCCTGCAGATTCAAATAGCCAAAGAATTTTGATGGAACCGCAAGCGTGTTGCTGTTTGCAGCCAACAAAATGAGACTGCCATCCATGGGCACCGCCTGACCAAGCTGGGCTACAGTCCACGGTTCATCACCAGATTGAACCGCGCAGTAAATGAAGTTACTCTTTCCTCCCCATCTTTCAGGGTTCATACAAGAAAATGTAGGGTTCCTCCTATCAATGCAAACAAAGAGAGACCAATTTCCCAACTCCTCCATCTTCACCCACATAGCCGGTCTGACTGAACAGTCGAGGTGAAATACTTGAAAGGTGAAAGAGGAGCTAGACATGCTGCGTCCTTCAGACAGGGTAACCAGGAGAAGCATGTCACCACAGACCACCAGCCATGGCTTATAGCGCAGTCCTGCAATATTGCCTTCTTCCCGCAGATGTACTTCCTGCATGCTGAACTGAGGCGCCATGCAAATGGTGTGTAGCCTGTGAAGAAAGTCCATGGCAAACATCCCACCTTTCAAGGAAATTATCTGCATGATGCGCACACCGCCAAGAGGATGCTCCGACCAAGATTCCGTTCCAACCTTCCACCGGAACATGGAGGATGCCGAGCAAAGGATGAGATGCGAGTTGGGTGAATCGAGCGGTTCCGCAAGGATGCCATAGTCTATCTGGCAGTTGCTGGTGGACCGGAGTTTGGGAGTCTTCACATTAGTACCAGTGTACACATTGACAAGGAGGCAGTGGCCATGATAGGTGAAAATAAGATACCCATATGAGCAGCCCAAATAGCACATGTGACTTGAATTATTCCAGGGTGCTGAGCGGCGAAGGGATAATGTTCTCTTGGCAGGATCACAGAGGCTCCACTTGTAGCCAAATAAATGCTCGTACTTGATCTTGTTGCTGAATAACAGTTCATGGTTAATATTTGGTTTGAGGAGGAGAGGTGGGAAGGTGAAGTTATATAGATATGGCAAGGAAGAGAGCGCGGCGCGCCAAGATCGACAGGTGGCAGTAAAAGCAAGGAGGTCATGGAATGAGCTAAGGACAGCAATGATTTTATGAAGCAGGCCATCCAGGAGATATGCCCAAATGTCGGGTCCAGGCATGATGGAGGGGGTAGAGCTTGAGGCATGGCAGGTTTTCTTGGAGGGCCTTTGCGCAGCTGCAACCTCTCTGTCAAGCATAGCGAATTCTAAATCAGAAGTAGGAGCTCAAAAGATAATAGAGACATGAGCAGTAAAACGTAGACATGGAGTATGTAGGATCTTACTAGTTAGTATAACAATGCAAAAAAGGGATTTCCATTTCACTAAACTGTAAGCAAAGCAACAAGATGTTTATCACCATGCAGAGTAAGCAACTCTAGACCAACCAACTACCTGATGTACAGATATTTTCCATAGAAGCACAATTACAATTATCTTCTCGTTTTTTCCGCTAAAAACAAGAGGTGTTTTTAGAATATGAGCTATTCTTTCCCTCTTGATCTAATGAAGTAGATTGATTTCAGTTTCTTATACTATCAAGGGCAGTAGTTATAATACAATGGCATACAGTCTCACAAGGAACGGAGCGACTGGTTGGAACTAAAATAAACTGCCGCGGTATCGTATATCATATCACTAGCGTGTACTTTAAAAAAAAATCAAAAACTAACCTACGCATATTTTCAAATCATCGAATTAAAGGAAAAAAATGGATATTTTCAAAATCATGGCGTAAAATTGGGGCAATGCAATCCCATCATTTTTATTTTGTTTCTTGTTTGATAGATGCATCCACTGCGTCTCCATCTAGCCCCATACATGGACTTGAACATGGTCGCTAAAGAAATTAAGCAATGTGTGTCTGTGCATGGCAGCACCAGACCTAGCGCTAGCCTAGGCCTGATTGATGCATCGTCCACTCAACAAGCTCGCATAATCAGGGGGGAAGAGAGGCTAGGTTTAGGGCGCAGACCTGCAGAGGCTGAGGCTGCGAGTGGTCGGTGAGGGTTCGGCGGCCTGGGGTGACCGCGCTCGTGGGCGACGGCCGCGCCGGCTTCCGTCCATGGCCGCCCCGACTGCCCTTGCTTGCTTTGCCGGCTCTATGAGACGGCGGCGGTGGATTGCTTTGCGGCAGAGTCCGACGCGACTGGGCGATCTGCCACTAGCCCAGCCATAAGATGGGCTGGAAATTGCTTTCTTCCCAGACACGACGGGTCCGGCCCATAAAGCCCAAACAAGGCCCATCGGTCGTCACGAGGAGGCACGCCGACATCGCCGGCGACTTCGCATCGCCGCCGCGTGCCTCCCTTTCAAGGTAAGCACACGCTCCACCCCCCTCTCCCTTACTCTCATCTGAATCCTAGTTTCTTCTTAAATGATCCGTTTATCATGTACGCGTCTCGTGTTTACTGCTTGATTTTGCCTCTAAATCCAACCCTAGCCAAGAAACGCGCGTCGCGCAATTATATCTATCCCCGTGGAAGAGGCCCACTCGCGTCGCTAGGGTTAGATTTTTTCTGGTAATGTATAGACTGCCTAAAGAACTAAGAAGCCTAGTTGGGCTTGATTGATCAAGTAGGTTTTCTTTTTTCTTTTGAACTGTGATCAAGTAGGCTTGTCCGTTTATGAAGCAGAGTCGTGCACCTCAACTAGTGCGGCTACCATAAAAAAGATTCGATTTTTGGTGTGGCGTTGTGTGTTGGTCGTTCCCAACATAAATTTGAATTTGTCCCCTTCCTTAGGATATGATCTGCAGGTGGAATTCGTTTTTCTTTAGAATAATTGATTTGTCCCCTTCCTTAGGATATGAATTTGTCCCCTTCCTTAGAATAAATATGCATCAGAGCATACATATTTGGTGCATTCGTTTTTCTTTAGAATAATTGATGTAATGTGTACAACCATTCAACTGAAGTACCAATCACAATCAGTTCTCGAATTCTCGTTTAAAAAGTACGTAAGCATTTGGAGAATGAAATACCTTTTTCCTGCATGTTGTTTTGTTGATTGCCCATTTGTCCTGTGCATAAAAGAATGCACCAAACTGAATCAAAATCCTTGTTGATCAACTGTCTAATGACCCTTTACATATCTAGCTGGTAGATTTCATGAACATATGATGCCATGTGTGGTTCTAGGACGTTATCTGTATTTTTTTTTTTCATTCCTTGGACGGTTCATCCTTCTAATTTGTTATTGAATTCAATGTGTCTTGCAGAGAGCCTTCCATCATGCAGAACCAAAGCAAGATCCATGATGCCTCCTCCACACCCCCCGCCGTGTCTGCACTCCAAGGTTGGGCGGACCTCCCAGATGGTTTGCTTCACTCGATCATCGCTCGATCGGGCTCCTCCCTCGACCTTCTTGCCTTTGCTGGCACCTGCCGCTCTTGGCGTACCCATCCAAATCTACTTTCTGCACATCACTCCCACCTCTGCTCATCCGACCCAATGTACGTGTCAAAGCTCCTCATCTCCCTTCTAGTAATGGCTGTCAGAAGCTGCACACGTGTCAGGTCATTGATCTAGCCAACAGAAACAAAGCCCTTCGCTGTCAGATTCCTCTGTGTTAGTAACGGATTGTATTGACTCATTCCATGTATTCGTATGCTCTCCTTGTAAGTAGCTAGTCAGTTAGCAACAGCTCTCCTCACCTGTATGCCTATATATGTACAGCCATACACATCAATGCAGTTTGGTTGTTGCATCTCTTGTACTCGTATTCTCCTACATTCTGGAAACTCTGCAGAAGATGAAATTTGCAGGCTCTTCATATGGTCATCTCATCTGCTGCCGTCGTGGATATTGTCCTCTTGTTGATGTGTTCACTGGTGCCCAAGTGTCGCCCCCACGTCTCCCATTTAGCAATGACCGCGAGGAGTTCTACTACTGTGGCATGCTGACTGCTCCCCTTGCATCACCCAACTCACATCTTCTTGTCGGTACTCAAACCTCCCTGTTTGATTGGCCAGTTGGAAGTGATTCTTGGTCAGAGTACAAGTTTCCTGATGTACGGATTGATCAGATTGTGGAATTCAATGGGCAGTTCATCGCAATGGATTACCAAAAGCTCTACACTGTGAAGTTGGGCCCCCAGCTTGACCTGCAGGAGATGGAAACTGTGTGGTGGGATGGCATGACCGAATGCCCGTATCTAGGACCATGGCTAGTCGTGTGCAATGATATGCTTCTCATTGTTGACCATTATATGAACTTTTCAGCTGGTGCACCAGTCTTGTATGTGCCGTACCGCCTTGACATGTCTACCAAGCCTCCAAAATGGAAGAAGGTGAAGAAGCTGCACAATTGGGCACTGTTTGTTGGAGGTGATGTGAGGAGCCAGCCATTTTCTTGCAAGAGACCAGGACGATGGGGAGGGAGGAGCAACTGCTTGTACTATGCACAGTACTCTCAACCTTGGAGCTTGCATGGATTGGGTAGGGAGGCAGACGCTGTTTGGGATCCATCCACCGATCCTGACCTTGTGTTCAAGAGGAACTGGTACGCTCAGCTGCAGGCCTTCTGGGTGTACCCAAGCATGTTCTATTCTGATGGCCAGTGATCATGTTTTTTCTGATATTTGCCCTTCCAATATAGTAGAGACTTGCAAGTTGGATTGGAGTCTAGAACTCGGTACGACATGTTTATGTTTTCTTAACCGTTGGGAGCTTTAAAAACTGGTTAGGAGTACTCAAGCTTTTATGTTAATTGGGTCATTTAGTTTTAAGTTGTCTGATTAATCTAATACTGCACCGGACTGGATGAACGTGTGTGCTTATCAATGTTGTTACATAGTGTTCCGGCCAGTGTGATCTCTCTTGTGGACCAGTCGTCCCTGTGCTTTGTTGCAATCTCGATGACGCGCAGGCTCCATTTATGTCTCGTTTGTGGTTTCATGTGCACACTGAATTGTTACATGTTTCGTAATCAAACAATTATTACTCATTTGTTCATTGTAGTAAGTGAAAGGATTGAAGGGCATAGTAAAAAAAAAAAAGATTTGAAGGGCATGAGAATTTGGTTATGGCAAATGTCATCTCCAATTTTAATGCTCATGATAACCGTAGTGTTGTGTCTTGCGATGTGGCACCTATAACCGTACGTAGTGTTTTTCTTAAAATTTCTTTTGTAAATCCTTTATAAAGTATACAAAATTCCTTTTGGAGAAATCATCAGAGTATCATTTCTTTCCAAGTATAAATATCTTTTGTCTCCTCATTTTTTCTTTTAAAAGGGGGTGAGAAGTATAGCTATAGCTATCATATGAAAAGTCACCAAGCGTGCTCATAACCGAGAGCGCGGCTATCATGATAGTTTATATAATACTCTGCAGAGTGTGTACACTTCACCCTCAACTGCTAGTACGTGCTTGTCAGAGTATTGGGGATACAAGCCAAAGACGCACAACATAAAACCAGTTATTCCGAGAAATCTACTGGAAACTATTTATCATCAAATATGGAGCACGCGTGACCAACCGTGGTCATCCCGCTGTCCAAATTTATCACGTCGAGGTGACCACTCGAATGATTGGATACTGGGGCCACTACAGGAATCGAAACTTGTTTCGGTGGCTAAAGCCGCCGACACAGATAAGCAAACCGCCGACATAGATATTTGTCGGCGGCTGGCCGCCGACACAGCTCCGCCGACGTTGCATCAACGACACAGGCCAAACTTGTCGGCGGCCCTGCCGATAAAGATGCATGCAAAGCAAGCCACCTGGGTTACCTCTGTGTCGGCGGTACAACTAGCCGACCACACAAGATCCCCCTGACGGAATGCACCGGGTGACGGCGCTCTGGCAAGTGGACCCCACATTCGAACGATGGGCCGACACGTGGCACATAAATGTGGTCGGTTTATATGCAGCCGCCAACACAAGGCCATCTATGTCGTCGGCCTTGTTTGCAGCCGCCGAGAAAGGTCTACATCTATGTCGGCGGCCTTGTTTATATCGTCGGCATTAGTTCTGTCCATGGTTAGCCTAAACGGTAAACGATAAACAGTCGGTCACCCTTTGTTTGGCGTTTAGACGGTTTAAACGGTGTTTACACGGAATTAAACGGAGTAAACGGTTTCTATTTATATTGATAAAAATAGCATATATTTTAAATTAAAATTGATATTTTTTAGGCATAGCAAACTAGGAGTAATGCAGTATAGCAATTATCATAAGCTGATAGCGGTGATACTATATTAATACTAGTAGAATTGTAGATTGAAATAGAAATTACACCAGTATTGGACTATTGGTGTATCAAAAGAGCATATTGAGCATTACTGCTAGAGTGCTAGTACATCATAAGGATTGAAATTTCGAAAACTTTATGCATTTCAGTATTGTTATGAATATGTTGTGCAAAAATGGTTTAAATGCATTACCCCTGGAGAAGCTGCTGGAGCATGTGGAAACTGTACCATAGGGAACCAATGTGGCGGCGCGAACGGGGGAAGTGTGCCGGCCTGTGTCGTTGGGGCCCCCGACGTCGACGTGCAGACAAGCGGCAGCGTAGAAGGCATCTGTGCCTGACTGGAGGTCCCCGCCCCCGAGAACACCTGTGGATATAATATCTTAGCTTGTAAAACTAGAAATGACAACCTAGAAAGCAGGCTATACGATCTTAATTACCCTTTGCATGTACTGCATCATGTACAAGTTATGTTCTTGTATGGCCTGCATCCGCCGGTTGTTCTCCTCTTGCTCCACCTTCCACCGCTACTCGTCCGCCTCCCTCTGTTGTTTCAACTCCGCAATAAGTTTGTTCTGGGCGTCCAGCTGGGCACGAGCGGAAGCCGAGGCGGACTGTCGACGTGCCCTAACCTTGGGCATGTACGAGTCAGGCGGCATGACGGCGTTCATGACGTTGTACCTACCGTGAGCCCTCCCACCAAACTCGTCGTATATGAGCACGGGGTCGGCTGGCATGCTGTCGGGATCACAGTCGGCACCGTGCTTTTCCCTCATGGCCGCATTATAGATATCCTGTGAAACAATCAGATATATGGGGGATTACTTCGAAAATGCTCGAACTAGGTGTAGAGAAGCGAATAGTGATAGCCACTTACAAGCTTCTCCTGGGCAGCCAGCGGCATCGGTGGTTGTGTGCCGTCTGGCCGGACACGGGGCGTGTGTTCAATCCTCCACACGGCAATTCCTGAGGGCTCAAGTGACAAGTCCTGTCTCATGCTCCTATTTGAAATCGAATAGTGATATATTTACTAATGATATTTTTAAAGTTATATTATTGTAGATAGAAAAAATAAGTGTGCTTACGATGTCTCGTGTGATGTGACCCATGCCGAGCCCTCCAAGGTAGGCGGCGGCGGCGGAGGCACTGCGCGGTTTAGATCTGGCCTGTGCGCTAGGTCTGAGGACTTAGCGCACAGGCCATCTATTTTTCTAAAAAATTACCAGTGTCGGCGGCAAGGCCAGGCTGCCGACACTGCTACATGAAACCTCGGCTCACAACTTGATAGGCCCACAAGACAGTTTATGTGGGCGGGTACTATTTGCCCGCCCACATAGACCACCTATGTCAGCGGCATAATATTAGCCTACCACATAGACTACCTATGTCGGCGGCATAACAGTAGCCGACCACATAGACCCCATAGACAACGCACACCCGCCGCTTTCTGGCCCGCCGTCGACTTGATCCGAAGAATTGCTTTGTGCAAAGTTGAGTTTAGAGCATGCCCAACACAAAACAAATCAATCCACGAGGTTTTCCCGCCCTTCCCTACACTTTCGGCATAAGTTCATTCCTATCCCGAACAAGTCCGTTACAAAACTGATACAATCTCAGCGTTACAAAGGGACTGTGTATCGAAAGTGCAGCACAGGGCGTGACAACCATAGGGAATGACTTGTTATGGATTGTGCATGCCCTAAAACCTTACGTTGCACAAAACAATGCCTCGGATCGAGCGGAGGGATGGTCGGAATGGGAAGAGGAATGGGTCTGTGTGGTCGGCATAGGTTGTGGCCGCCAACACAAACTATGTAACCAGTACTTTCCTCATAGAGGCCCACAAGTCAGTTGCATTAAGTTGTGTCGGCAGTTTCCAGCAGACCGCCTAAATAGATAATCTTTGTCGGCGGTTTTTTAATTGGCTGACCACATAGCTCCTGGCTGCCCAACCCGTGAGTTCTCCCTTGTTGGCCCCACATGGCAGAGACACCGACTTTTCTACTAAACTTAACAGCAACTGTTCTGGACGTTAAGTTACCGTCAATGTGAGATACAATGTGGTCGGCCTTTATAGGGCCGACGACATAGACCTGTATTGCGGGCTCGGAATTCAAATTTGCGGACACGCACAGTACCGGCAAAGTGAAAATTGGGCGTATTGTCGGCGGGTTTATTTAGGCCGACATAGCTAGTCGTGATGTTTCTTTGTGGGCGGGTTTATTGTTTACCGCTGACATTGTTATGACATCGGTATTCTAGCCGTCGACACTGAATTTCCGACCGCCCACACTGATTTCGTTTCCTGTAGTGGGCTACAAATATCGGCCTGAGTCTCATTCGTTGGTGCCTCGATTTAAATCGGAATAGTTTCCGATAGCTTTCTAGACTTACTTAGCTAAACTTGTCCCCATAAACAAGTTTTGAGGTTGTACTGTATGAGCCCGGTTCATAGATTCATACAAAAACGGTTCTTAGACTGATTAAGGGGTCGGACTCCTTTTTACCAGGATAACCCTTGAAAGATCTACTCGGCCTAGAGGGGTGAATAGACAACTTTTAAAACATTTCAATTGAAGTCCAGACTCTTAGAAGTTTGTTACCCAAATTGTCTACCAAGTCCTAGTCTAAACAAAGGAAATAAAAAAAGCGAAAGGAATAAAAGTAAATACAAGAACAGGAATTAAATGCAGGGAAAACAAAAGAGACACAGAGATTTTTGACCGAGGTTTGGAGTCCTCCTACTCCCCGTTGAGGCAAAAGTCCTTCACAAAGGACCGGCTCCCTCTCGAGCCCACAGCCTCATTACAAGGTTGCTTTTCAGCACTCCGGTAGACAAGCACCTAGCCTTCACAAACCATCTTTAAGGCTTACGCAAACATCATTGGAAAGCTCTTCAATAACACATCAAACAAGCCGTCAAGGATTGATAATCCAAGAGTAACAAGCTTCAGATCATCACTTGAATGGATAATAAACTCTCAATTAAATCAGGATACTTTTAGAGGAATTGAAATATTTGGCCTTTTTGTGACAATTTGGTGTAGTGGAAGAACAGGGCTCAAATGTTGGCCGATAGGTATGAGAATGATATTCTAAGGCCAAGAGCTCCGTTTGGAAGAAGGTTCTGCGACATTTTATAGGCTAAGAAACAGATTTTAGCCGTCTGAAAGTAATCCTAGCCGTTAATAAGATGACAAAAATGATTTTGCAAAAGCACTGTCAAGGCTGCTTTAGCAACGTACATAATTCAACAGTAAGATTATTTGAACAAAAAGTTTTTAGTTCGTGGCGGATAGAAGTTTAGAATAATACTTCTCACAGCGGACTGTTCGGCGCAAACGAAGTTTGGTCTGTGTAGGAAGCTATTGAACTAGAACTGTACCCAAGTATACGTCGGACTGTCCGGCGTGAAATAGAACTTTTCTGGAGGTGGCACTGGACAAAATCAAAGGCTTAGGATAGGATTGTCTAGTGTTAACTTGGATGTTTCTGGTAGAATGCCAGACAAAAATTATTGGATAAAAGAAGTGTCTAGCGTGAACTTGAATACTTCTAGAGAAACATCGGACATAAAAAAGGATAGTTGAAGTCTAGTCCAACGTTAACAAAAGACTTTCTGGCATGGAACATGGCTAATACCTTTTAGGATTAGGTTGTTCCAAGATATTTTTATGTGATTGAGAGAATTATTACCCAGATAAGTAATAAAGTGAAACCCCTTAATAGTACGGCAAAGAACAAAAATCTAGCTACAAGCTTGAAACTTCTCCCAAGCTTAAAATAGCACAAAGTGTCCTTAAAATAGCATAAAATAATAATACCAGGCTAAAATAATTATTCTTTTTCAGGTATTAACTATCTTTCCCAAATTATTATTTGACCAAATATTATGCATCTTTACTTCCAATCATTTCACAAACATTTCGCAAACAAACATAAAATTTAGGACATGCGTCAAGGGGACTTGCCTTCAAATGTAGCGTCAGACAACACATCGATATCACAATCCAATCCAAAAACACCGGCATCTAAAAACATAGAAAATTCAATTCTCTAAGTACATTTGTAAAATGAAATTTTCAGTGTATGAAAACATTTACTTTGCAAACGTGAGTATTTTTATCTAAATTTACTGAAATTTACCTTGTATTATTATTATTAAAATAATAAAAATATATAGCCATGGATTTTACAATTCTTAATTAAGTTTGTGCAGGAAAATATATTCAATGCGTGAAAATATTTTATTTCGAAAGGTGGGATGTTTATGAATTTAATAAAATTTATTTGGCATTTTTACCAATTAATATAAATTATATATGAATTTTTAGAGTATTGGCAAAAATTTAAAATGTTTATTAATTGAAGACGCCGTAGCAGGCCGAGATTGGCCTATCAAGCACGTGTCAGCCCAAGCCAACCGACGCCCGCACGCTGCTGCTACTGCTGAGCACTGACAGGTGGGTCTGGCCTGTTAGTGGCTAGAGGCAGGGCTCACGGCAGCGTGATCCGACGGACGGCGACTTCTCCGGCAAGGGCAAGGGGTTCAGGAGAGAGAGCATGGCGACGGAAGCCGATTGGTGGGGTCGGCGTCGGGAAATATCGACGTCTGGATGGTCAGCGACGACGGTGGCGACGGCGCTTGAAAGGATGATGACGTCGAGATGCTCCGGCGACGGAAAGGTTCAATTGGGTGAGGCGAAATGACGAGGGAGGTGAGGTGGAGCTTTTGGAGCGGTCAAAAGGTTGAGGGCTCGAAGGGCACGGCGGTGCTCGTCATGCTCGGCTCCGGCGGGGTGGTGATGGAGAAGCGGCAGCTCAGGTTTTATAGGCGAGCAACGAGGAGAAATGTAAACAAGGTGGAGCCGTGGGTGGTTAGCACAGGGTGGGGAGGCGACGCTGCGCGGTCACAGCAGCACAGTGAGGCGACAACGACCACGATGGTGTGGCGTGCTTCAAAAGTAGGCGGAGAGGACGGACGCGTGCAGCACGGCGGCGATCGTGAGAGTGGGGCGGAGTTAATGGCATGGCAACGGCGGCACGTCTTGGTCAAAGACGACGACTTCATCCACAGCAGGGCGCGTATGGACAGCGATGTGGTCTAGGACGGCAGCGGCGTGCGATGACGAGGACGACAGTGGCAACAACTTCTCCACTGTACAGGGTCCACGGCGGTGCTGCTTCGGCCGATGAGCAGAGAGATAGAGAAGAGAGAGAGCCAGAGAGAGAGAGAGATTGGGGAGGAGGAAGGAGCTAACACGAGGGCCCTGTTGATCAGAGAGAAGAAGATGGGAGGCTGGTCGGTGGGTCCCGGTTGTCAGGGCAAGGGAAGGCTGCTGCGCCACGAGCCGGGCCGAGTGTGATGGAGCAAGGGAGGTGGGCTGAAGCCGGAGGTTTCGGCCAAGCCAATATTTTAAAAACAAATTTGTTGCTTTGTTTTATCTTCCCTTTCTTTCTTTTAATTCAAAATTTTATATTTCTTTTGGGAAATTATTGTTGGCGAGTGCCAGCGTCCGGACGTCTATCCGAGCGCAGCCCGCGCCCCCACGTGCTCTAGACACAGGAAGGCGGAGTTGATTAGATGTGCAGTTGATAATTTTTCAATTAAAGTTCTGATATTTGTATAAAATTCAAACGGTGTTCAAAATGCATGGAATAAATTTCATATTTCATAATTCTTCTAAATTGAGGGCAACCCATTTTAAATGCTTTTAAATTTTTTGATTTTTTTCACGTTTTTAATTTTTTTGATGTGAAACTAGGAGAACCCACTTATTAAACTTGATATGTATACTGGTGAAACTTGTCCGTGCATTGATAAAGGCGAACGCTAGATGAAACCTAATTAAACTTGGATGTAACCTGATGAAACTTGAACAAAACCTATTGAAACTTGATGAAACTTGGATTAACCAGATGAAACTTGGATAAAACTTGGATTAAACCTGATAAAACTTGACAATTCGGCAAGTTTAACGAGTATGAAATCCAAGTTTCAGTAGGCAAAACCCAAGTTTCACCAGGTAAGATTGAAGTTTATATGGCAACATACGTCTTGTTTTGTTCGTAAAAATACGATGAACGCGTTGGTGCAAACGGTTGGTGGATAAGAGCACCCAATCAAAATTTATGGCCACCGAAAGAAAAATACAAAACGGAATCTTGCTGACGTCAGCTTGCGTCACTGATTTTTCCCACCCCCGCGAGCTGATTTCTCACGCCGCTGTGTACTCGCGTGCCTGCGCCGCCTACGCCTGGCTAGAGGCCCACTTGGCTCGCTCACATTCGGACGCGCCGGACGGCCGGCCTAAAGTGTTTTCGATTATTGTTTGCTAAAATTAGTAAATCATGATGAGTGCTAGAAACACAGTTCTTGTTTTATTTCTGTATTTTGGCAAAAATATTTTTCATATGTTCTCTTCAATGTAAATTAGGAAATGATTTAATTGAAGTTTCAATATATTTTGCTCATAATTTATTAAACATTTATAAACTCAAATTATTTTTTGAAAATTATGATTTAAAAATTGAGGATGCTACACATATCAATCTAGCTTAGTCATTTTAACACACACTGATCATCATCATGTAGCTACATTATGTTACCACACACTGATCATCATCACCTAGCTAGCTGATCACTCCAAAATCCATATGGTACATACATTCAGCTATAAAATACATGGCATTTTGTAATTGATTTTCTTCTCGAACATGAATTTTTCTGGAAATGAACGCACAGGAGTAATTCCATTCAAAATTCTTTAATTTCACACACGGATATGTACAACCAAGAGTGCATATCAGTATTAGAATCTGAATGGAATTTTCAGTTCACTACAAGCTGAAGCTAAAATTCAGTCAATTACAAACTTCAGTCAATATCATGTATTGGAATGGAGGAAGTACATAGATCAGCTGATTTGGACATAGAATAAACTATGCTAGCCGACGACGAAACAAGATTGGCAATATTCAGTCAAGGAGTGTTTGGACATCATTTGATTGGTAATAACTAAACTACATTTGATTTCTTAGAGAGTTTTGACTGCACATAAAAATCTTTACCGAAAAGTGAGTTGCTAGTGCTAATAGTAAGGCAACAAGACAGATGAGATGTGAAATTACTCCAGCCTAACACATATTAAAAACCTATTGCTTAGTACATATTAGCACACAAGTATATTTATGACAAAATTATTCAAAGACCTATCGTACTTCACACCATCTGGTATGAAAAGGACCAACCCATCAACGACGATGAACCCAAAGATGATTATATCAGATGGCCTGAATTTGGCTAGAACATGCATGCAGCAGCTTGGGTTTGCTTCATAAGACTCACACACGGGAAGCTTTCAATGAGGCGGCGGTCATGGGGCGGTAGCGCTGGCATGGGGAGTAGGCTGCTCACCATTGTAAGGAAAGAGTTCGATGCCGCGGCAGCAGGTCGCGAGAATAACGACGACGACGGCTCGGCGTGTTCCTTGAATCCTCGATCGGCAGCTTCCTGTTACCACGATCGGAATGGGTCACAGGGTCTCGGGAACACACATCGGCATCAAGAAGTCAGAGGAAGCTCTCACCGAACAGATGAACGACGAGGGGAAGAGAAGGAGAAGTGGGAACACGAGCCTCGCCGATGGAAGAAAAATTTCGGCGTCGGCGTCGGCGTCGGCGTCTCGGGCGACCGCAGCAGCGATGTTGATTGGCGGTGGCGCTGGAAGGGGATGCTGACTGGAGACGGAGCTGGAGCATGACGCCTCGGCTGTAGGTCCACGGAGACTGGGGACGTCGGCCGCGGCGGCAGCGGCTAGCACTAAGGAATCGCTCGCAGAGTCGACTGTCAATTTATGTCTCGACGGCCAAAACCCAACCGTCGATACATATCCGTTAGTATCGATGACCAATAATCACTACAAGAAATATGGCATTCTGTGACGTTTTTTTTATGACAACTAAGTAATATGTCATTGGGTTATGACGTTTTTGAAAGAAAACGTCATAAAAAATGATAGGAGGGTTGTAAGTTGTAACCCAACTTTTTTGTGACGAATAGAAGAAACGTCACAAATAACGCCACTAATGGCAAGCAAAAACCGTCTCAGACCAATACGCGGAAGTGTTGTGACAAAATAATTTTTTCATAAGAATTTTGAAGTTTAAAATCTCACTGAATTCAAATATTTAAAATATGAGTTAACCAAAAAAGTGAAATCTTGCTAATTTTAAAATTGTCATATATGATTGAATTCAAATTATTTTAAAACTCAAATCTACAAAAAATTGAAATGTAATCAAATTTATTATTTTTTTAATCCTAGTTGAATCTAAAATTTGATGTTGACCAAATGTAAAATATTTATATGCAATTTGAATTTAACTTTTAAATTTAACTCTATTTGCATATTTTTAAACTTAACATAATTTTAAAATTTGGGAAATTTTTTAAATCAAGCCAAATTTTTTATGTCAAGCCAAATTTAATTTTTCTTGAATTGTTTGGCTTTCAAACAACAGTGTTTCAATGCTTTGACCTTCAAACAAAAAAATTGAAATCTAGCCAAACCTTTTTTTTTGGAAATATATCCAACATTAGGAAAAATTGGCCACTTCCCGCTATTCTTTTCATTAAATCAGCGGCGCGTGAAAAAAATCGCGGGCCGTGCCCTCCTTCCTTGCCAGCCTCGCGTGTCCCTCCTCTCCTTCTCCCCTCCACCGCCGCCCTCCCTCTCCTTCTCCCCTCCACCATCTCCTCGCCCGGCCCACACCCCGTCGACCCCCCGCCCAGACTCGTTGCCACCGCCTCCATGCCAGCCCCCAGCTCCCTCCGCCGCCGAGCCGCCGCCCGTCGGACGCCCATCGCCAACGGAGATCCCGCCGCCTCCACCTCATCCTCACCGGCCACCTCACTTTCTCCCTCATCCTCTCTCCCCCTCCTCCTCTTCTTCTTATCCCTCTCCCTAATCTCCCTCTACTGCTTGCGTAGCTCGTGTCAACGGCAAGGAGGAGGAAGCGAGCCTCGGCGCCATCTTCATGCCAAGATTCGACCTCTCCAGACTCCAGATCGGTAAGAACTTCATCCAACCTCTTAGGGTTCTTTGGGGATTTGGGTAATTTTTTTGAAATTAGCCTTGATTCATGAGTTTGGATTCAAATTTGAGGGATTTCAAGGAATTAGGGTTTTGGGTTCCACTGATTTCAAGGAATTTGTGATATAAAAACCGCAGAAAAACCTAGAAACCAAATTTGCGTAAGTTGAGTGAAGCACAAAAGCTTGTGCAGCAGGAGATTGGATTGGAGGAACCTTCTGTTTGTGATTGTAGTTAGGAACTTGCCTGATTTAGTTATTACTGGATTCGGCATTTGTGCAGTCACCAGCTGACCAGACACCGGATAGTTCTCCTGATATCCGACCTGCATTCAAGCACATACTACGACCTGCATTCACGACAATGCTTAGTCAACTATGTCTCTCCCACAGGAGTTAGATCCGCCGGCAAAACAAGTACTAACCAATTGAGTAGTAGCCGCTTATTGATTTATTTATCTATCTATCTATATAATTGTTTGTTTATTTTTGGATTCGATCATTTATTGTTAGGCTGTCATGGATGCTTTTTGGTTAGTGATTGCAGTGCTGAGATGTTAAAAAATGTTTATGCCAACGGTATGGTGCTCTTCCTACCATTCTTGAGTTTAATCTGCACGTGTGGTAGTACATAATTGCTCATTGAGTGTTCAAACAATTAGTATAGTCATGCTCTGACTAATGCTGTTCTAACTGATGCTATGGTGGTAAAGATAAATTTTTTTGTTGACTATGCTTTTACTTTGAGTGGAAACCCCAGTTCCTTGAAGCATCATCAAGCTGTTTTGTTTTCCTTTTTTGACGTGGTTATGCTGAAATTCGTACTGTTAGCTGCATGAACCATGCTTCTGTTGATAAGTTATGATGTCTTCTTCTTATACTAATGGATGTTTTTCTCCCATTTGTTGCTTTGTCTTTTGCCATGCCAGCTTTACATGCTTCTTGTGATGCAAGCGCAATAGAGGAAAATAGACATGCCAATGGCAGCAACACAGTTTTAGACAATACCCAACAACTGTTAATTTCTTTGCCAAAAACAAGAATCAACTGATGGTAGTGTTAGTACAGAAGAGAAGGAACAATCTGGCATTTTAAAATGCAAATCAGTGGAAGAAATACCGAGGGCAGCAGTGGTAAAGAAGTGCAAGAACATTGATACCAAGAAACCCTCCTCAAATAACAACAACAATCGAATTCTTACTGGTAATCAGGTTCTCAGACCAGCCAAGAAAGGGGGATCTTTTTGTTCAACTACGTGAGAAAGAAATATCTCAAGACACTAAGCCTTCTACCACATGGATATGCAAAAATTCTGCCTGCAAAGCCGTGTTGACCTCAGATAATACATTTTGTAAGAGGTGTTTGTGCTGTATTTGTCATCTTTTTTATAACAACAAAGATCCTAGCCTTTGGCTAGTCTGCTCATCAGGAACTGGTGACGGGGATTGCTGTGAGTCGTCCTGCCATGTAACGCCTTTGCCGACTGGTCCAGCCCCCGAGTGCTAGGAATAATAACTTGGCCCTTTCCCCGTGCACATGCCGAGTGGCTAAACATCGACTCTGACAAATATGGGCGTCACTACTCAGGAATTTCATAATACCCGAATTCGATCATGATATGTAAAGAGAAAACAAATTTATTGATAAAATAGAGTGCGGTGAATCCGCACACTAATTTTACAATATTTAGAGTGTAGCCCCCAACTTACTACTTAATAGTGTACGGCGAAGTAGAAAGTCAAACGAGCGACTAATTTTACAATATTTAGATACATGATTTAAGAATAAAAACGACATAACTGCTCAATGTTCCAGGTGTTAGGCACGTCCAATCCATCTTCTCGCTTCAACCGATAAGCCCCTGGGTGGGTCACTTCACCAATCACATAGGGGTCTTCCCAGAGTGGTGAGAGTTTATGCTCATGCTTCTGGTTCCTTCGGAGGACCAAATCCCTTTTGAGGACGCGTAGTCCTGTACGTTGTGCTGATGATAATGAAGTAGGCCCTGTTGGTACTTAGATGATTGGATCATTGCTGCTTCTCTGGCTTCCTCGAGCCGATCGAGGTCTTCCATCCTTCCTTCATCCAACTGGTTGTCGTTGTAGCTGCCTACCCATGGGGATTAGAATTTTAATTCAGTCAGGAGAATCGCTTCCGAGCCATAAACTAGAAAAAAGGGTGTCTGCCCGGTCGCTCGACTTGTGGTTGTTCTGAGCCCCAGAGAACCGAAGGCAACTCCTTGACCCAGCGTGTGGCATACGGCTTAAGACGATCGAAAATCCTCGACTTGAGTCCTTGTACAATGAGTCCGTTGGCACGCTCTACTTTCCCGTTGCTTCTTGGGCGAGCCACCGAAGCGTAGCTAATCTTTATGCCCAGCTCCTCGCCTCAATCTTGAAACTCGCTGCTGTTGAAATGAACGCCATTATCTATGATGATTCGGTTGGGCACACCAAAGCGTACGACGATGTCCCGGAAGAACTCGCGTGCTTTAGCAGCCGTGATGTCCACCACTGGTTTGGCTTCAATCCACTTTGTGAACTTGTCAACGGCGCTGAAGAGATGAGTAAATCCACCTTGTGCTCTCTTGAGAGGCCCTACCATGTCCAGATTCCAGACAGCAAACGGTTAAGAGATCGAAATTGTTTGAAAATCTTGGGTCGTCATATGGATCTGCGGTGCAAAAAATTGACAACCTTCGCATCTGCGTATTATATCCTCCGCATCTGTTACGGCCGTCGGCCAGAAGAGCCCCTGTCGATAAACTTTCCCGACAAGGGAACATGTCGCCGCATGATGTCCGCATTCTCCCGAGTGGATATCATTCAATAAACCCCTTCCTTCTTGCTCGGATATGCAACGCCTTAGCACCCTTGAGCTGCTTTTTCGAAAAAGCTTGTCTCTGACTACCTTGTAATTTTTTGCTTCGGCGTGTGATGCACTCGGCGAGGCTGTGATCTTCTGGTAGCTCATCGTGAAGAAGATAATCCAAGTATGGCTGTATCCACTCGGGGTTAGTTGATAATACCTTGACTCGTGTTGTTCCTCCTGCTGCTCTTCCGGTGCGGCTGGTAACTTGATAGAGGGCTTGCACAATTCATCGACGAAAACACCAGTAGGAACTTGCATCCGACTGGATCCCATCCGCGCTAGCTCATCTGCTGCTTCATTATCCTGTCGGAGTACGTGAGTGAGCTCCAAACCATCAAATTTGTCCTCCAGTTTCTGAACCTCTTGACAGTATGTCGCCATGCTGTCGCAGATACAAGACCACTCATTTTGAACTTGATTGACCACGAGTTGAGAATCCCCACGTACAATTAACAGCCGTATGCACAGTCATATCGCAACGCGTAGCCCGTGGATGAGTGCCTTGTACTTGGCGGCGTTGTTGCTGACTGGAAATAGAATCTGAAGGACATATCGTAACTTCTTGCCAGTCGGAGATATGAGCAAGATCCTAGCCCCACGCCGCTGAGCATGAGGAAACCATCAAAGTACATTGTCCAATACTCGAGATTCTCCTTTACTGCAGAGGTCTGGGTATCTGTCGATTCCGCGACGAAATCGGTGAGTGCCTGAGATTTAATGGCTAGTCGAGGCTTGAACTTTAGCTCAAAGTCTCCAAGCTCGATTGCCCACTTCGCAATTCTCCCGATGGCTTCCCGATTATGAAGTATATCTCCAAGTGGGAAGGAAGTGACCAACGACATCTCATGATCTTGAAAATAATGCTTAATCTTCCGTGATGTGATTAACACGGTGTACAAAAGCTTTTGAATATGAGGTTACCTTGTCTTCCCAGTACTTCGCTAACGAAGTAGACCAGGTTTTGTACCTTCTGGAGGGAGCCTTGTTCATCTCGTTCCACTACCAACGTACTGCTGACGACATGAGTCGTGGCGCCAATGTAGAGTAGGAGGGGCTCCTAGGGCATGGGCGGGACCAACACCGGAGATGTGGTGATGAACCTTTTGAAATCTTCAAAGGCTTCTTATGCTTCTTCTGTCTACTGAAAACCTTCTTGTCGGCGTAAGAGCTTAAAGAAGGGCATGCCGTGCTCCCTGAGTCGGGAAACGAATCGGCCGAGTGGCACGATACATCCAGTGAGCTTCTGCACATCCTTCTGACTGGTCGGGGGCTTCATCTTTATGATGGTGCTGATATTTTCATAAATGGATGAGATACAATGAATCCGAGTAATTTACCAGATGGAACCCCAAAAACGCAATTATCGAGATTCAATTTCATTCGATATGCCCTTAGGCTCTCAAATGTTTCGGTCAAATCTGTTATGAGATCTGACTTGGTTCGCATTTTTATTACGACGTCGTCAACATAAGCCTCCACGTTGCGACCGAGCTGATTGTGAAAACACCGTTGTATGGTGTGTTGGTAAGTTGTACCAGCGTTTTTCAGACCGAACGACATTGTAATATAGCAGAAAGCATCAAAAAGCGTAATAAACAACGTCTTGATGCAGTCCTCCTCCTTCAGGCTGATCTGGTGATAAGCTGAGTAAGCGTTCAGAAAACTTAGGAGCTCGCACCCAGCAGTGGAATCCACCACTTGGTCGATGCAGGGGAGCCCAAAAGGATCCTTGGGACAAGCTTTGTTGAGGTCGGTATAGTTGACGCACATTCGCCATGTCTTGTTCTTTTTCAGTACCAGGACCGGATTTGTCAGCCACTCAGGGTGGTACACCTCCTTGATGAACCATGCCACCAACAGCTTGGTGATCTCCTCCCGTATGGCATCCTTCCGATCCTGTGCAAACCATCGCAAACGTTGCTTGATTGATCTTGGCTTGTCGTCAACGTGTAAAGAGTGCTCAATAACCTCCCTCGGAACGCCAGGCATGTCTGAAGGTTTCCAAGCAAACACATCCTGCTTAGCCCAAAGGAAAGTGACAAGCGCGTCTTCCTATTTGCTATCGAGCCCTGTTCCAATCACGGCCGTGTTTGCCAGATCGGATTGGTCCAACACTATCTTATTGGTTTCTTCGGCCGCCTGGATAGAGGTTTTGGCCTGCTTTTTGGCGGGTATGTCTCCTTCCCCATGAAGGGATGGACTTCCCGTCGGATTTTCTCCATCTCGGCCGATGTATCCAGCGCCTGTGCCATGTCACAGCTTTCGCTATCGCAGACTAGAGATTGCTTCACATCGCCCGGGATGGTGGTTACACCACTTGGACCCAGCATCTTTATGACGAGATAAGTGTAGTAGGGATGGCCATAAATTTGGCGATCCCCGGCTGTTGAGACCCATGTGGAGGGTACCCTGGTTTGATGATGAATATATGTGATAAGATGAAATTTGAAGTGTTTTGAAGAATTTTTATTGGTGCATTTGTGGAAATTACCGTGGAAATTGGAACCGGACCAATGTGCTTAGCTTAGGGCAAGGTATTAGTTTTGGACGGACGTGGTTCGATGGATTTTGTTAAGCTGACAGGTCGTGTGTTAGGCTTCCTAATTATGGTGTCACATGATGTTGGTAATTTTTGTGATGGACTAACCTTGCAGGTGAGGTAAGGTGTGTTTGTTTCGTTTGTGTTCACCTCAGTGATGCAGGTATCGGCGGGTACGTGGCTGACGCTTCGCGGGGACAGCTGGAGACTGGTGCGTCCGGAGGCGTGCAGGCGACCGGGTTCGATGCCTTGGCGGTCACATGAGGTGGTGTATTCGAGAAGCCTAGCCATGGCGAGGAATCCGAGGCAGCTGGCGGCTGCGCCGTCGGTAACCTGGTGGCGAAGCAAGTTCTGGCCGGTGGGCCTAGGCGTGGGCTGGCGACCGAGGAAGCTGCGAAGATATTTTTCGAAGGAATATGAGAAAAATATTCCCTCTCAGGAGTGTGTTTGTAGTGTGTGAATTGTACACCACTCATCCTCAAATGAAGGGTGGAGATGGACTCTAGGGTTGAGGGCATCTCACCCTTGGGCTATAAATAGAGGTGGAGGGGAGCACCTCCTCCTCATCCCCTTAGAACTAAAAATTTCAGAAATAGAGAGGGTGGGTTGGGTGTGTAAGGGTGGAACTTAGAGTGCTTGTGACCACATGGAGTATGGTTTGTGATCCCCCAACTTCTATGCAATGAAATATCTCATCATCATGATCATCTTATGTGGATTTTCTCCAAGTTCTTCTTTCTTTTGTTTTCCCCTTTTTGGACCTCTAATTTAGAGATGAGTCTTGGTGATTTTTTGTTGGTCCTTGATGGTCTATAATGCCTTGAGGTTGCTAATACGATTTACCACACTCTTTGCAACCATATGAGAGGCAAGAGATCAAGTTCTTGACTTGTTGCAAATCTGTCCATAAAACATTCATCCACACAGGTGTCAGTAAAACAATTTTAGAAAAATTTAGAAAAATCATTTTGGGATGATTCTATTTGAAAAAGATGCGTTACTCATATACCCATCTGTGGTAAAAATTTAAAGTCCACTGGTTTCTCCATTTGGGAGTTGTAAAATGAAAACCGAGCCCCAAACTTTCTGCGCGAAGTTCTTGAGAGCTCGTGGTTGATTTTTTTATATTTTCTGTGCATGGATTCTTGAGGAGATTTTTGGTGGAGTGCTTCAGCACTCATGGTTTCATAGGAAGAAAAATTCGCATAATTTTTGCAGCAACATAACGCCATCATCTGTCTGGTCCAATTAGAAACAAACTCTGAATAATCTGCTTTTGTTTTCTAGAAAGCAGCTTGTTTTGTTTGAATTTTCATATTTTTTCTGTAAAGATTTTTAAGGAGATTATTGGTGGAGTGCTTCATGACACATTGAAACATAGGGATAAAAATGTCCATGATTTTTAGAGCACCTTAAAGCCCCGAACCTCCTGCTCCATAAGAGGACATGTTCTGAAAGAATCTGTTTTTACTTTTTGAATGTTGCTTTGACGTTTTTTCATGATCTCTTTTCAAAAGCAAGATTTGAATTGATTCCTCTTGTTTGGACACTTGACAACCAGGATTGTGGTTCTAAAATCCCCACATATTCATATGGATATCATCCATACAAGTTATGGGTACACATAGTTGTCATGTTGTCCATCGCGGTTTGATCTCCGACACGAAGCAGTTTTTGCGGAGTGCTTAGAGGGGATGCATGTGCAAAAAGAAAGCGTCAAAATTGATTGGCGTCATTTCATCCCCCCTCTAACCACCTAGCTCGGGTCTTCAACTGGTATCAGAGCATTTGGTTTGGTGCTTCTTTGCAGTTCTTGACCGATTTTTGAAGCCGATCCTTCTTGCTATTTGAGCTATGGCGGACAAGTATTCCACCAAACCCCCCGTGTTCTCCGGAGTCGATTTTCCTTGTTGGAAGACTAGGATGGAGGCGTATATTATGGCTCAGGGCTACATCATTTGGTTAAAAGTGAAGAATCCTTATGTGGTGCCCGAGGAGGTTACGGCCGGGAATCAATCTCATGTCGAGCTCAATGCGAAAGCTCGAAACTACATCCTTCAAGGCCTAAGCCGAGGGGAGTATGAGCGAGTGGCTCACATCACATCTGCTCACACCATCTGGTCTACCCTCCAAGCTTACCATGAGGGGACAGACCAGATCAGGGTGGTGAGGCAGGATCAGCACAAGAGGGAATACAACCGATTCACACAAAAGACGGGTGAAACGCTGGACTCTACTCGAATCTCAAGACTCATGAACTTGAGCATATTGCTAGAGAGCCGAGGCCTTCGTCTACAGCCTTGATTGCTGACCCTTCTTGTTCTTCTCCTGCCAATGTGGGTTTCTCTTTCTCTGCTCTCTGCGAGCTGTCCAATGATCATATGGACAAGATTCCAGAGCAGCAACTTGCCTTGTTAGTCAGGAAGTTCTCACATGCTTACAGGCGAGTGGCCGATAGGAAGAGAGACATCATGAGGTGCTTCAGTTGTGGTGGTCTCAACCACATGAGGCGTGACTGCCCCAAGTCCGGAGGAGAGGTACGAAACGACTACGTCGCGCCGGCACGGAATGCCTACATCAACAAGAACCGCAACATCAAGACCGGTGGTGGAGGTGACAAGAAGAAGCCACCTAAGCAACTGATGAAGGGACGCCGCATGGTTGAGAAGGTGCTGGCCGCTCTGGAAGAAGCCGTCATCTCCGACAATGAGGATGAACACTCGGATGATGGTGAGGATGAGCCGCCGGAGAACGACGACGTCGACTACACCGGCATGTGCTTCATGGCACACGGCGACAGCGACAACGGCGACTCGGACGTCGATCACACCGACGATGATCAGGTAACTGATGAACAAGGTCCTTCCTATTCTGAACTCTTGGATGCATTGGTTAAACTTCATGACAAGTACACTAGGGTCTTGGCCAAGAAAAAATGCTCTTGAAGTTCAACTAAAAAATGCTAAACCTGCTGCTTGCTCTGATTGTGGGAAACTCACTCTAGAATTGGATGAATTAAAAATGCATTTTAAGAATGTCACTATCCAACTAGAGAATGAAAATGTAGGATTGTTCCCGAGCCTGTTGACTCTGATGGGTGGTTAGAATTTGATAGGGTCATGAATGATTTCAATGAATTAAATACAACTCATGATAGGGTGCTTGATTTGAATAAAAACTTGGAGAAGTTAATGTTAAGCTTGTAGCAAAACTAGATGATACTAGGAAGAATTTGTTCCTTGTCACCTCTGATCTAGAGTCTGTATGCTTGATGAACCTTAGCATGCTTTGTCCTGATCCCTCTGCACACTCATCTAAGGACCTAGTCAGTCCAGTTGCGGGCTGTAGCGATCATGCTCCACCTAAGGGCCCAGTCAGCTCAGATGAGAGTTGTACCTTCCACTCACTTGATTCTACATGTCGTGATTGCACACTATTGAAGCTTGAGAATTTAAACTTGCAAGCTAAGATTTCTGAGCTGAATAATACTATTCTTGATGCCTCTGTGTGTGATCGATGTCTTGAGCTTGATGGGGAGATGGGTAGGATCTACCAGGACATGAGTGATAGATTTGAGGGTAAGTTGACCCAAGCCCAAAATGCTGAGTACCTTTCCTGTCAGGCTCTCAAGAGGGAAGTTAAGATCCTATGTGAGAAGTGCCGCAAAACTTTAGAAAATGGTACAACTGATAGCCATGACTCTTCATACTCTTCCTCTTCTTACGTGTTTTGTCCCCAACTCCATCAGGAGTGCGAGTACCTCATGAGCACTCTTGAGAAGTTTGTTGGGGGCAAACGGAAGCTGAACTTGATACTTAACAAAAAGCAAGATATCAAGGGGTAGAGGTCTAGGTTACAATTGGCTTGAGCACATTAAGATACACTCACCTAGAGTCCTTGGATGGGATGAGAATGGCCAGACAGTTGTTCTTAGAGACAGTGTTCCTGAGACTACTATTTTTAGGTCCACAGGGATAGTTAGGGAATGTCTTACCACACAGTCTGTTCAGTCTCAGAAGAAAGCTCCACAGAATCCACCTACGAAGAGTGTTCCCCCTATCACTCCTGTCGCTGGAAATGGCAAAGGAGTAGTTTGCACCTTCTGTGATAGGATAGGACGCACTGAGCAGAACCGTTTCCGCCGTGCTAAGGAAGCACGTGAGGAGCGCAGAAAACATGCTAGAATTGAAGGACCTCCTAAGAAACCTGCACCTAGGTTCGTTCCTCGTCAGGCTAGACCGGTGGTTAGACGATCAGGACTTGGAGCGCAACCTTCTGTTGTTCATCTTGTTGTCGGTCTGAGGCGTGAGCAGCGTCGTCCTCAGGATGTACATCCTGTAGGTTACAGAGATGAGTGTCCGCGACATGAGGTGCCAACTCCATGGTGGAGGAATGGCAAGAGGGTAGGAAGCACGGACAGGATGCACCAGCCTCAGCTCAACGGTTGGTTGCTCCTAATCTAGCGTCAGGATATTTCTCTGCTAGAAGGGATGGCCTAGTCCGAGTAGAGTATATTCGATATGGTCGTGTGACTCAGTTTTGGGTGCCAAAAGATGCACTGGTATTTCCCAATGCTGAGCCACGTTTCTTCACTCGTTGACTCAGGCATGTCGGGCTAGGAAGGGGGACATGTGGATCATCGATTTTGGGTGTTGTCGCCATATGATCGGAAACTCTCAGTGGTTCTCCTCCATAGTCCGTGAGCCCCAGGGTGAGAAAATCACCTTTGGGGATGCTTCGTCAGGTCGTGTGCTCGCTCGAGGCTCTATTCAGGTTAGTGACTAGGTTGTACTTAAGGATGTGGCCCTTCTCAGCAAGCTTCGCTATAATTTGCTTTCGGTTTCTCAGCTGACTGATGAGGGTTTTGAGGTTCGTTTTAAGCAGAATGAAAGTTGCATTCTTGATTCTTCTGGGAGTTTTGTTTGCGGGATTCACAGATTTGGGAGAGTTTTTCGTGTTGATTTTCGATCTACAGTTGGCTCTTCTCATTGCTTGATTGCTTCAGAGTCCCGTGACACCTCCTTCTGGCATAGGAGACTGGGTCACATTGGTTTTGATCACTTGACCAGAGTTAGCAGCCAGGATCTGATTCGTGGTTTGCCCAAACTCAAAATGGTTAATGACATTGTTTGTTCTCCTTGCCGGCATGGGAAGATGGTTGCCGCTGCTCACCCACCAGTCACCCTAGTGATGACTGATGCACCTGCACAATTGCTTCACATGGACACTGTTGGTCCCTCCCGTGTGCAGTCTGTGGGTGGCAAGTGGTATGTGCTCGTTGTTGTCGATGACTATTCTCGATACTCTTGGGTCTATTTCATGTCGATCCTTAATTCGTAAGCTTTCTGTTGAGTTCCCAGGAGTATTTCGCGCAATCCGTTCGAACAACGGCACAGAATTCAAGAATACATAGTTTGAAAGTTTCTGTTCTGATTCTGGTGTTGAGCATCAATTCTCTTCTCCGCACGTCGCCCAACAAAATGGTGTTGTGAAGAGTAAGAATCGCACTTTGTTAGAGATGGCTAGGACTATGCTTGATGAATATTCTACTTCTAGGTATTTCTGAGCTGAGGCTGTTTCTACAGCTTGCTATGTTTCAAACAGGGTGTTTCTAAGGTCTAAGTTGCATCGCACATCTTATGAACTTTGATATGAGCGTAACCCAAGTGTTTCACATTTGAGAGTGTTTGGATGCAAGTGCTTTATTCTGAAGTCTGGAAATTTAGACAAATTTGAATCTCGATCTTCAGATGGCATTTTTCTTGGATATATAGCTTCTGCGGTTAATTACCACATTTGGGATAGTGCGAGGCGTAGGGTAGTAGAGACTTGTGAGGTTACCTTTGATGAGGCTATGCCTGGGGCAAGGCCAGATATCTCAGGATCCGACTTGTCCTTTGAGCCTATCTTTGTTGAGGAGGGAGTCGTTGGAGATGACGATCCTATGGAGCCTGACCTTGACTTGACTCCACCAATGGTGCCTCCAGTTTCAAGTGTTGTTCCTCAGTCTCACCCCTTACCTTCAGCTTCTACACCGCTCTCATGTTGTGCTTCTAGGTTCTCACCTATAGAATCTGATTCGCCCGATGGCTCTGATCCTACCTCTCCTGCTCCTGAGGTAGAGGCCATTTCTAGGGCTCCTCGTCACATTTAGAAAGATCCCCCTGCACAGATGATCGGTGGTTTGAGCGAGAGGATGCTAACCCGATCGAAGTCTGGGCTTTCTCACCTTTGCTTATCTGCTGCTTTCGTTGCTTCCTTTGAACCGAAGGACGTCACCCATGCACTTTCTAATCCTGATTGGGTGAATGCGATGCACGAAGAGTTAGAGAACTTTGAGAGGAACAAAGTGTGGCAGCTTGTTGAACGCCCTAAAGGACATAATGTAATAGGTACTAAATGGGTGTTCAAGAACAAGCAAAGTGAGGATGGGGTAGTGGTTAGAAACAAGGCTCGATTGGTTGCTCATGGTTACACTCAGATCGAAGGGATAGATTTCAATGAGACCTACGCTCCTGTGGCTAGACATGATTCCATCAGGATCTTAGCGGCATTTATGGCATCCAATGGGTTCAAGCTATATCAAATGGATGTTCGTAGTGCTTTCCTGAATGGCTATATTAAGGAGGAAGTGTATGTTAAGCAATCTCCTGGGTTTGAGAATTCAAGATATCCTAATCATGTATATAAACTTGATAAGGTTCTATATGGGCCAAAACAAGCACCCAGGGCCTAGTGTGAGAGACTTAAGACCTATCTGGTGAGCAATGGGTTTCTAATGGGTAAGGTAGGCCAGACCTTGTTTACCCGTAGGGTTGGCTCTGATTTCCTTCTGGTGCATATGTATGTCGATGACATTATCTTTGGTGGTTTCTCCTCTGCTCTTGTTTCTGACTTCTCAGAGGTGATGAGCTCGGAATTTGAGATGAGCATATAGACTTATTTTGATTTGGAGATTTATCTATTATGCTTTTGAATTTATGTTTTGCAAGATGCCTAAAGACTATTCACATTCCAGCTTATGCTAGCTCGTTCAATTGGTGTCTAGTCCAAGAATGACATTACTTTCGGGTTTCCAAAAATTTTGATGTGGCATAAGATTTTCACTTTCTAAATGTTGTTGCTCGATGAAGCGTTTGCAGTCTTTCTTCAGTCATCCTTGCAACTTGGTGAAATCTTTTGTTGGCCAAATCTTGCTCCTTGATTGAAAAATAAAAAATATGCAATTTTCAAGTTTTGGAGAACTCACCGGTTATTCTTTACGAGATGGCTTGCCATTGCACACAAGAGGCTTGAACTTGGAAGGGAATCGGATAGCCAAGATGTGTGATTCCTTCAGCGTAATGCTGGGCACCGTCGACTATTGGTACGAGGCTAGAGGCTCTCCCGCCTAAATTAAATCAAAAATGCAAAAACACACACAGGAGGAGAGTGACCTAGGAGGTCATTTCCAGTGATCCTAGGGATGTGCCTTGCTAGCAATTGCTCTCTTTGAACATGTGGTTGCATCAAAAAGTTAAAAAACATGAAAATGCTAGTTTGTTGAGTTGTCGATTTGAAGATACTTGTGATTTGGATTGTGATTTTCTAGCCACATCTTCCAATATAAAAAAAATCGATTTACTAGCATTTTTTCAACTTGTGAGCACCGAACCAAAATTGAATTGCTTCGAGCATCTTTGCCATCTGTTTCATGTTCAAATGGATAATTTTCAAAGCTCCCCAGGACTTGCATTTTCATTTGCCTCATGCCTTGTGCTTGTTCCTCAAATTTCTCGATGTCTATATTTTCAAAAGGGGGAGAATTGAAAAAGACATCAATATGCATTTCTTGAAAAAGGAGGAGAATTTCTTAAGAAGCTTTGACTTTCACAACTTGGAGATTTTGAACACATGTATTCCTATCTTTTGCTCCAACCGTGATTCGGCATTTCCAACATGCTTTGTTCCACAAATCCAAAAACTTCAAAATATTTTTCGAGGGTCTGTCAATATATTCATCAAGGGGGAGTGTTGAGACCCATGTGGAGGGTACCCAGGTTTGATGATGAATATATGTGACAAGATGAAATTTGAAGTGTTTTGAAGAATTTTTATTGGTGCATTTGTGGAAATTGCTGTGGAAATTGGAACCAGACCAATGTGCTGAGCTTAGGGCTAGGTATTAGTTTTGGACGGACGTGGTCCGATGGATTTTGTTAAGCTGACACGTGGTGTGTTAGACTTCCTAATTATGGTGTCACATGATGTTGGTAATTTTGTGATGGACTAACCTTGCAGGTGAGGTAAGGTGTGTTTATTTCGTTTATGTTCACCTCAATGATGCAGGTATCGGCGGTACGTGGCTAACGCTTCGCGGGGACTGCTGGAGGCTGTGCGTCCGGACGCGTGCAGGCGACCGGGTTCGATGATTTGGCGGTCACATAAGGTGGTGTACTCGAGAAGCCTAGCCATGGCAAGGAATCCAAAGCAGTTGGCGGCTGCGGGTTGGTAACCTGTTGGCGAAGCTAGTTCTGACCGGTGGGCCCAGGCGTGGGCTGGCGACCGAGGAAGCTGCGAAGCTATTTTCCAAAGGAATATGAGGAGAATATACCCTCTCGGGAGTGTGTTTGTAGTGTGTGAATTGTACACCACTCATTCTCAAATGAAGGGTGGAGATGGACTCTAGGGTTAAGGGCATCTCACCCTTGGGCTATAAATAGAGGTGGAGAGGAGCACCTCCTCCTCATCCCCTCAGAGCTGAAAATTTCAGAAATAGAGAGAATGAGTTGGGTGTGTAAGGGTGGCACTTAGAGTGCTTGCGACCACATAGAGTGTGGTTTGTAATTCCCCAACTTCTATGCAAAGAAATCTCTCATCTTCATGATCATCTTCTGTTGATTTGCTCCAAATTCTTCTTTCCTTTGTTTTCCCCTTTTTGGAGCTCTAATTTGGAGATGAGTCTTGGTGATTTTTTGCTAGTTCTTGATGGTCTATGATGCCTTGAGGTTGCTAGTATGATTTACCACACTCTTTGCAACCATATGAGAGGCAAGAGATCAAGTTCTTGACTTGTTGTAAATCTGTCCAAAAACATTCATCCGCGCAGGTGTCAGCAAAACATTTTTAGAAAAATCATTTTGGAATGATTCTAGTTGGAAACGATGCGTGACGCATATACCCATCTATGGTAAAAATTTAAAGTCTACTGGTTTCTCCATTTGGGAGTTGTGAACTGAATACCGAGCCCCAAACTTTCTGCACGAAGTTATTGAGAGCTCGTGGTGTTTGATTTTTTATATTTTCTGTGCATTGATTCTTAAGGAACTTTTTGGTGGAGTGCTTCCGGACTCATGGTTACATAGGGAGAAAAATTCTCATAATTTTTGGAGCAACATAAAGCCATCATCTCTCTGGTCCAATTAGAAACAAACTCTGAATAATCTGCTTTTGCTTTTCAGAAAGCATCTTGTGTTGTTGGAATTTTCATATTTTTCTGTAAGAATTTTTAAGGAGATTTTTTGTGGAGTGCTTCATGACACATTGACACACACAGATAAAAATTCCCATGATTTTTGGAGCACCTTAAAGCCACGAACCTCTTGCTCCATGAGAGGACAAGTTCTGTAAGAATCTGTTTTTGCTTTTTGAGAGTTGCTTTGATGTTTTGTCATGATCTCTTTTCAAAAGCAAGATTTGAATTGATTCCTCTTGTTTGCACACTTGACAACCAAGATTGTGGCCCTAAAATATGGATATCATCCATACAAGTCATGGGTACACATAGTTGTCATGTTGTCCATCGTGGTTTGATCTCCGACACGAAGCAGTTTTTGCGGAATGCTTAGAAGGGATGCATGTGCAAAAAGAAAGCGTCAAAATTGATTGGCGTCAATTCACCCCCCCTCTAGCCGCCTAGCTCGGGTCTTCACCGGCCTTCCCAAGATGGCATGATATGCCATCTCCAAATTAGCCAATTCAAAGCTCAGACTCTCGGTCCGATAGTTGTCCTTAGTCCCAAACGTGACGGGCAAGTGGGCAACGAGATCTGCCCGAGTGGTACTGCGGACGTCCTAGGGATTACCCCGTCGAAAGGAGATGATCCCTGCCGTAGCTCGGTACGAGAAATCTTCATCTGGTCCAAGGTCTTGGCGAAAAGGACGTTAATTCCGCTCCCGCCATCGACCAGAACCCTCTTTAATTTACTTCCTCGAACTACCGGATACAACACCTGTGGGTATCTCCCAGGGAAGGCAATCCGATCTGGGTGGTCCGACCGGTCGAATGTGATGGGTACCTCCGACCAGCGTAAGTACTTTGGGGCCACAGGAAGGATCGCATTGATCTCCCGAGTGGTAAGCTTCTGCTACCGCTAGGACTCATACGCGTCGGAATCCCCACATATGTAGCTAATCTCTCGCTCGGTGTCTTGGTAATCCCAATCCGGCTTCTTGCCGTGTCCTGCTTTTGCCGCCGACTGCTAGGAGTTCTCGGCGAACTTCTGCAGAGTAAGGCAATCTTTGGCAGCGTGCTTACCACGTGGGTGAAAAGGACATACTGCCTCCATGACCTTATTGTAGTCGTTGTCGTTGGGGGGCTTAGGTCGATTACGCTCCACGTTGGCGACCATCTCGTCCCCCTTGCTCTTCTTGTCTTTAGGCTTGCTCTGTTCGTCATTCGGCTTCCTCTTGGAGCCTCTGTCGTGGCCACCACGATGATTGATGATGGCCTCCTCGGCGTTGCCTTCTTGATCTGCCATTGTGAACATGGCTTTAAGAGTTCGCGGGGGGTCTCGAGTCATCTGCCTGATCATCCTCGGATTTGCACCCGGCGAAGAAGGCATCGATGAACATTTGCTCCAAAACGTCCCAGATCTCGTTCTTCTTCTTGGTGAAGTGCGTCATGAATTCACGAAGAATCTCGTTTTTGTGTTGATGTAGTTGTTCGATCTCCCATCTCTCAGCAGCCCTTTTGTAGGTCCCTTGGAAGTTGGCGATGAACTGTTCCTACAGGTCGTCCTAAGACTCGATAGAGTTCTCTGGGAGTCCTGTGAGCCAGGTCTGGGCGGTTGGAGTCAGAGCGATGGGTAGATAGTTTGCCATCACGTTCTGATCACCTCCTGTCACGCTGACTGCCAAGTCATATATCTGCAGCCAGTTCTTGCGGTCCCTCTCACCATCGAACTTATCGATGCCTTTCATATTAAAACCGTCTGGCCAAACCACTCGACGGAGGTCTAGGGTAAATGCCCAAATCCCCTCCAAGGGTCGTGGCCACCACCACCACGAGGATCCGCTGCGATGCTCCCGCCGCGGGTCTTGGCGCTGATGTTCTTGATGATGGTCGCGCCGATTGCGGTAACTACGGGAGTATCGTTCTCCGTCAATGCGTTCCCTCCTTTTGGCCTAGATGTCGTGGCGGAGGTCGTGGCCTGCCGACTGGTGTGATCCGCCGGCAGCAGAGGCACGCGCCTTGCTCCGATTGCGCGCAGAGCGGCTGTGAGCCGTTGTGGTAGGAGCCCGGTGCGCCTCGTTCTATTGGATGGCCACCATCTCGACCGTGGCTATCGCACGAGCCAAGGTCTAGACAAGCGAGCTGTTCTCAGGAAGTTGCGACACGATGGTCTCGAGAAGGGTCTTCGAGACGACGACGTTCGCTTGAGGAATCGTATAGATGTCTTGATCACTCACCTTCACAGCGCGAAGCCCGTTCTGGACATTGCGACCGCGGATACGAAGTTGGCGCAGGCGATCTTGGTCTTCACCACGATGTGGGTCCACTTTGACCGCCTCAGTGGTGGCCGGCTCGTTCCCTACCGGGTGGGAAGCAAAGTGGTGGTATTTCGCACCAAGAACGAAGACTTCATGGTAGTTGCAGATCTCCGTGTCCTCATCAGACTCAGATTCTAAGAGAGAGAGAGAGGCTGACCTACTCGCTTTGTCCAATGGGTTAGCTGGTGTTAATGACACCCACGAACGTGGCTAGGTCCGATCGGATAGGTCCGACTGGATTAGTAGATCGGTTCCCCGAGTGGTTATCTCCTGTCCCAATCTCAGGAGCAATCTGCGCAAGAACTGCGGCAGGGTTCCTAAGACCGGAGGGAAATCCAGTCAGGGGTGTCGAGTCTTCTTTGGGCCGAATGATGTCCGCACCTGTGTAGATGTTTCCGCCGAGTCCTTCTTCGCCCTCTTCAAGGAAAGGTGTTGATGCGCACGGGGTCGGCCCGATCTTCTGGTGAGGAACGATATGTCGGTTTGGTGTACAGCGAAGTAGATGGATCGGCTACTAACCACGAGATTAGCAACCAAGCAATCGCAACGTCACCTCGCTGAACCGATCAACCAAGTCGAAACCCGATCGATCCTTGAACCTGCTGCAACCGAGAACAAGCAAGAACAAGATGATAACTTATATCTCAACTCATGAAAGGGTGAGGTTCTGTTTTCCGTATCGGGCGGTCTAGTCGACACGCGCAATCTCGGGGAGGGACACACAAAGGGTCTACCAAACACAACAAAACCTAGGCGTAAAAGAGAGGCACCGGCCACATATATAGCGGCGGCCAGGGGGAGTGGGGCGGCCAAAACAGGGGCACCCACCAAAACCCTAAGTTACATGGGCCATAGGCCCAAAGATAAGGTGACGCAGCACCCTGAAATTGTGGCCCGTGAACTTCTTCTGCATTTTCCCGTCGCTCTGGACCGAATCTGGAGGTGGCGCTGGATCCATTGGAAAGCTTATCTCCTAAGCTTTCCAACGAGTGGTCACACGCTGAAATCGGAGTTCGGGAGCCCGATTTGTGCCCGTTTGAAGTTGGCGTGCTGCTGGATGGCCGAACCGGGTTGTTGGGCATCTTGGGCCTCCATGTGGGCTTTCCTTTATTCGTCGAGGCCTTGCGAGTCTTAGACTTGTTGCGCCGCTTCTTCGGAGAAGGCTTGAAAGGCTGGGCTTCTGGAATAAGGCCCCTCGGCGACGAAGATGGAGCAGCGTCGGTAGTCGTTGTAGCGGTCGGAGAGGAAGGAGGGGCAGCGGTCACACTGATCGTATCCATGCTGGTGATGTCCTCATCAGGTGTGAATTGGGGTCTATCCGATGAATTAACCTGCCGAAAGCACATGCCGAGCTCTCCAAGCCAAAAGGCAATGGGTCTGATTGAACGCATGTACCTCCTTGCGGGATGATCTCTCCGGGAGGGGAGAGACGAAGATTGCCGATGCCATTAGCGATGAAGTACAGGGCACCAAAGCGTAGGGATTGCCTCGGCATGAGAGCGACGGTTAGCGATCCTAGAGAAGCCATCTAGCTTGAGCGTTGATCTTGACTCAGCCCCCTACCTGGCGCGCCAACTGTCGACTGGTGGCTAATCGGGGGGTCGCCGTCGGCAATGAATTTGTTACGAGGGTTTGCGCTAGATCCAAGCCAAAAGGTAACACAAGACAGGGGTTTATACAGGTTCAGACCCCCCAACACTGAGGTAATACCCTAGTTCTGTGCTCTGGGATTATGTTTCTGCGGGAATTCGCAGATGATGAAGGTGTCTATGCCAATACAGCTATTCGACAATGAAGATGATGATGATGATGCTCTATGCCCCCTACCCCTCCCTTTATATAGTGCTGGGGGATAGGGTTACATGGTTCTATCAAGTACATGGTACCAAATTCGGTTATACCGGTGCATGATATGCAAGTATGAATCTCCTAATTACATGGAGTGACGACTCTATCCTCAGGAGCATCCTTGGAGCTCAAGTCATGCGTAACCCGAGTGGTCTCTATCCCGATCAACCGACCTGGGTCGCCCCCCATTTGCCTCCTCATGGGCCTTCTAGAGGATACCCGGTGCCCATGTAGTCCACACTCAATACATTCAAATTTGCAAAAATCCATTTATCACAAATTTACAAAATCCCATTGCATCAAAGAATCACAAGATGCAATCAAGAAATCAGTGCAATCAATGAATCACAAATCACATTCAACTTTTACATGGCATTGGACATCATATAGTTGGTGATACACTATTTAATCCTTTAGAGCATGGTTTTAAATAGCCCAATGTAGCTTCGCAATAGCACTGTGTTGACGCGGAAAAGTGGTTTCCAATGCCACCGATAGCCGAACTCCGGGGATCGGGCTTTGTGAGGACGTGCCAGCCAATTTGACCTTTTGCAACCGACAAGGTTTCTGATAGGCAAGCTGCAAGCCGAAGCAATAAGTGTTTTACCGATAGCTTGATAGATAATCCGATGATCGGCTTAACGAAAAGACATCAAGCCGATAGTAGACGATCAATCAGCTTGACGAGGAGACGTTGAGCCGATAGAACGTGGCGAAATCTAACTACTCCGGCAGACGGCGATGCGCAGCAATATTGCGAGAGATAGTATTCTGATGCCGACGGCGAGGAGATCGGACTGAACCCCAACCGAGGGAATCCCAACCGAGGGAGTTGACGGCGAGGAGATCGGACTGAACCGAGACAGTAGACGCCGGCATTTGTACTTAGAACACCGATACGAGCGGATCGATCGGGTTCATGGCACAAAGGTGAAAGTAGACGAAATAGTAGATTGTATTGATATGTTGAAAAGGAGAGGTCCTTCTTCATGCCACACCGCGACACTTATTTATATTGATGACGCACCGGCTAATCCGATTACTTGACTTGGACTCTATCTCTTAGTTACCTAAATTAACCGACTAGACTTGACGTGCAAGGCACGGATACAAACTAACTCAAATATTACCTAAACTAAGTAGCCGACGTGAATAATCTCTCTTTCTTCTTTAGCCGTCACATGATAATCCCTTGGCCTCCAGGCTTGCTCTTCCAAAACTAGCGAATCAGCCATATATGCAGCTCCTTCCATACTGAGCATCTTGATATATTTCCAACACCAGCCGACGCATGCTTTCTTGTAATATTCCTCTTTCCTGCAGATAATCCGATCAGCTATTAATCAAGAACATGACTAGTTGACTAACTCTTCCATGTACGCACGCATGTGTATAGAAGCACTCGTCATATACATGTTGATTAGTCAAGCATGATCAGCTCTTGGTCTTTCCATATATGCACGTGTATATATAAGCCGATCCATGCCTCCATTAACGCATATACAAAAGCCGATTGTATCATATCTATGCTTGATCATATGAACTCTCCTTTGATCGGCTATCTAATCCTTTTATGTACATACGCATGCATAAAAGTCGATCATGATCTTTTCCAAATATTAGCCGATCAACTAATAATGACATCCGAGTATATGCCGATCTAGCTCCTTTTTTGGCCGAATATGCTATTTTTCACCCTCTTTTGGCCATTAAAATAACCGTATTTTCGTGCCAAATTTGGGTGTCGACATAAGCCCCCGATTTTTAGGATATGAGACTCATGTCCCGAAAATCTTGAATTATCGACCATCAGTCTTTGAAACTTACTTAGCTGATGTATCATCTTTCTGCTTTTCTCGGGCTTTTAATCATTGTGATCTTCACTTCTTAGATTTTGTCAAACCCATAGGACACCAGCGCGGATTAGGTTTCATCGGCTTACTCTTATTTATTAATTTAAGTGATCTATCATTAGCCGATGAAGCTTTTACTGTACGCCACTTGCGGATTTTCTGATGTCCCTCGACATTTGTAATTTCTGGGCTTGAATCATGTGTGACTTTTATTTGCCTCCGGCCAACTAAAACTTTTAAGTATGGCCTTTTTTCAATTTCAGCTCGATCATCAGTCTAAGATCGGCTTTTGCTCGAGCCCCCAGAACAATCGATATTCTTAGTCGAACAGTGAACCATTATAGTAATCGGCATATTTTCCGATCCTGATTTTGATATTGCCTTGCAACCCTCTTGTATAGTTGGCTCGTCGTCATTTCTACGCGAATCGCATTGCTCTTGATTTCTCAAACGTTGTAGACAACGCTTTTGTGTCTTGCTCAATCCTGCTGGGCACCATCGTGGTTTAGCTTTTATGAAGTTGGTGTTTACCTCTCCGACGTGATGAGTATGTTGCCCTTCTTTTGATGTATACATTGGCATAATATAAATTTTATTTACCGATGCGTTTTGTTGGGACCTTGAGCGAGCACTTCGACGAGGATAGAGGTGAGACATCAGACAATCGTAAATTGTGGAAGCCTCAGATGTCGTTCCCAGCAGACCTGAAAAAAAGGACACCCTCAATGAGCCCTTTCTTCCTTCTCATGTCGGCATTTATTAGCTTGATTTGTCTGATGTGCTTTCTTATATTGCCTTGCTCGCTAGACATGAGGTGATATTTCCTTATCAACCGGTTTGGAAACCGATTTTTTGACTGCTTCAGAGCTTTCTCGCAACTTTTCTTTTGATCCAACAACCGACTGCTCTTTCACTTGGCTATTATCGGCTTTTTGTACTGAAATATCAGAAATAACCAAAGTTGGAGCCAATGAATCACTAGAATATCCCTCAATATCGGTATTTTCACCATCGGATTCACTCTGACAGTCATAAAATATGTCTTTTTCATCGGAATTTGCATTCTCATCGCCCCGTAATGTAGTATTGTAGCAATGATCTTCATCAATTTCAATCGGCTTTTCACATATATTCTTAAGCATGTACTCTTGTGGTTGAAGCACTTCTCCATGCTTTTTGGACGAATCATCCAGCCCCCGAGGCAAAATAACACGAATCATCTAGCCCCCGAGGCAAAATAACAATATTTTCCAATGAGTCGGATACCGATTGCAGCCCCCGAGGCGAAATAACAACTGTTTCCGATGATCCATATACTGATGGATCTTTAATTTTGCTCGATGCGGCAGCGGACATATTGCAATCATCATCTTGTTTTGAATATTCCTGCTGATCCGTGAGGATTTTTGATGTGACACCAGATCCATCAGAAAGCTCTCGTCGTTCTATTGTCCGTAGTGGACCCGAACGTTCAAAACGGACTTCGGATGACTCCGTTTCGGCCGTTTCAAATTGAGCTATACTGGATGGCCGAACCGAATACGCGAGTGGATTTGATTCCGACTCGGTCTGATCTTGATGCAACGAAACTTCTGGGGACTCAACGACGGCTTTTTGATTTTCCGATGATGAAGAATTGGACTATTTGGCATGAACAATCACACCGATTTGCTACTCTTTTGTTTCTTCTTGCTGTAATGGAGACGTCGATGTTGGCGGAGGCGTTGTGTTCATCTTCGGCGGAGATGTAATTGAGGACGCCGAGTTTACTGTTGATGTTGGGGCGGTGGGAGAAGCCGGCCTTGTCGTCGATATTTCAGACGTTGATCTTGACGGATAATAATCGAATTTTGTCGCAGATGCTTGTGGCGATGTAACTGGCTTAATTCTGAATTCTTGTGGTAATAATGTCGATTTAGTGAAAATAAACTCCGCCACCGAATCTTCCATAGAAAAATCCGATATTGGTGTTGACTGTGTCATCGGTTTTTCCAGTGAAGTAACCGAAAAATTCGATTTATACGCTGTCGGTGTATTTGTATCAAATATCGATCTTGCCGGTAAATAAACCGATGTGGTGAACTTTGACGTTGACCATGGCATTGAATAATCCTGTGAAGCCGAATTTGATATCAATCTTGTCGAAAAATAATCCGATGAAGTCGAATTTGATATCGACCATGGAGATTGCGGTTTTGGTTCCCATCTCCAATTTCCATACATGATTGGCAGATCAAACGATATGGGTCCCACCGAGCGTGCCAATTTGTTGACGCGAAAAGTGGTTTCCGATGCCAACTACAGCTGAACTCCGAGGATCGGCTTTGTGAGGACGTGCCAGCCGATTTGACCTTTTGCAACCGGCAAGGTTTCCGATCGGCAAGCTGCCGCCGAAGCAATAAGTGTTTTACCGATAGCTTGATAGATAATCCGATGATCGGCTTAACGAAAAGACATCGAGGTGATAGTAGACGATCAATCAGCTTGACGAGGAGACGTTGAGCTGATAGAACATGGCCAAATCTAACTCCTCGATGCGCAGCAATACCGCTGAGAGATAGTATTCCGATGCCGACGGCGAGGAGATCGGACTGAACCGAGGCAGTCCCTACCGAGGGAGTTGACGGCGAGAAGATCGATCTTAACCGAGACAGTAGACGCCGGCATTTGTACTTAGAACATTGATACGACCGGATCGATTGGGTTCATGGCACAAAGGTGAAAGTAGACGAAATAGTAGATTGTATTGATATGTTGAAAAAGAGAGGTCCTTCTTCATGCCGCACCACGGCTCTTATTTATATTGACGGCGCACCGGCTAATCCAATTACTTGACCTGGACTCTATCTCTTAGTTACCAAAATTAACCGACTAGACTTGACGTGCAAGGCACGGGTACAAACTGACTCAAATATTACCTAAACTAAATAACCGACGTGAATAATCTCTCTTTCTTCTTTAGCCTTCACGTAATAATCCCTTGGCCTCTAGGCTTGCTCTTCCAAAACTAGCGAATCAGCCATATATGCAGCTCCTTCCATACTGAGCATCTTGATATATTTCCAACACCAGTCGACGCATGCTTTCTTGTAATATTCCTCTTTCCTGCAAATAATCTGATCGGCTATTAATCAAGAACATGACTAGTTGACTAACTCTTCCATGTACACACGCATGTGTATAGAAGCACTCCTCATATACATGTTGATTAGTAAAGCATGATCAGCTCTTGGTCTTTCCATATATGCACGTGTGTATATAAGCCGATCCATGCCTCCATTAACGCACATACAAAAGCCGATTGTATCATATCTATGCTTGATCCTATGAACTCTCCTTTGATCGGCTATCTAATCCTTTTATGTGCATACGCATGCATAAAAGCCGATCATGATCTTTTCTAAATATTAGCCGATCAACTAATAATGGCATCCGAGTATATGCCGATCTAGCTCCTTTTTTGGCCGAATATGCTGTTTTTCACCCTCTTTTGGCCACTAAAATAACCGTATTTTAGTGCCAAATTTGGGCGTCAAAACGCTGCTATAGCTTTTTTGGCATAAAACGGTACGCTAAGAAAAAATTGCACGAACACAGCTATGTCTGCTATTTCGACTAAATTGGACGCTATTTCCACTATTTTTGTAGACGCTGTAGCACCGCAATGCTTTTTTTTATTTCCTTTGAAAAATCCAATTGCTAGTTATGTATTTTGTTATTCTCTATTTCATTCTTACATCATCTAAGTTGAAATGGTAATAAAATAAATATTTAACTACAAAATAATCACTTAAAAAGTTTATATATAATGAAACCGGAGAAGAATATAATGCAATCACTTATTCTAAACGTTAATTGTGGTCAAATGGGCAAACATTAGTCTATAAGTACTTATTAAGTAATGTTTGTGTTTCTTATTTAGTTGGATGTGATTGATATTATATAATTTTTTATTTTTTATATTAAAAAGCTATATTGGATAGCTTTCGCGATAGCTTTTATAGCTTTTTTTCGGAACTTGCCGCTAAACCGCGAAAACCATGATTTAAACCTTGCTCAAGAGTGCAGCGTTGTCGATGTGTAATTCACATAATCTTGCATAAACTGTATGTTAACCATTTTCATGTTAACTTTAAAGAAAAACAATAACTACATATGTATTTTTTTGCTAAAAAAATAAGTATATATGTCTTCAACTTACATCAGTGTTTGATTTTATTTAATGTGAGCACTATTCCTAGTGTTGCCCGATGGTTGTTGGGTGCACCGTGGAATAAAAAAATTATCATTATATCCTCCAGAAAATGCAATTAAGAGCATTTCGTATCTTTTGATAGCATTTACCTTGAATGACGTCTTCTGTGTTAGTTTGCGCGGAGATTTCGGATTATATGAAGGGTAGACTTCTTGAAGGTGTAATCACACTTTCGAAGTTTGCCTTTTGATCCTACTTGTTTTGTTGAGTCTAGGTACCGCACCGTACTCCACTTAGGGCATATGACCAGAAGGATCCAATGTCCACTAGGATTGTAGGCTCCCATCAAGAAATCCCTTTTTTGACAATGGACTTGTACCTTTGACACATAAAGTTCACAACAGAGTCCTTATCATGTCTGATTGGCATGGATGTACGTAGTGGACTTGGGATCAAGAAATCCGATAGGCAACTTCTTATTGTGTGCTTCTTTGATCAATTTTCTGTAGATAATTATTAAATGGTTAGATTGAGGAATTAGTGGTATTAATTAATGAATGTTTAGTTTCAATTGACTTACAATGTGAAGCACCGTAACAATGAAAGTCCATGAAATGAAGGCTGAAGAGGTCATATAAATCATTGAAGCCCACATGGAAGTAGCCATCACCGGTAAAAATGTGGCGTCCTTTGTACTGCGTGAGTATTGAGCTAGCCTTGCTGTCTCTATAAGCCTGTATGTAGTAATTATGCAGATTGACACATGCTTATCTTGCCTTTGTTGGCTCATTGACTATCATCAAAGGCTTGCCCTGTTGGTATTTTGTTGGAACTTGTCCAATATTTACCAACGTCCATGGTCTTCTTAGTGATGGGCTCCTTGCCCTTCGATCGCTTCACCGGCGGCTTATAGAGGCCTCTTCTTCTCTGGTCCCTT
Organism: Raddia distichophylla; assembly: GCA_005191435.1. Taxonomy (NCBI): domain Eukaryota; kingdom Viridiplantae; phylum Streptophyta; class Magnoliopsida; order Poales; family Poaceae; genus Raddia; species Raddia distichophylla. The sequence goes on from SPJY01006159.1 coordinate 56,378, forward strand.
TCTTCTTTTTTGGGCATGCTTGAGTAGATAGAATTAAATCTACAAGCAAGGCTACTTGATGCAGAGGAGATGATGAAACTTTCTTCTCTACGGCGGAAGGCAGTGATGTTTTCTTCTCTAGAGGAGGAGAAGGTAGTGAAGCTATATTCTCTACAGGAGCAGGAAGCAGTGAGATTTTTATCTCTAGAGGAGGAGGAGGAGGAGGCAGTGGAGCTATCTACTCTGAAGGAGGAAAAAACAATGAGGTTGTCTTCTCTACAGGAGGAGAAAACATTGAGCGGTGAAGAGCTTGTGCATGAAGTTATTGTAGACCGAGATTTATCAGACATCACGAACCGGCCCTTTCCGTTGGATCCTTTGGTTGAGCGCTTCGCCTAGAGTTGTGACCTTATCATTGTGGGCGGGCTCCAACTCGACATCGATGGAACTAGGATGTAGCATGTCAACCCTTACCACGACATAGCCATCACGCACCTGCACTATAGTTAGGACATGTTGATCTGGAAGCACCAGACTCTTGCAATCTCAATTTGATACCAACTAAGCTTGATTACAAGCCTAAGCCTATATGTTGTGGGTCTTGCTAGATGGTCGAATGTATCTAGCTCAGTAATCTGGACCAATGGTTGTTCAACTTTTCTTGGAGGCACAACTATCATTCCATGTAGTTTCAGGGTTAGTTGCAGGTGGGATGGAAATCTGTATTCACTGCTCTGCATGCATATGCATGATGTTCGCATAAAGTTTCTAGGTGATGTCCTATCACTCCTGTGTCAATGCATCAACGTCCACTTCACTGGAAGTCTTCCTCTTCTTGTACATTCCTATGTGATGTGACCAAGTCCATCATTGATACGACCAACACTACGTCAGCGTGGTGGTCATCAATATTTTCGTCGACTACATCACCAGCATGGTCGTCGATGAGTCTTCCATCGACTATTTCATCTTTGGCCTCTTCATCTACGACGAGGTGGCAACACTTCACGGCATCTTCTACATCATCTACATCAACTATGGTGCCATCATCAACTATATGGCATCATCGACCTGCACCATGGCCAGGTCGCGTGCACGGCCGGCAATCTCATCATGCTGGTATTGCGTCATCGCCGCCAGCAGTTCGGCCTCCACCGTGGCCACCTCCCCAAGCTCAAGACATATTCAATAAAGGCGCAGCTCCACCACTTCGACGCCCTCTGATCCCACAAGACACGTCATTGCAAGGCCGGCCCAAGAGAGAACACAATTTGTCCACGAGTCAGGTTCGGCCATCTCCGTGTAGTCAACTTAAAACGGATGCCCCTGATGCACACGAACTCCGTTTTGGATGTTCTTGGTATACACGGACAAGTTCTCGACGAGATCTTTCCAACGGACCCAGTCGCACCTCCAAATTCCTTACGAATCAACGGGAATCGGCGAAACAAGATTGTCACCAGAATCTGCCAAGCGCTGTGACGCTCCACTTTGGGCTCATGGCCCATGTACCCCCTAGGGCTGCGCCCCAAACCCTAGCCGTTGCTACAAATTCAGGAGCCGTCGCTAGTTTAGACTCGGGTTTTGCTTAGATTATTCTGCCGTCGCAGTTTCACCGTGTATCGGTTTGCAGAACCCCAACTTGTGTGCTTAGTCGGTACTCTGTAATTTGAGATTGCATCTACCGCGTTCTTGCTTGTGTTCTCGATTTGCTTACAGGAATTAGCCTTTGTGGTGAGGTCAACCGCGTCTTGGCGTGGTTGATAACGAACGGGGACAGTGGTGTAGCGATTGCAGGCTTAGATCAGTTCTGATTGAAAGTCGGATCGTCAACGTCGAGTTCCCCACCAATCGTGTTTACCCTACCTGTCGGAAGATCGGGACCCCGTCCCCCATCAAGTGGTATCAGAGCCTCGGTTGCCCGTCAGGTATCTTTGTATCCCATCTCATTTGTTATTCATCTATTACCTAGAGTCCAAAAATTTGCCATACAAAAAGATTTGAGTTCGTCGTCATACCCATAGTCCAAACCACTTTGTGCCCTTCACAATTTCGTTTTCAGTTTTGCGTTGTTGAATTTGTATCCATCGTTATCGTCTTGTTGCTAGTTTAGATTAAGTTCTTGGTCCTGTTTGAGTCTTTGCATCTTGACGTCGAGTCCAACGCCATCACGTCGTCGTCGCCGCCGCGTCCAAATCGGGTACCAATCTGTATAGTTCGGTGTTTTGTCATTATCTCCCTCGTCCAAACTCCAAATTGAACAAATTTAGAGCCTAAATTGTAGCCCGAAAAAAGTTCTACAGCCTTTTCCATTGCACCAAGTTCCATAAACTCCATCTTCAGATCCAAAATCGCGTTGGAAGTGTTTCTGTTTGTGTCTCGGATTTTTCTGAGCAGTCTGTATTGCGGGGCCCAAATCTCCATGCTCCATTATCCAAATTAGGACTTCCATATATGAAAATTGATCAGCAAGAGAAGATCTACAACTTTGTTGTTGCGCGTTTTTGTGTTTGAGGTCTCTAAAAACATGAAAACAGCATAGAAAATTTCTGTATTAGTAGATCAGTTTTTCCAGCATAAGAAAATTGAGTGTTTGGGTATATACCTTGTAATTTCTCATGTGCGGCACTATTGATATTTCGAAAAAAAGTGAAAAAAGGCAAGTGCATAAAAAGAAGCTGCACAAAGATAAAAAAGAAAGAAGAGAAAAAAAAAAGGCAAGGAAAAGAAACAAAAAAAGGAAAGAAATCCGGAGTACTTGCATTCTTTTGTATCCAAAGTGTTGTGTTAATCGTTTCGCTTACTTGAACTAGTCTTAGGAACGAGTTTAGGCCAGCAACTTTGATAAGCACTTTGGATATTTATTCAGCTTTGCTATTCTGATTTTGATAATTGCATATTCCTTGCTACTAAATATTGTCTATCCAAGCTCCACATACTTTTTATCAGTTCTGGTTCGAACTTGCAATCGTTTCGCTCACACCCTTCTTAGTATCATGAACCAGCCACCGGTTGTACCTCCTGCTGTGAGGGGTGAAAGTTTTTATCCGTATCCGAGATATCCGAGTTATCCGAATTAAATAGACAACATATTTTAAAAAACTATTTAGACCGTTTTATTAACCTTCATTTCAAACACAAAATATGAGTTGTATGGGAAAAAACTGTAATGTATATGTATCTATCCAAGAACACATGTAAGACCATGGTAAGACGTTTGAGAGGGTGTGACTCCACCGTTCAAAACACAGTAGTTGACAGGGATAATACTTTTATGTTATTTTATGTTTTCTACTAATAATGGCAGGAGCATACAATGGAATGGGAAGATTGAAACCATTAGCCACCAGTTGGAATGCAAGCATCATTGGTGTGGAGGCTAGAGAAAATTTTGATCGGTTCCATCAAAAGGAGAAATTGAAGAATAGTTACACATCATTTGCTACCAATAAGCATGGTAATACCATTGAGAACCTTCCTTTATATGATATAAAATTTGGACCTGATGTATTTATTGATTGGGAAATAGCAGTAGATAAAATTTTTGCTCGACATAAAATTTCCGATAAAGAAAAGGTTATGACAACTGCTAGTGCTTTAATTAATAATGCATCAATTAAATGAAGGCGTGTTATTTTCATATTGGGATACCTTCAACTTGGAGAGACATGAAACAACGATTAAGGGATAGGTTTCTTCCTGTCTATTATCGTGAAAATTTACTGAACAAACTACAATGTTTACAACAAGGTGACAAACCAGTGACCGTTTACTATGAAGAATTACAAAATTTGTTGTTACGTTGTGGTTTGGAGGAAACAGATCACGAGAAGGATAGTAGATTCATATGTGGACTTAATGAGAACATATATAATATTGTTGTTGATAAAGAATATGTTTCTCTATTGTAAACATTTGCTCTTGCTTGTGCAGCTGAAAATAAAATAAAATATAAGAAAGTTGTACGAAAAATCAACTCATCTATTTGTAAAAATGGTGTGTATTCTTGGACGACTAACATTTTACAGGCAAGTGCGAATAATAAAACTGAGGATGAGAATAATGAAGGGACGATTGTTGCTGCACCTCTGCTTTCAACACCGACTACTGAGGATGTACCTACATTAGCTGAGGAGGAAAACAAAGGTAAGGAAAAAGGTACCGCACACATTCAAGTTGAGAACGATATTGATATGCTGGAACTTTCCACAAAACATGCTTTGTTAGAGCAACAAATTATGGAACCAATTACTGATTTACCTTTGTCACAAGAAGATTTGCTCGATGTTTCTTGTGATACAGAAGAGTTGTGCGATAATGATTCACTTATATCTATTCCACAACTAAGGAATGAATATGTTACTTTTGTTTCAAAACCAAACACTTGTGCTGAAAATACACATATTATTCAACATGCCAATCAAAATGATGAGCTGAAACTGTTGTCTTCTTTAAATATTCTAGGTTAATTTGAATTTGATATTCTATGTGATTTAGATAATTTAGAGGAGAGACTTGTTAATTTCCCGTAGTTAACTAGAAACACTTTTTATGTTGTGGGCAAATATAATCATAAAGGAAAATACATGATAAATCGAGTGTATATTTGCTTAAATATAAATTTTTCTTGTGATGTACGACTATTTAATCAACTGGAGAGCGAAATTATTAATAATCAGAAGACATCAAGTGACTCTAGCTCTGTTTTAAAATTTTATGCAAAATTTCAAGAAGGGGATGATGTGGATCCTAATTGATTTGATTCTAACAATTTGATTGCAAATGATATGCTTGTTGCTTTGCCTTTCTTTGGAGCTAATCTTTTGCAGACAAACAACAATGAGTCGAGGAAGGCTCACAATCAAGAAGGGGAGGATGATGTGATCAAGTCCATCATTGATACGACCAACACTACGTCAGCATGGTGGTTATCAATATTTTCGTCGACTACTTCACCAGCATGGTCGTCGATGAGTCTTCCATCGACTATTTCATATTTGGCCTCTTCATCTACAACGAGGTGGCAACAATTCACAGCATCTTTTACATCATCTACATCAACTATAGTGCCATCATCAACTATATGGCATCATCGACCTGCACAATGGCTAGGTCGCGTGCACGACCGGCAATCTCATTATGCTTTTATTGCGTTGTCGCCGCCAGCAGTTTGGCCTCCACCGTGGCCACCTCCCCAAGCTCAAGACATATTCAATAAAGGCGCATCTCCATCACTTCGACGCCCTCTGGTCCCACAAGCCACGTCATTGCAAGGCCGGCCCAAGAGAGAACACAATTTGTCCACGAGTTAGGTTCGGCCATCTCCGCGCAGACTTAAAACGGATGCCCCTGATGCATACGAACTCCGTTTTCGATGTTCTTGGTATGCACGGACAAGCTCTCGACGAGATCTTTCCAACGGACCCAGTCGCACCTCCAAATTCCTTACGAATCAACGGAAATCGTTGAAACAAGATTGCGACCAGAATCTGCCAAGCGCTGTGACGCTCCACTTTGAGCCCATGTCCCATGTACCCCCCAGGGCTGCGCCCCAAACCCTAGCTGTCGCTATAAATTCAGGAGCCGTCGCCAGTTTAGACTCGGGTTTTGCTTAGATTATTCTGCCGTCGCAGTTTCGCCGTGTATCGGTTTGCTGAACCCCAATTTGTGTGCTTAGTCGGTAATCTGTAATTTGAGATTGCATCTACCGCGTTCTTGCTTGTGTTCTCGATTCGCTTGCAGGAATTAGCCTTTGTGGTGAGGTCAACCGCGTCTTGGCGTGGTTGATAACAAACAGAGACAGTGGTGTAGCGATTGCAGGCTTAGATTAGTTCTGATTGGAAGTCGGATCGTCAACGTCGAGTTCTCCACCAATCGTGTTTACCCTACCTGTCGGAAGATCGGGACCCCGTCCCCCATCACTATGCCTTCTAAAAATTTATATTTCTAGCCCTGTGAACTGGATACGCCTCGCACTCGACTTGGTTGTTCCTGGTTTCTCAGCGACCCTGATAGAAGGTCATTTTTCTGACCGAGGGGAACTACCCTGGCTAGCTTCAGTTGACTTTTCTCTGACTTTCTCAGTAACAGATTGAGTCTCTCTGATCTTGAAAGTGATTTTGTGCTTTCGGATACGTAACCTCTTGCATGCAAATATTACTCTGCTCGTCTCGGGAATTGAAACCACGGATTCTCGTGTCCTTCTTTGGTACTCCCTCCAGTTTGATAATTCCTGTCGTTTTATACATGATCTCACATACCAAGGAAGTATTAAATATCTCGTAGTAGTAATATGGTCAAATAAATGCTTGTAGCTAGTGGTTGCTCCCACTTTCCCATGAGTTGCATGTCTAGGTTCGAATTTTGATGCTACACTTTATTTACATGCACACCCAACAAATGGTTCTAGGGCCACGTAAAGTTCTGCTTGCAATCAATGCATCCTAGAACGACAGGAATTTTCCAACTAAACACAAAACGCTCCAGCGACAGGAATTATCAAACTGGAGGGAGTAAATTTTGCATCCTCTTTCTCTCATTAATTGCTGCCTTTTACCCACGTATCTGACTGGGCCAAGCAGGTGGTCGTGCTTGTTTCTAGCCCGAAGCTACTTCTTGTCCTCAAGCTCCCTTTTGAACTGTTAGAACCTCTTAATCTTCGCGAATGCTTCCCAATCCTCCTTTGCCAAGTGCTTGTAGCTCTCGAAGGGCTCCAACTCTTTAGCCAAGTACTGATTAACAAGCATGCCCTTGAAAATTTTATGCAGTTCGCTATCACTTTCATTGCTGCCTTGAAAGCGACACTCCTTTGACGATTACTCATCTTTTAGGGTACCCTAGGTACTCTTTGAGAGCATCAAACAACTCCCTCTTCGCTTCGTTATTTAAAGCATCGAAGTTTGTCGTTATCGGCACCCTCTCCCAAGCAATAAGCCCTATGATCCTTTAGAATATCTTTAAGGCCTTTTTCATCAGTAGGCTCATTGTCTGCATCCATTCCCGTGACAGTGATGTTGTCTGTAGGCACCTTTGTTTGTGTCCTTGGATTTTGGGCTCGTAAAGCACCAGCAACCGTTTTTAAAATTTTCTAAAAATAGTATAGCCCATCACCATCCAAGTCAACCCTAACCCTTTTCGTAAAAAGTTAAGACGCATTTTTACCATTTCCTCTTGCATTTCATTTCGTGCATTTATTTGCCCTTTCAATTGAACATTTATTGGTTCTTTCTTTTTCATATATGCGACGTGTAGAAGATGAACTAGCTGTTTCCGGACCCATCAAGCTGGAATATTGGCTTTACAAATTGATAGAAAATGGATAAGGGCTCATGTTCAGAAAATGACTAAGGGATTTAAAAATTGATAAGAAAACAAACCTAGTCCGCCTGACCCACTTATCCATTTTTTGAACTTGAGCCAGTATGGGTTTGAGCCACCTCAAGTCCATCTCCATGATGTCCATATGAACTATGTTTGAGACCAACCATTTCCCAACCTAACCTAGTCCCGGTATCTGTCGATGACCCCGACTACCTCTAACTATGTTCACGTGCTCCCGTTTAGAAATACCACTTGGCCTCACTCGTCTTTGGCACCTTGACCAATCTGGACCTCAGCTCTCCTAGCCTAGTCACAATTCCATCACCTCATCAAGCCTCACCTTGAAGTCCTACAACCGACACACGCAAGCAAACTGTTACATAGCACCGCACCACACAACTTTCAACGTAAATGATGAATATGCAATATGACTACAAAAACATGCCACAGAAACATGCTAAAATGGTTATAAGACCACGTAAATTTCATAATAACAAGATTGAGTCCTTAATGGCAATCTTAGGGTAGGGCAAGTCAACATTTGCGCAAAGGCATAAGTACGTGCACCCAATCAACACATCTTACTTGGCCGAAGCTTTTTTGGGTGACTACCGATTCAACCCATATATAGCTCTAGAGGAATAGACTCATCATGGAAGCCACCCATAGGAATCCCACACACAGATGGCTAAATATAGCCATCATGAGGAAGGAGCTGGGGTTAAGGTTAATCGGGGTTCACCTTGCGATGTGCCAGAAGAGACGCTACAAAGGTACTATCAAGCATGTGGAGCCTATGCTCGGAGAATAGCTCGAAGAAGAATATCTCTCTCATATGCAACTCTGGTACCTCCTTTTCCTCGGAAATGCTTAAGGAGTCGGGGCTGATCTCCCAAACGGTTCCATCTCCCAGTGGTGCTCCTCAGTGATCTTGGTCTTCCCAAGTGTCCCCATGACCTATGTTAAGTGAGAGAAAGGTGGCGGATAATGCTAGTGCATGGAGCAAGGGAGAACAGTAACAATGACTTGGAAGAGAAAGAGAGAGAGTTAAAGTGGGATGTCTTGCCTCTAGGTTGATATTTATAAACCGCAAGGCCCAACTACGCTCCATTCAAGCAGCTAATGGTCAAAAATTGGTTAATGGGCCACAAAAGAAGAAACTAGCTGGAATTATCCTTTACACCCGGTTTCTAACAACTAGTAAAATCAACGAAGTTACTGTTGCAAGGCAGTGGTTATTTCTGAAAAAAGTTTCCTGACACCATTAAATATGTATGTTGCTCGAATCCGAAAAAATTCTACTTCGTCTAGACATCTTTACCCAGTTAACATGTTAAGCATCCCGAGAATGCTTTTTCATGCCTGAACAATTTTACGATTGTGCCACACGTCCCAATAGTAAGGGACAAGGTTGTAAATATCCCTAGAAGAGCGTCTTGGTCAAACCTAGCAGCTTGCTCTAATGACCAGAGCACCTACCCATGAGTCCATGCCCATACAGTTCACTCTTAGACAACCGTATTCGTCGCGGGCATCATCGTTCCAAGTAAGCATGCTGCGGGAGGAGCACCAGACAAGGTCCTCGGTATCAAGTGGGCCCACATCATGCAAATCCCAACATGGCGCTAACTAACGTGGCATTTTATTAGTGTTAATACTACGTAATTAGAGCTCTAATTAGGCGCAACAGTTATTCCCTTTAGCTAATTATGAAAAATCCTGTGTGAAAAAAGAGAAATTTTTGTGATCACACCCATTCGGTCATATCAACACAACATTAGAGTATGGTTATTATCCTCGTTCATTGAAAATCCGAACCAGGATAAACCATCGTGTCGATCTTTTTGCATTTTCACGATAAGATCCCTTCAACACCTCATAATTCCCATTATAGAAGAAAGGAGGGTTTGTGGTACCTTATTAAAAAAAAAGCTTGGCGAAGAATAGCCTCTCAATCGTCGACAAGTAGTATTTCTAAAATTCACTAGTCCCATACACATAAGTTATAGTTATTTAGGATCCAACTTTTGGATTCTTACAATAACGACTTATGATCCACAACTCTTATGATGTCCTAGGTGGTAGTGGTCATTTTTTTTTATTTGTGCTACTGTAGTTTAAACCCTAACTCTAACCAAAAGGGATGGGATGACGAATAAGAGGAAAGGGAGGGGCACTGGCCGCTAGAGAGAGGACGTTGAGGGACCGACGCGGCTACCTTGTGGGTTAGCAGGGGGAACGAGCATTTCTCTAGGGCTAGGGTTCTTTTTCACCCATTTAAAATATTTTTTTAATAATTTATTCAGTAAAGAATGTTCATTCCATACCTCCGCCCAGATTTGCAATGGAGACACAATGCGGTGGTTCCAACAACATTTGCTTTTGTGGATAGGCTGTGATGGTGCAGTCGAGGATTGACTGTAAGTTTCGTATATGCACTACCTCTATAGCCAGTATGGGTTCGACAAGGATGTCATCGGTTGCCTATTCATCGCCAAAGAAGCCCTTTAGCACTATCATCAGATCTCTCGTTGACAAGCAGTATGCTTCTCAATTCCTCCCAAATGTGTTCACAATCTCTTATGGCATTGGGATGTAAAATGCTAAGTGTTTTGTTGAATTCCATGAATCTTATGTAGCTAGAGGGCAGAAGAGGGCATACATCACTTAATACATCAACTATACATCCTGAGCTGCATCATCCAACACTCACCCGAGTACAAGATTCTCATGATTGACTGTGTGCATGACGAAATCATTACCTCGCTGCTCTTCTCAACATTCAAGTCTGAGAGCATGTATATCAGGGCCCCTATCAAGCCCCCCATCAGCGATTTGAATTTTTGAAACTTGCCTGTTGCCTGCTGCTGTGTCTCTGCAGTTTTTGAATTTTTGAACCCGTGAGTACTGTAGCTACAGTACTTTAAAGGCCCTGCTGGGGATGCTCTGAGCATGTCGCGAAGCACAACAAGGTAGGTCATCAGCCAAAACTTAGATCTGTTTGTGCCTCTCTTACTGGTGGCAGTGGTGTTACAATCGTCACCGGTGACCCGGGTGATCGCTTGGGATTTGAAAAAATGGCAGATCATATATTTTTAATGAAATGAATAAAAAAAATCGCCACATCACCGGTGTATTTGGGCCTCGTTCACATGACCATACATTTCAGGCTTGGGACGGAAGGTTTTGTGCGTTGCTTTTGGAGGGATCAAGGGTGAAGGCGAAAAGGTGCGACTACGCTACGCCCTTGAGGACACGTATTTTGACGAATTCGCCGTCCATAGGGAAAGCAAAAACCCCTCTCCGGAAGTCCGAACCCAGCGAGGGCTCCGGTGGCGGCGGCGGCGGCGGCGGCGAGTTGGGATGGCTGAGGACGCGGAGGGCGAGAAATCTGCGACCAGCCTCCTGTTCTGTCGAAGAGCACGAGGAAGAAGCTGAAGAAGCAGGAGTGGCAGGAGGCTCGGAATGCGGTCCGGAAGGCCGCGGAGATGGAGCGCCGGCGCGCCGACGTGGAGCGGCGGAGGCGTGAGTGGGAGGAGGCGCTGGCGCGGCGCCGTCGGAGGAGGCGTGCGCCGAGATGGTGGCGGCGCGCCGGGAGGTGCGGCGTGAGCGGGTGGGCCGGCGCGCGGAGGAGCGTGGCGCGCGCGCCGAGAGGCTCCGCCGCGCCGCTGAGGGATCCGGGCAGAAGTTGGTGCTCGACCTCGTGTTCGCCGACCTCATGCGGTCCAACGAGATCCACAGCCTCCTGTTCTGTTGGTACATTTTGAACAGAAACGAAGTGTTTGTGTTGGTTGGAATTAAACTAGATTTAATCAGTTGATCCTTCAAATTTCAAATATGCTCCAGTGTAGCTAGTTCATGGGTATTTCCTCTTATTCAAGGGAATGAGTGATCTGTCCATCTGCATATAGGGATTATTTGTGATAGTTATTTTAAAATGAATAGTTACTTGTTAAAGCAGTTACTTGTCAAGAAATAGATTGTGCTACCTTTGGTGTCAAGCTTGGAGATACTGTGCCACCGTTTCCTTATTCTCTTAAGAAAAAGTTTGTGACATTGGCTCATGGCCAACAGGCCAAGCCAGTAATTTTGGATGGAATGGTGTAAGTCTTACTTTTTATTTAATGATTGGTTGAATGCATCTTGGTATCATTGCCTTTCACGACTGCTGTATATCAAGGCATTTTTCAATTTGTTTTGAGCAAAATGCAGCCTCTTTCAGTTGATTTAGAACTAGCATTCTTGGAAACATTTTTTTGATGGAATCCAAGTAATATAAATGTGGCGAACACACATGTATTTAGCTTTACTAAGATAATTTCTGTTCTGATGGATCTTTCAATCTTCCTTTTGCAGCGCCCTCTAAAAACTATTGCTATTAATTCTAGATATGTGTACATACCATGTGGAGTTTCAGTCCTGGCCCTTGGTCAGCTGTGTGAATTTCAGCCAAAGAAGCTAGGTAATGTGGGTGATAACATGCTATAAAAACTAACCATGGTGCTGACTGCCCCTTTTCAAGTTCTGTCTTGGAGTTAGCAAGACATCTAATTTCCTTTTTTATAGTTTACTACCTTGCATCCTTGCTGACGGAGCATGTAGTGTGCAAGTTTACTATACTGGCCAAGTTATATAGTTTATGTGCAAGTTTTATGTCGCATTTACCAGTATCGCTGGAGAAGCATGTAGTGTAAAGTGGTGGCAGATCTCTACATTCTTACATGGCATTAATAAAAAAAATAGAAATGTCTCATATATGGTGGTCATAGTTTGCAAATGTTAAGGCAATAATGCCTGGTAAATACCAATTTTAATTTCTCAAAAGCAATAATCTCTGTGATAATATTCTTTCATGGACAACTGCTTAAGATATCTATACTCATATTATATTATTGCAAAATTCAGAATTTGACTGCTACTTTAGTTTCAAGAAAATGGGATGGTGTTGTTGAGCTGAGTTTGTGATCATCAGTGCTAAAAGGAACTCTGGAGTGGTCAGCTATATGGTAAGAGAGATCCAAGTAATTTTTTAAACCAGCTCTTATTTCCTAATTTGATGCCAGCTCTTATTTTTTAGATGTTTAACATTTAAATTTTGCACAAAACAAGGATGATACGACCCTTGACGCGAGCGAGTCGGCTATTTATCGTCAGCGACGCCTAGGCTGTTATCGGTGCCATCGCCTATGAGAGTAATGTTAATTTACTTCATTTGATTGGATGAATAGAAAGATACATAACACATCCCTTTTGTAGGGATAAGAGACTTGTACTTTAAGAAATAAATCTTAACTAATCTTATCTCCTAAATAAATCGATCTTATCTAATTCAACAACTCGATCTAATCTTAACTAACCTCCTAACTAATCCCGTGCTACAGTACCGCGATACTGTACATGGCGCTACAGTCCCGCGATACTGTTCATGGCGTGTGCTAGCCCATAGCATTACTCCCTCCATCAAATCGACCTTGTCCTCAAGGTTGAAACTCAAGAGATCTCGTTGATCTTCGTGGAGCCACTCATGGAAGCAGTACAGTCGTGAGCACCGGTCTTCGTAAGCCATGACGAGAGGCGGTCTTCGTAAGCCATGGCGAGAGGATCGCGTAGCTCTGATACCAAATTGATACGGCCCTTGACACGGGCGAGTCGGTTGTTTATCGTCAGTGACGCCTAGGCTGTTATCGGAGCCACCGCCTATTAGACTAATCTTAATTTACTTCATTTGATTGGATGAATAGAAAGATACATGACACATCCCTTTTATAGGGATAAGAGACTTGGACTATAAGAAATAAATCTTAACTAATCTTATCTCCTCAACAAACCAATCTTATCTAATTCAACAACTCGATCTAAACATTATAATTGTGTGTTTTAATCCCTGCCAGCAACCGAGCTGCTGCATTTCTGCAGTTGGTTAAGCTTAACAAAGCACTTGCTGACGCTGAGTCAACAATAAAATTTAAGCCACAATGGGAGAAGATATATAAATGTTGATTTGAATTGCGTTCTGATTTATGAATTTATCTATTGTAAATTTGTAATTTATTCTGTTACCATGTGTCACGGTCCTGCCCTATTTTGTAATATATAGGGTTATCTCAGAAAAGGATGTGTTTTGGAGGCGATGGAGCAGTATGAGGAGGTGAGACTACAAGGAAAATGCCTTATTACTTTTGCTTAACATGGCAGAATGATGTTATCCTCTTTTTATCTTTCCTGTCTTCTAAATTTCTGGCCAATTATGTTCTAGCAAGTTGAGTTTACTCTATAATATCATGGTTTGAATTTGTACAGATATCTCGGTTCACTTCACAAGCACTATACTTGCTTATTAAAGTTGAAGCTGTATACTGGTTGTAAATAAGAGCTGTGGAATAACATATTACCATATATAAATGCTTGGTTGCCAAATGAAATAGCATAATGATACCAAATGGTAGCCGCTTGTACAAGGTAAAACATGACCCTTAAATTTTTTTAAAAAATTTTAGATTTGGGAGCACATTCTTGAAAGTGTTTGTGCAGGTATGTAGTTGACTAGGATTCACAGTTTCTTGTCCCACTCAAAAAAAGTGATTCGAGACACTTCTTGGTTTGTAGATACCGTGCATTAGAGATGACAGCATTTGTTCTGTGTTTTATCAAGTGACATGTTTGAATTGTTGTTCCATTAATTTTGAATCTGGTTTATTCCTTGTACAGAGGGGACTTAATTTTGCTAGCTCTTGTGGTTAGGGGTGGGCATTCGGTTATATCAGTTATTTCGGTTTCTGAAAAATTCGGTTAGTGAAAAACGAAAACCGAAATCTTCTCTAAAAATATACTAACCGAACCAAATTAACCGAATTATTTCGGTTCGGTTAGTTCAGTTTTCGGTTATTAACCGAATTGTCTAATGAGCACACAACAAATCGAACAAGCAAATCGAACAAACAATGAGGGGATGGACGGCGACCTGCAGAGGGCGGCGGACCAGAGGCTGAGGGACTCCTTCCCCGTCGACGCGGCGAAGGCGCTGACGGCGCTGGCCCTGCGGTGTGTCGGAAGGAGGCGGCGGCGCGGCCGGACATGTGGTGGGTCGCCGCCAAGGTGTCCAAGCTCTTCTTGGAGGCGCAGGAGTGGGCCGACAAGTTCCGCGTCCCCATCGAAGAAGGAGGCGTCGGCGATGGGAGGCGGCGAGGCGAGTGGCGCCGACGAGCAGCGATGGCTGGCGGCTGGAGTGGAGACGGGTGAATGGGTGACGCTTTGCTAGGGTTATGCGGAGGGGACGAATGGCGAATGGGCCAGCAGGCCAAGCCATTTGGGCCGCGTGCGACAGGTTGGCTGGATGGGCCTGCTAGTGCTAGGTTTGGGTCATATAACTTTCGGGTAATTCGGATTTTTCGGTTTACACGCATTAGAAACCGAACCGAACCTTATAAACCGAACAGTTCTGAAAAAAAACCGAACAGTAACCGAAAAACCGAAATAACCGATAATTTCAGTTAATTTGGTTCGGTTCGGTTTGGTTTTTCGGTTATCGGTTAATTTTGCCCACCCCTAGTTGTGGTTGGAAATGAAAGGACAGAAAGTTCATTCATTTTCTTATTTGCTATATTCAAGAAGCCCAACTGAATTTTTTGGGGAGGTGGTAATAAAATTCAGTAACCTTCATTGCTTCATCTCTTAACTCCATGGTGTCGTTTACTTACGCATGGGTTAAACTGGCTAATTGGATTTTTACTGCATTGAACTTCTTATTTACTTATCTAGCTTGTCTACTATCTTTGAATGCTTCTCAAGCCTCAAGAGAATGAACCTCTTCATTTGACTTGTTTTAACTTCTTGACATGTCTCTGAGATTCAAAAAATCGATTAAAAGCCATTTGCATATCAAACAAAGATAAGGAAATAACTACATAATTAAGTCAGATTAATAAGTTGTAAAGAACAGAGATGTTTGCGGTATGGAATTTTGTTTCCAAAAAAAAAAAACTCTTGACCTATATTTTGAGCTCCGCTTCATTTCCAGTTTAGGATTCTGTACATTAACTGCCATTCACATCTACATTGATATCCACAGAGGCTAATTTTTTATAAGCCACTTCCTAATGTTCGGAAGGTAGTCCTTGCCACCAACATGACAGAAGCAAGTATTATAATACATGATATTGTTTTTGTCGTGGATTGTGGGAAAGCAAATGAAACCACCAACAATGCTGCAATAGAAGCGCTGGGATGGCTGATCAGGACGGGGGAGGAAATTTTATCATGGTCCTGTTGTTTCAATATGTAAGGATCAAATGATTCAAAATGGCTTGTTCAGTTGGATTGCCAGCCAAAACAGAGATTGAAATGCTTTCTTAAAGCTGATAATAATATACAATAGAAACTTAGAGTATCTATGTCATAATTTTTTTTATGCTGTGTTGTCCGAGCTATTTATACATTATAATTGTGTTTTTTAATCCCTGCCAGCAACCGAGCTGCTGCATTTCTGTAGTTGGTTAAGCTTAACAAAGCACTTGCTGACGCTGAGTCAACAATAGAACTTAAGCCACAATGGGAGAAGGTATATAAATGTTGATTTGAATTGCGTTCTGATTTATGAATTTATCTATTGTAAATTTGTAATTTATTCTGTTACCATGTTTCACGGTCCTACCCTATTTTGTAATATATAGGGTTATTTCAGGAAAGGATGTGTTTTGGAGGCGATGGAGCAATATGAGGAGGTGAGACTACAAGGAAAATGCCTTGTTACTTTTGCTTAACATGGCAGAACGATGTTATCCTCTTTTTATCTTTCCTGTCCTCTAAATTTCTGGCCAATTATGTTCTAGCAAGTTGAGTTTACTGTGTAATATCATGGTTTGAATTTGTACAGATATCTCGGTTCACTTGACAAGCACTATACTTGCTTATTAAAGTTGAAGTTGTATACTGGTTGTAAATAAGAGCCGTGGAATAACATATTACCATATATAAATGCTTGGTTGCCAAATGAAACAGCATAATGATACCAAATGGCAGCCGCTTGTAAGGTAAAACATGACCCTTAATTTTTTTTTTTTTAGATTTGGGAGCACATTCTTGAAAGTGTTTGTGCAGGTATGTAGTTGACTAGGATTCACAGTTTCTTGTCCCACTCAAAAAAAGTGATTCGAGACACTTCTTGGTTTGTAGATACCGTGCATTAGAGATGACAACATATGTTCTGTGTTTTATCAATTGACATGTTTGAATTGTTGTTCCGTTAATTTTGAATCTGGTTTATTCCTTGTACAGAGAAGACTTAATTTTGCTAGCTCTTGTGGTTGAAAATGAAAGGACAAAAAGTTCATTTATTTTCTTATTTGCTATATTCAAGAAGCCCAACCGAATTTTTTTTGGGAGGTGGTAATTGTTCGAATCACTCCAGATCAGAGGTAAGGTGTTTTGGGCTGCAAAGTGGCAGCTTTTCCATATCTCTTTATTTGCATATATAGACTATTACAAAGACCCACACAGCCACACCCTCACTAACTCCAGATCGTGGCTATAACTCCCCATTACTTGCACTTGCATGGTCCTATTAATCAGCCACGTGCAACTGACCAAGCAAACATGCTGAAACTGAAAACACATTAACCATGCTATTAACTGGAATAAAAAACTGACAGAAACTGACTCAAAAATTGAACAAGCAGTAAAACTGTAATTAGAAACTGACTTTAAACGCACAGGACTTATCTAACAATCACCCCCTAAGTCCTAAGTCCTGTTGCAAATCACTTCTTGAAGAGATCAATCTTGGTGCATAGCTCATGAAACCTGATTCGCGCAAGAGGCTTGGTGAGAATGTCTCGCAGCTGCTCGGCAGTCCCAATGAACTCCACCTTGATCTGTCCATTTTCAGCACACTCTCTTATATAATGAAACTTAACATCAATGTGCTTACTCCTGTCATGGTGGACTGGATTCTTCACCAAAGAAATTGCT
>SPJY01006159.1:87011-161145 GCA_005191435.1 Raddia distichophylla
TCTCTTTAAAATTCTAGCATTGCTAGATGTATAAGAACCCATTTACATGATGTCATGCCCAATTTTCGCTGAAGCCAAGTCACGATCGGCCCATCTCTACCTCTTTCTTCCTCAATCACAGTGATGTCGTGCTGCCACATCGGACCTCCCCATCCGCCATCAGTGTCACCTCAAACCACTCTCGCGCTGCCACCCCTTATCAACCACGCCTTTGTCCGAGTCTTGCCGTCGTCGACCTCCCCTCCCTCTCGCACCAGCCTCCCTCGCTGCCTCCCGCCGGCCACCCTTCCCCCCGCGCAATGGCATCTCCTCCCCTGCCTCCTTCGCCGCCGCCCACCGGCATCCCGTCCATTGCCTCCCCTGCCGCCTGCCTCCCCTCCCTCGCTCGTCAGCCCCGCTCATCTGCCTTCCTCGCCGCCTCCCACCAGCCTCCCTTCCCCCGCGCGAGGGCCTCCCCTCCCCTACCTCCCTCGCCGCCATCGCGCGCTCCTCCTCCTCCACGCCGGCGCGGCCTCCTCCTCCCATGGCGGCGCAACCTCCTCCCCCCGACGGCGGCGTGGCAGTGCGGCCTCCTGCCCCCCCGGGGCGCGGCCTCCCTCCCCGGCAGCGGCGGCTTCCCTCCCCGACGGTTGTGGCTTCCCTCTCCTCTCTATTCTAGAACTGAGACTAGACCCGATGGGTACCCATTCGGGTCCGGGTACCCATCGGGTCCGGGTCTGGGTCTATGTTTCGGGTCTTGGGTCAGGGTCCACAGAAGCTGGACCCGGAGGTACCCGGACCCATTGCCATCCCTAGCCGCCATCGCACGCTCGCCTATCCCTTCTGCGGCCGGCCACCCCTCTCTCGCACGCCCGCCTCTCTTCCCCTGCCTATCCTGCCGTTGACCTCTCCTCCCCCGCAGGAGCACGGCGCGCGAGTCGCCGCAGTTGGCAACGATGATGCGGCAGTGGCCGACAACGGCCAACTCGGTGGTGGAGCCCACCATCCGAAACCTCGATTCGGCGTCCACGTCCGCGCCACCGGCTGCAGCGGCGCCCCCGACGACCTCGCCACCCGCGCCCAACATGGCCGTCGTACACCACGAAGAAGTCCTCGTCCTCGTCCTCGCCGTCGACGTCGACGCCTCCTCCCTTGGCTGTATACGACGAGGCCCGGAACGTTTATTAGAGAAGAGCTATGCTTGGGGAGAGACAGTGGAGGCGGCAATGATTTGGGGAGGGATTGGAGAGAAAGAGGTAGAAGATAAGGAGGGGTGGGAATGACATGTGGGCCCATGATGATATTAATTTGTTTTTTTGCTAATTTGATGACTGGATCGCCATGTCACTCGCCACGTGGGCAATACCACCTCCAAAACCAGCCCGGGTGTTTATTTGCGCTAGTTTCACGGTTTCATGGGCTAGAATACCTAATTTTATAGTACAGGGGTTATGCAGACGAAACATTATTAGCTAGACACTACGGCAAACTGCGAGTACCATGTTAGGAATAGCACTTGTATTCATATGGGGGCCAAAGGGCCAGTATATATACAGAGTACAAGGGCATAAAGGGAAAAGGCTAGAAAACCCTAATACAGTAAAGGGACGGGCCAGGCCCATATACACAGCCCAATACACAAGCCCAATACACATCTAACATCTGCGACCCATCTTCTCTGGAAAAGGATCCCATATTCTGACTATGCAAGTTACGCATGCCAATTTCAATCTTTCAATTCTCACAAAAAATTCAATGTCGCCCAGTTGTAATCAAATAAATTTCTAGCATCTTATCTTAGCATATTCTAACCCTTCGTAGATTTTCATGAACTGATCCGAACTCCGTTGCAGATTTTGAATTTTTTTATTAAGAAATGAATGTTTTTGGCCATGAATCCAAAGTCTTTCCCACACTCAAGGTTAGTAGTTAGGATTGTAAAATTACACCACATTTGGTATTGTAATCGCTCTGTAAAATAACTTGAGAAAAAGGTGTTGATGTTGAGACAATCCAGAAAACACTTATCTTCGGGAGAATCAATTTCTGATAATTATCGTATGAAATTGGGTCCCACATGATCTTTACAGATAGTTGGATTCTTGAACTCCTAGCCGTCTAGTGTGCTTTTGAAATTTGGTTAAACGAGGAACCGAGCCGAATTATTAGGTGTAATTTGGTTTTGAATTTTGTTTTTAAAAAATTGGTTGTTATTTGTGAGAAACCGACTTACTTTTGAAATAAATAAATCGGATAAACGGAATGCCCAGCCTTAGACTTCTGAGCCTAATCGAGAGGACGACTTTATAACCAGGCCCGCTAAACTGGGCCAAATGGGTTGGCCAGCCCGTTAGCCACATCTGAGTTACCGACGTGGAAAGCCAATATCAACCCCGCGCGTCATCTGATGGTCTCAAATCTCTCAATTCTCAATCACAATCCCTCGCGCTCCCAACTCCGCTCTCTCCTTGGCTTCTGCTTCGCGCTCCTGCCGACGGCTAGGGTTTCTGCTCCGCCGCCTCCACGCTCCCGCCGCCGGTGAGGGTTTCCGTTTCGTGCCCCCGCCGACTTTTGCTTCTAGGGTTAGGGTTCCCCCGCCGCCGCCTCTCGGTCGCTATGGCTAGGTTCCGGCCACCGCCATCGAGCATGGCGGACACCGGCGCCCCGCTACTGCGTGCGAACCACACCTGGTTCCACGTTGATGGCGCTCTCACAATCGTCGTGGCCGACGACCCTGTGGAGATCGCGCGCAGGTGCGACCACGTCGCTAAGAGGGAGCGCGACGAGGGGCCTTTTTGCCCCGAGGTGGAGGCGCGTGGGTGGTCTTCGGCGATTCCTGAGCGCAGCTTCTTGTTGCGCCGCCGCCGAGACCGCGCCTCCTCCCTTCCGCCTTTCCATGGTGCCACCATATGCTACCGCGAAGGGGAAGTCGCTGTAGTCGTCGGAGTAGAAGTAGAAGTCGAAGACACAAGCGACCTTTGCAAAGAGGTAGCGGCGGATAGGCCTACATTAGAACCTGCGTTTGAAAGCGCTGCATCTGAAGGCGAACGCGGGGTGGATGATCTTGTGGATGCTGATTGGAGGGGCGCCGCAACCGCACCGTTCTCTAGTTTAGGGTTTTTCTTTTTTTCTTTTTGTCTTAACTGATCTGGATCATGATCTTGATTCTTGGATCTTGTCCAAGTTTTGATATGGTTCTTGATTGGTCTTTTTGGTTCTTGGATCTTGTCCAGATTT
Source organism: Raddia distichophylla (assembly GCA_005191435.1). Classification (NCBI taxonomy): domain Eukaryota; kingdom Viridiplantae; phylum Streptophyta; class Magnoliopsida; order Poales; family Poaceae; genus Raddia; species Raddia distichophylla. Next base: position 90,228 of record SPJY01006159.1, read on the forward strand.
TAGTTTGTGATATGGTTCTTGATCCGATCCTTAGTTCTTGGACGTGTTATCGTTCTTTGTTTTAGTTCTTGATCTTGGGTTCCTGGTTCTTTGACATGTTATTATTCTTTATTTTAATTCTTGATCCTGGGTTTCTGGTTCTTGTCCCTGTTGTCGTTCTTATTTTTGTTCTTGATCATGGGTTCCTGCTTGAACCTGTTACCGTTCTTTATTTTGGTTCTTGATCCTGTCAGAGTTCTTTGTTTTGGTTCTTGATCCTTTTATAACGCTTGATCTTGATATTGATCTTGTTCTGGTATCGAATGTAGTTCTATTTCCCGTTTTGATCTTCTGGTTCTGATCCAGTTTTGGTTCTAATTCTGGTTCTTGACCTGTTCGATTTCAGGTTCTGAAGTTGTTATTGTTTCTTATCTTATTTTGGTTGCAGCATCTTGCTTTTGTCGTACTATGGTTCTCTGGATGATTGTCAGGCCCGTAAATGAATGGGAGCTGAAGAATTGAAGAGGAAGCCGCTGGAGAAGGAGGAACGGTCCAGGTTAGTTGATACCGCTTCGCTTATGATGATCGGACGGTGGAAATCAAATGCAGTACTTGCTGTTGGAGTCGGAATTCAGCCAAGTTTGTCATTTTAGCTTTAGCTTTTGCTTTTACTTTGTAATCTGCTGCGCTATATAAGCAGCTGGGGAACTGAATTGTAAGACTTGTGTTTGAAGTAATTCCAAAGTTACCTACCTACTTCCCCCATCCCCAGTTCTTCAGTTTTCCCATCCCACTTCTTTACCCAAGCTCATCTCAATATCCAGAGTTGGCAGTGCTGGAATTACCTGAGCAGGCTTGATGCTGACAATCTGGTGTCAGCAGTGGCGGAGCTACCGCTGGGGCTTAACGGGGCTTGAGCCCCTGTTAGCAGCCAGCCGTAGCACTACATATGAGTAGTTAGCTTTTTCTCAGACTAGCTAATTAGCTTTTGTCCCAATGTTCCAGCAGAGTCAGGCAATTAGCAAAGCTAGTTAGATGTTCCTCGTTGCTATAAATAAAAGGTAATTAACCTCCAGAAAAGATTTAAAGAATTCAAAAAATTATGAAAAAAATTATTTTACGAACTCTAAGAATAACTTTTTAAAACTCCACAAAAATGACTATAAAATATTACACCATTTGTCATGCATAAATAACAAACTTTCATTTAATTTAATTTAATCTTTACCTAATAATAAAGAGAACAGAGTTTCCACTTTCTTCGCCAGTTTTCGTCCGTCATCTATCTTCCACCGTCCGATCGCGGTCGTAGCCTCAACGGAGAGTAGGAGTTGCGGCTCCGAACTTCGGTGAAACAAATATCGTGCCACTCTCTCATTTAATTTCCGCACTTCCTTAATTGCAATGCTTGTGATCAATTGTGATGCCATGTCTTAGTTCTCTAGTCACTTGTTTATCACTTCCGCTCGCTTGATCATTGAAACTAGGATTGGGTCACTCTTAACATGATGTTTAATCAACAATAACCGAAAAAGTTTTAAAATTGCCTATTCACTCCCCTCTAGGCCATAGGATCCTCTTTCAGGTAATTTACAGTTAAGCGCATCTAAGAGCATGCTAAACAAAAGTGCAGGCTGGCGCGAGCTTCGTCACTCCGCGGGCGCGGCCTCCTCCGCCTCTACGTCCATGGAGGATTCGGGCGCCACCGTCATCAGCCCCGCCACATGCTCGGCGGCTTCGGTGACGCGCGCCTCCGCCACGCCGAAGCTCCCTTGCACGCCGGCACGGACCACAGACAAATCGAAGGCGGCATCGCGGCTGGCATAGCAAGCCAGCACGTAGCGTGCCGCCCCGGCTGCGGCGGCGCGTCCGTCGCTCGCTGAGCGTTCCGTCAGCAGCTTCGGCAGGGTGGCAAGGGCATCAGCGGCGCGGGTGGCCCCGTATGCGTATTGTGCCGCCGTGGGCTCCTGCGGTTCGTGAAGTTCGGCGCCCAGCGGCCGGAGGCTCTCTCGAAAGCTCCGGTAGGCCGGGCGGAGCATCTGGACGAGGAAGCTGAGGTGGCGGCGTTGCTCGTCGCGCACAGCCGCAGCCTCGGCCGATGAAGCCTGCGCGGCGGCGTTTGGCGGCCTGGAGCTGGCTGCCCAGTTCTTCGATCCTGGCGCGACCCCGCGCCAGGTCGGCCTGCAGCGTCTCCACCGTCTGCAGGAGGTGAGCCTCGCGGCCCGTCTGCGTTGTGGCGTAGGCGTGAACGGCCGTGACATGGGCATCGAGGGCGGCGTCTCCGGCGGTGGGCGCGACGGGCTCAAGGGCCTGCCCCGAGGTCTCTTGGGGTCCGCTCCGCCGCCGTCGTTCCCCACCGAACGCTTCCCGCTGGCGCGGTCAGAGCGTGTGGGCTGATCCTGAATCTGGAGAGGGGCGAGCTCCCGCTGGATGGCTGGCCCGGTGGCCTCGATCAGCGGGATCTCGGCTAGGAGTGCGATGCGGTCCTGCAATGCCTACTCGCAAAGTGGGAGTATGCCGGTAGGCCGACGGCGACCGATGGAAGATTGCAGGACCAATCCCGCAACCCAAGAGAGGAGAACGTCCTCCGACACCTCACCCGCGACTATAAGAGATGGCAGAAAACCAAAATCGTGAAGGCATCAAAACATGAAGACAGGGGTCAAACATAATTCAAAGCAAAGGATCAAGATATTTACCACCAGGATGGAGGCGGGTGCAGTCGTCGACCCCCGTGTACATCCAGGCGCTGCGCTCTCGGTGGTGCTGCGGGCAGATTCGCCGCGCCAGGAAATCCGTCACCACCTGGGTGCCGGTGAGCCCGCCGCGATCAAGTCCCTCGACGCGGTCGACCATGACGCGCAGCCAATGCGCATCCTCTGGTGCCGTCTCCCACGTCTCGGCATTGGGCACCGCCGCCGCCTCGGGGAGTGCCAGGTCGTCCAAGCCACTGTCGTCGCCGACGTAGAGCTAGGACTGTTTCCAGCCCTTCCAGCTGCTCCTCATGGTGACGTTGATGAAGGATCTGGAGGTCTCTGGGCGGGAGCACAAGTGACAGCTCCCCACGGTGCCCCGCAGGGAGCGCAGGACAAAGAAATGGCGGAACAGTGGAAGGTTGGGTCTCACCCCCACGAACATTTCACAGAGGTGGGCGAAGATGGAAAGGAGGATAATGGAGTTAGGGGGAAGGTGCAATGACTGGATTCCGTAGAACCCGAGCACCGTGGTGAAGAACTAGGAGTATGGCGGGACCAGCCCCGCCATGAGAGCCCAGCAGAAGGAGATGATCTCCCCTGGTCGGCAGCGCGGCGCCACGGTGCCGGCGCGGAGGGGCAGAGTGCCCGCCGGTGCAAGATTCTGGAGGATGCGGATCTCCCCCTCATCCTGCGTCGACGGAGGAAGAATGCCGGCCATGGGGAAGAAGAAGGTGCGCGGCGGCGCAACGAGGCACGGCGACGAGGCGGCGTGGTGAAGAGCTTTTTTGAGCGCTGGGAGTAAGGAAGAACAAGGCTGGAGCGTGAAGATGCTGGAATTGGCGCAAAACGGCAAATGCGCCTAAGTCCCCTCTTTTATAGGCGCGCTGCGCTTGGGGACGGTTCGTTACCCACAGAGGGCGCGTGTTCTCCCACGATCTGTCGGTTCCCCTGCCTCCTCGTTTCGTGCAAGCGGAGACAGCGGTTTCCAAGGAGAGCACAGTCAAGCGGGAAAAGGAGCAGCAGGAAGTGGAGGGCCCCCCACGATTCGCCTTCCGTCGGCGCGGGATTTTTTCCCACGCCGACGTTTCGCGTCTCGAAGTGGGCTAGGGGGCTCCTGTCGGTACACGACGTACAGGGGTACCCACGCCAAGGCAGAGCAGGACGCGTGGCAGCTCGGCGAAGAGCGGGCGTTCAGGCCCCACGCCGAGCAGAGCAGGACGCGTGGCGCCTCGGCCGAGCTGGAGGGCGTAGATCCCACTTGGCAGGTGCACACGCGCTGAGAGGAGGCTTCCCTGCGAAGGCATCTCCAACGTTCAGCGTATCTACGGCATTAAATACAAGGATTTGGGCGTACAAGACTGAGAGAGATGATTGTATGCACTATAGCCTGTCCGGCGTACTGTAGCGATCATTCCATCACTGAGCGGTGGCAGGGGCAAAGTGGTGCCAGTGTTAGGCGCCTCCCACGTCTCGTCCGACCCGGAGATCGGAGGAAGTCATATATGAAGTGGACGTCAGCAGGAGCAAGTGGACAGCGTGTAGCGGCCAGAGCCCAACCTGTGGGCCCCATCCGCCGCACTCTCTCTCTCATCTGTCCGTCCCTTCCAGTATAAAAGGGCACAGGGGCAGAGGGGTAGGAGGTTGGATCCTAAGCCATTCACACACACCATTGTTAGAGTTCTCGAGCTAGAGCAGTCCAGATCTCAGTCATTACCACTCTCGCAGGAGTAGGACTTTTACCCTCATCGAGGGTCCGAACCTGAGTAAATTGTTTGCCTCCCTATGATTGTGAGCCGAAGCGAGCTAGTGGCAAAAATTCCCCCTGACCAAACTACGATTCTTCCGTGAGACACAATATCTGACATCGAACACCGACAAGAACCGAACCAATAGACCCAATGGGTCGGATCATTTCTTCTGAAAAGAATGCACAAGTCGCAATCAATCAACTAGCTGATGTACGCCAAGATCAAACACAAGAAAATTTCAACCGATTCTGTATACCAAATCATCAAAAGAATTCACAGGAAAATTTCAACCGATTCTACCTACAAATTCATCAAAATAAATCACAAAAATCATGAAATCTTTGCCCAAATCGATCGATGAGCTGAGGCACTGAATCATACTCGTCAACATTAAAGTAAAACAAAAATCAGCAATTATAATCAATCGCTGTTCAAATCAAATACGCTGAGGCACAAAAAAATCCACGAAGAAGATCAGCATTGGTATCTCAAAAACAGATCGAAGTGTTTGCCCAAATTGATCGACGAGATTGGTAACTCAAAAACAAATCCCAAAAACAAATCTCACGGGCTCACGGCTGACTTGCTGCCATAGCCTCGGGATCTCGTCTCCTCCGTTGTCGTGGCACCGACCGTGCCAGCCGAAGCCATCAGCTTAGAAGTCTGGCATGCCTTGAGCTCGAAGGATCCAACGGCGACCCCGCTGTCCTACCGTACCTGCTCAAACCTAGCATCGGCTCGATGCTGTGGCTGCCGACGAGGAGGCGATGGTGTGGCGGCGTGCAGTCCCCCGAAAGGATGAGCAGTGGCGGTGTGGATTAGAAGGCAAGGAAGCGGAGGATGGCGACGCCACAGAGAGAAAGAAGATGAGAAGTGGAGGTGTGGGGTGGACCACAAGCCCCTATGTGTTGATCGGGTCTGGCCTCAGTTGGCCCGTGATATTTCTGGGCCGATCCATAGACCGGGGGTATCGTTTATAGATGGGATGGGTCGATGGATCAATGGGTCGAACCGGACCATGCTCATCCCTATGCCACCATATGCTACCGCAAAGGGGAAGCCGCAGTAGTCGTCGGAGTAGAAGTAGAAGTCGAAGTCGAAGTCGAAGACGCAAGCGACCTTGGCAAAGAGGTAGCGGCGGATAGGCCTGCATTAGAACCTGCGTTGGAAAGCGCTGCATCTGAAGGCGAACGCGTGGTGGATGATCCTGTGGATGCTGATTGGAGGGGCGCCGCAACCGCACCGTTCTCTAGTTTAGGGTATTTCTTTTTTTCTTTTTGTCTTAAATGATCTGGATCATGATCTTGATTCTTGGATCTTGTCCTAGTTTTTTATATGGTTCTTGATTGGTCTTTTTGGTTCTTGGATCTTGTCCTGATTTTAGTTTGTGATATGGTTCTTGATCCGATCCTTGGTTCTTGGATGTGCTATCGTTCTTTGTTTTATGTTTTTGAATCTTGGGTTCCTGGTTCTTTGACATGTTATTATTCTTTATTTTAATTCTTGATTCTGGGTTTTTGGTTCCTGTACCTGTTGTCGTTCTTATTTTGGTTCTTGATCATGGGTTCCTGCTTCTTGAACCTGTCACCTTTCTTTATTTCGGTTCTTGATCCTGTCAGAGTCCTTTGTTTTGGTTCTTGATCCTTTTATAGCGCTTCATCTTGATCTTGATCTTGTTCTGGTTTTCAATGCAGTTCTATTTCCCGTTTTGATCTTCTGGTTCTAATCTGGTTTTAGTTCTAATTCTGGTTCTTGACCTGTTCGATTTCAGGTTCTGAAGTTGTTCTTGTTTCTTATCTTATTTTGGTTACAGCATCTTGCTTTTGTCGTACTATGGTTCTCGGATGATTGTCAGGCCTGGAAATGAATGGGAGCTGAAGAATTGAAGAGGAAGCCGCTGGAGAAGCTGAAGAATTGAAGAGGAAGTCGGCAAGCCGCTCGAGAAGGAGGAACGGTCCAAGTTAGTTGATACTGCTTTGCTTATGATGATTGGACGGTGGAAATCAAATCCAATACTTGCTGTTGGAGTCGAGGAAGAATTCAGCCAAGTTTGTCATTTTAGCTTTAGCTTTAGCTTTTACTTTGTAATCTGCTCCGGCTTTATAAGCAGCTGGGGAACTGAATTGTAAGACTCATATTTGAAGTAATTCCAAAGTTACCTACCTACTTCCCCCATCCCAATTCTTCAGTTTTCTCATCCCACTTCTTTACCCAAGCTCATCTCAATTCAGAGTTGGCAGTGCTGGACTTTCCTGAGCAGGCTTCAGCCTGACAATCCGGTATCAGAGCAAATTTGTAAACCTCTCAAAAAACAATTTAAAGAATTCAAAAAATTATGAAAAAAATATTTACGAACTCTAAGAATAACAATTTAAACCTCCACAAAAATGACTATAAAATATTACACCATTTGACTTATACAAAAATTAACAAACTTTAATTTAATTTAATTTAATCTGAAACTAACAAGGCCCGGGTAGGGTTGCTGTTGGGCAGGGTTCAAAATTTTCAGGTGAATAGTGAAAGGGATCGTCCATAATAGTGTTAGGATTGGGAGATAGGGTGGATAGAAAATTGGACGTTGGAGATCCCCACTTGAATTTACTTACTATCTTCTAGCACAATATAATTTGAGAGCTTTTCATATTTGTGATATATCAACATATCGGTCCAACATCAAAAAATGATATCCCTCAAACAAGATAATAGGATCATAGGACGAACATGATAATAGGATCTTGGGCTCCTACTTGACAGTGGTTGAGGTATGGGGAAGAATGGAGAGTGTCAAGTACACTGTTTCTTTTATTTATGTGGTGGACAAACAAGGGCAGAAGGTGAAATCAATTAAATACACTGAGAACGTTTGGCAAAATCTTATCATCTGTAGTTGGCAAAATCTTATCATCTGTAGTATCTGTGACACTATTTTACATCAAGTTTTTAGTTTTGTGCGACAATGAACTTATTATTCCTACGATACAAGACATTATCTGTGCTAAAAGATTTGCTTCTTTTTGTGTTGTCTGTTCATGATTTTTGTTGTCACCAATAACTTATCCAATTTAGAAGCAAGACTACCCATTGTGGCCCAGCTCATTGGTAGTTGCTCTAGTTCTATTTTTTTATGTCTTTTATTTTATGGTTAATTTACATCTTTTTTCTTTTGTTCGGTTTCTTAGTAGTGTGTTCTTATTTTGGTTCTTGATCATGGGTTCCTGCTTCTTGAACCTGTCACCGTTCTTTATTTCGGTTCTTGATCCTATCAGAGTTCTTTGTTTTGGTTCTTGATCCTTTTATAGCGCTTGATCTTGATATTGATCTTGTTCTGGTTCTGAATGCAGTTCTATTTCCCGTTTTGATCTTCTGGTTCTAATCTGGTTTTGTTTCTAATTCTGTTTCTTGACCTGTTCGTTTTCATGTTCTGAAGTTGTTCTTGTTTCTTATCTTATTTTGGTTGTTTCCTGAAAAAATCTTATTTTGCTTGCAGCATCTTGCTTTTGTTGTACTATGGTTCTCTGGATGATTGTCAGGCCCGGAAATGAATTGGAGCAGAAGAATTGAAGAGGAAGCCGCTGGAGAAGCTGAAGAATTGAAGAGGAAGCCGCTGGAGAAGGAGGAACGGTCCAGGTTAGTTGATACCGTTTCGCTTATGATGATTGGACGGTGGAAATCAAATCCAATATTTACTGTTGGAGTCGGGGAAGAATTCCGCCAAGTTTGTCATTCTGTTTGTCAGTTTGTCTTTAGCTTTTGCTTTTACTCTGTAAACTGCTGCGGCTATATAAGCAGCTGGGGAACTGAATTGTAAGACTCATATTTGAAGTAATTCCAAAGTTACCTACCTACTTTCCCCCATCCCAGTTCTTCGGTTTTCTCATCCCACTTCTTTACCCAAGCTCATCTCAATATTCAGAGTTGGCAGTGCTGGACTTTCCTGAGCAGGCTTGAGCCTGACAATCTGGTATCAGAGCAACATCCCGGATAGTGATAGGGAATGTGGACAGTGATAGGGTGGAAATAGATTTGGGGAGATGGGATATAGGAAATCGAGGCCTTGTTTGTTTCAGATTAATGTTGAGTTGCGTTTTACTGTAGCTAATTTGTAACCCTCTCAAAAAAGATTTAAAGAATTCAAAAAATTATGAAAAAAATTATTTTACGAACTCTAAGAATAATTATTTAAAACTCCACAAAAATGACTATAAAATATTACACCATTTGACATGCAAAAATAACAAACTTTCATTTAATTTAATTTAATCTTTACCTATAATAATAGAGAACAGAGTTTCCACTTCCTTCGTCAGTTTTCGTCCGTCGTGCGTCCCAGCGTCGTTCGATCTCGATCGAACGGCTGCGCCTACGCACGCCCGGCCCCCTCTCTACACGCGTGAAACCCTAACGGCCGCACCCCCTCTCCGCCGCGTGTTGGAACCAGGCCCAAGAATCAAAGCTCGCACAACACACGCGAAGATGAACACAGGAATGAGTTTGGCTCTTGCGGAACACACACGCATGAAGCTTTGCGGCAACTGATGCCTTTTCAGCTCAACACTTAAAGCAAAACGATTACACGACATGCACAACAGCATGCCCCGGGTCATGCGTTCACACGCACACGATCGATCCACTCCTGCACAAGCCACCCTGTTTGGTTGTAGACTAATATTGCCTAACAATGCCATGCCTAACTTGCCAAAATTGACTAAGCTTAGTTCATGAATTTCTTAGCCACACTTTAGCAAGCCAAGGAAAACTAGCCACACTTTTTTGTGTCTATGCCATGTAGGGACCATGTGTCAGGAAAGGAATCTTGTCTAACTTTAGCTGCCAACCAAACAACTGACTAACTCAGTCAAACATGACTAACCTAAGGCATGGCAAAGTGTGGCAATGTTAGATATCAAACCAAACAGGCCGGTGACCACACACACGCAACTCATGCGCATGAATCGGTCTTCCGAGCTGGGTGCGAGCCACGCTCCAAGGTGCTCCACTAACTGTGTATCAGCTGCCATCTTGCCGTTGAGGACTCCGCTAATCTCCTAGCTAATTGACTCCTGCATGCATGCTACGTCTAACTAGCTAACACACGCACACAACTAGCTAGCACACGCACACAACGTGCAGACCCACACATGCAAACACAACAATCTAATAACTTGTTACAAGATTAGTTCCAACACCGCGCATGTCTGCTCACGCACGCCCGCCCTCCCACCACCGCCCCCTTTCTCCTCCTCCCCTCCATCTCCTCTCCATGCCCGTCACCGTCGACTGCCCCTGGTCCAGACACGCCGTCGCCGTCCTCTCTCTTGCCTCCGCGGCGTCTCCTCCCCCTCACAGATCCCATCGCCTCCCCTGGCGACGGCCGCTCATCGCCTCCCCTGCTCCTGTCCACTCTCCTCGGCGACCGCCGCTGCCTCCTCTCGCCCCCAAGGATCTTCGCGGCAGCGGCTCCATGGACTGCACGGCGATGACCCTACGGATCTCCTTGACGGCGGCTCCCCCACGTATCTGACGCGGCGGCGGCGAATCGGCCACCTGGCGGCAGTGGCTCCCTCCCTCGAGACGGTTCCCTCGGCCGCCGCTAGCTAGCAAAGGGCCTACTCCTCCCCTCCGCCGCTGCCGCCGCGGTGTGGGACGCTAGGAGGGTGGGCTTGCCGAGGTGTGCTGTGTCGCAATTTTGATAGCTATTCACACCAGTAAGCATCCAATTATCATCCCAATTATTTTTTATTGTAAAATATGTCACGGTGGGTAGTCAATACCTGGAAAAATTATATCAATAGAAACTAATTACTTATGATGTATGATAATTTTATTCATCACCACCATCTTCCAGTTATTTTTTATTGTAAAATATGTCACGGTGGGTAGTCAATATCTGGAAAAATTATATCAATAGAAACTAATTACTTATGATGTATGATAATTTTATTCATCACCACCATCTTCCAGTTATTTTTTATTGTAAAATATGTCACGGTGGGTAGTCAATATCTGGAAAAATTATATCAATAGAAACTAATTACTTATGATGTATGATAATTTTATTCATCACCACCATCTTCCAGTTATTTTTTATTGTAAAATATGTCACGGTGGGTAGTCAATATCTGGAAAAATTATATCAATAGAAACTAATTACTTATGAAGTATGACAATTTTATTCATCACCACCATCTTTCTGCTTGACACTCATGGATAAATTTATACTCATGAGCTCCTATTACTTGGATGAGTTTCTCTATGTCAAGCATCTTTACTCTTGTTTCTCTCAGATATTTTACCTGAAGTTTTGTCCAGTATTTCTTCCATCTTGTGTTATTTGTGGGAGCCCTAATATTATTTCGGTTGATACTTGTCATGACCTTAATCTCTTTTCTGGTATCCTGGTTTGGTTGTCAACTTCTAAGCTCCCTGGTGTTACTGGAGCAATCGATTGGTTAGAATTCAACTCCTTATTTTAACATCACATTTAATGATTCTCATTACTTATGTTATCATATATTTTAATATGTTTGTGTGGCTATGATTAGTTAATTATAGTATGAAAATGTGCAAGTCATCTGAGCATACTGTGCAGAACCGCATAATCTGTCGTGAGCTTGCGGTCATCAGAAGCATTGTAGAACTAGAAAACAGCTTGTCAGCTATACATCTTGACACCTAATTGTTACATTTCATATCAAAAAATCTTCCGGTTAATTGCCGGGGCAGCAAGAAACATGATCGTTGCATACGTCATTGGATCATTTTCATTGTTAGTTCTAATGCTTTTGGGTGGATTTGTTCTGTCAAGAGGTAGCTCAACTCCCTTTGTCCCTTGCCTTTTGGCTTCGTTTTTTTTTCTTACTGAGTTCTTTGACGTTTTTGTGTAGTGCTCGGTTCTCTGCTGTTTGGATTCAAACTACAGCTTTTGATATAAAGTTCATTGTCTCTTTCTTAACCTCCAGATGATGTGAAGAAATGGTGGATTTGGGGATACTGGATCTCTCCACTAATGTATGTGCAAAATGCCATATCGGTGAACGAGTTCTTGGGGCATAGCTGGCAGAAAGTCTTACCAGGATCGAGTGAGCCTCTTGGTGTGCTAATCCTCAAGTCCCGTGGAGTATTTCCAGAAGCTAGGTGGTACTGGATTGGCTTTGGTGCATTGCTAGGATTCACTCTGCTCTTCAATTTTCTCTTCATTCTCTGCCTTGCTTATCTGAAGCGTGAGTACAGGTTCATCTGCTGTTCTAGCAACTAGCAATATTTTTTAATCTAAACAATATGCAGAAATTTTCCTTTTATAGGTTGAAATGTGGTACATCTCAAACTAACACCTTCAATCCACCAACTATAGCCCAACATCTTTCATTAGCAGATTTGTCATTTGGTTTTACAGCATATGGTCAGCCTATCCATCAGTATCAGAAGAGGCACTTAAGGAGAAGCATGGAAATCTTACTGGCAAGGTTGTAGATGAGTTACCTAGAGGAAAGGAACTTGATGACAATTGCTTGACATCTGGAAGTGCTATCAGACAATAGGAGACAACAGTGGAAACGAACCATCGTCTCTTGACGACAATTATATTCCTGCACAAAGGGGGATGGTTCTCCCCTTCACTCCACTCTCCCTGACTTTCAACAATATCGGATGCTCCATTGACACCCCACAGGCAAGTTTGCATTTTTTATGGATGCACAAGAAGCAGGAAAATTTGTATTGCCATTATTCAGTATAGCTCATAGCATATGATGCAACAGGAAATGGAAGCACAGTTAATGGAAGATCGGCTGGAGCTGCTGAGTGGTCTCAGTGGATCTTTCAGGCCGGGGGTGCTAGCTGCACTGATGGGCATCAGTGGTGCTGGCAAGACAACTCTGATGGATATATTGGCAGGAAGAAAGACCAGTAGGTACACCAACGGAGACATCAGTATTTCTCATTCGCGCGCATATCAGGGCACTGTGAGCAGGATGATATACACTCTCCACAGGTGACAGCGTATGAATCATCGCCTTCTTAATTTTGGTAGAGGTGTAGTACTTGGATAGGATGCTGGTGCCCCCAGCTAATCTCTTGTGCTATACCAAGATCCACCATTAGATGTGTTGGATCACTTGTTCATCGGCCATCTCAATTACTGCTGACATCATGTTTTGGATGTGTTTGTCTGCAAGAGCGAATGGTTCTAGATGCCTTGTTTTGGTTTTATCTCTCGTAAGCAAGAGCAATGTAGAATGGCCAGATCATATTGAGATAATCTGGATGAAAGTTGGTGAAATTCCCAGATACCGGACTAATTTTTCGCTGGAGTTCTTTGCAGCATCGAAGTGACAGGCTAAGGATTCCATTGGTTTCAGCTAAGCTAACCTAATTGATTTGGATAACGATCATGTTGCAAATCATGCTGTTTTGCCTCTGCAGTTCGTTCATGTGGCTTCACAGGGGTCCACGAAATGGCGTAAAAGTAAAATTGACCTTATGAAACCCCGTGTAAGTTGGATATGGTATGAAATGTTAATAGGTATAAGAAGTTCAATGAACAGTGCACATGTACTGTAGCTACAGTGATGTCGCGAATTGAAGGTGCGATCGCTGTCTTGCTCTCCTGCGCCCATCTTCTCACCAATCTATCGTGCGCCCAAAGTGCGACTGGTACCCTGTCGTTAATTCAAGGTACGACCGGCGTCTATTTATGTGTAATTTTCAATCCGACATATAATTTTGCATAAACGAATAAAAATAAAAAAAAATTCACCAATGTCCCACGTTGTAGACCTGACATACAATTTGTTCTCATATTTTTTTTTGGGAAAGTGTTATCATGATAATTGTCCAGTTCGTCACGAGTTTATCTTTATATTATCATTTATCTAAAGCTACTTTCACTTGATAAGCATTTTGTAAAGGAGACAAGCATTATATTAATTTGTTTTATTCGACGTGACGCTTTTATTATCGTTGAGCATATCTTTTCTGTGGTTCATATCAGCTCAGTGCCTTTCAAGTGCTGCATAGGATACTGATTTCAGTTGAAAAGCAAACCAGCCAAAATAAGGCAGGACCCCACCAGCTGTAGAATATAATGTCATGCTTATCTGATTGATATAAATAGTTGGTTGCCTCTTTTGTTACCTGTGTGACAGGCTGTGAATTTTCTCTTTCTTGCTCCGGATAGGGCCAAGGAGGAGGAGACCAAGAACAAGAAGAGAAACGGGAGAGGGTTCTGTTCTTGCTTCTTAGCCAGGCCATATGGAGATCCAGCAGCCGCGAGGAGTTGGCAATTCCAAAGTTGTGAAGGTTGAGAAGGAGGAAGCATGGGAGCTGTTCACTAATCAAGCAAGCAATGAAGGCCGTCCTGTGGGTTCCCTTCCTTGCCTTTCTCTCCCCCACCTCCTGCTTATGGTTTGACCAGGCACCTGCAGTTTTGTGCTACATAAGGAATAACGAACTTGCTTAAAATATTTATGTTTTAGTTTTATGATGGACTACTTTTGATACAATGAATCAAAAATTAAAATGTACTTCAATCAATTTTTTGAATGATCTTTTTTTAGCAAACAATTTTTGAATGAACTGGTGTGCGTAGTTTTTTTATTTCTTCCGTTGCAACGCATGGGCATTTTTGCTAGTCTAATCTGAAACAAGCTGTTGGGCAGGGTTCAAAATTTGCAGGTGAATAGTGAAAGGGATCGTCCATAATAGTGTTAGGGTTGGGAGATAGGGTGGATAGAAAATAGGACATTGTTGGAGATCCCCACTTGAATTTACTTACTATCTTCTAGCACAATATAATTTGAGAGCTTTTCATATTTGTGATATATCAACATATCGGTCCAACATCAAAAAATGGTTGGATATGTGATTTTGTTTTTAATTTCTTGTGTTGCTCTATAACTTGGCAGTTGGTTCTTCCTGTAAAAGTGAACTCTTTTCATCTAGCCCCCTCCATTACTTTTCTCTTGTTCTGATTGCATAAACTTTAGCTTGTACCCAGGTCCAATGAGTCTAAGATTGTCATAGTTTATCTAGGTATAAGCTTAAGTTCAGCCCTGGAAAGGTGAGGTTGCTACTGATAACAACCATTTAGCATTGGTAAAATGTATACACTGTCCTATTACCTGAAATCAAAAGTTTTGTCAATTTTTAGTTGGGTGGTAGTGAACGGCAATCAATTCACCTCTCTGAATCTATTTTGCCCCTTTGCCATAGGAGATCATCGTCGGATAGCCGGAAATTGTTCACCGGAGACCTCGTCTACATCCTCCCCAATTATGTTGTTAGTCATTGTTTCTTCGCTATCATGAGGTATAACCTTCCTCTCTAAAATTTTAGTGTATAAGAACCCATTTACATGATGTCATGCTCGATTTTCGCCGAAGCCAAGTCGCCATCGGGCGCTCAAATTGTTTCCAACAATATCCAGTATGCAAATGTAGTCAACCTTGATTTCTCTGAGTTATGCTGTACCAACATGTCCAATTTTGTTTTTTGCATGTGCCTACAATTTGGTATTTTAGTGATAAAACTATTGCTACTTGTAGGTATTGCCTGACGATGTCAAAGTAGATTTAGTAATTTCCAAGGGTACAGAAGTTAGTTATCCTGACCTGTTAAACATCAGGGAATTGTGTGATTAAGTCTTGGCTCTTTTAGTTATCCTGACCTGTTAAAAAATGGCCCTGCCCAAACTACTGAAAACAATTGTAACAATTGATTTGTGCTGCTGAAACAATTTGGGATACCTATTGAAACAATTTACTTACCTATTGAAACAATTGAACAGAATTAGTGAAACAATTTAAACTGAACTAATGAAACACTGGAGATGAATTGTTGAAACAAATGAATTGAACTACTGAAACAATTGGAATGACCCAGAACAATTTTTGAGATATCTATCAAAACAATTTAATTGACCTGTTAAAACATTTGAGCAGAGTCAATGAAACAAAAGAACTGAACTAGTGAATCAGTGGAGATGACTTGTTGGAACAAGTGAACTGAACTAGTGAAAATAGGTGAAGATGACTTGTTGGAACAATTGAACTGAATTAATGAAATAGTGGATATGACTTGTTGGAACAATTGAACCGAACTAGTGAAACAATTAGAATGAACCACTAAAACAATTGAACTGACTAGTGAAACAACTGAAATGAACTACTGAAACAAATAGATTGACATAGTGAAACTATACAAATGACCTAGTGAAAACACTGGAGATGACTTGTTGAAACAATTGAACTGAACCAGTGAAACAATTCGAATGACTTGCTGAAACAATTGAACTGAACCAGTGAAACAATTCGAATGACTTGCTGAAACAATTGAACTGAACCAGTGAAACAATTCGAATGACTTGCTGAAACAATTGAACTGAACCAGTGAAACAATTCGAATGACTTGCTGAAACAATTGAACTAACAATTGAACTGAACCAGTGAAACAATTCGAATGAACTACGGAAACACTTGCTGAAACAATTGAACTGAACCAGTGAAACAATTCAAATGACTTGCTGAGGCAAGCGGATTGCCCGTGGGACCTTCCCCCGGGCTAAGGATGGCCCGGAGGCATATGGTGCCGCAGGGTTTGACTCGGTCAAACCGGGCAATCGCTGGCGGGTTAAACACTTCCGCCAGTACGGCCAGGAACAGTCTCTCAGATTCTCATGCGATGGACCCGTACGGTAAACGGCCCAAGGCCCGTCTCAGGATGGGCCGTTTATTATTCACCAACAGAAATGGATCCGAATCTCGAGACTACCTCGAGAAGCTCTCGAAGTTCAGTCTTTTCAGCCGTTCAGATCAGCTCAAAAGAACAGACACTACACGAATCCGAGGTATTTTTGTCAGCTAGAAGCCGACGTAAATAGCCGAAAAGCTGACGTAAATAGCTATTTACGTCGCAGGCCGACGTAAATAAGCCGACGTATAAAAAACGACGTAAATATGTTTATTTATGTCGGCGGGCGACGTAAATAGCCCTTATTTACGTCGGCCACGAATACCGGCAGTCGGATGGAGGCGTCGCCGTGGAACACTTATTTACGTCGGCCACGGCCGACGTAGGGGGTCGGCACGTTTAAGCCACGTGGCACTTGGAGTATTTACGTCGGCCAGTCTAGCCGACGTAAATACTGGTGATACGGCCGACGCATAATTCCACTATTTACATCGGCCAGCCTGCCCGACGTAAATACTGGTGATACGGCCGACACATAATTCCAGTATTTACGTCGGCCAGGCTGGCCGACGCAAATACTGGAGCTGTTGTATGACAAAATGTTTTTATATTTTTCAGCCTATTTTCAGCAAGTATCAAATACAAACAGTTTTACATCATCACATCATTTGAAGATACAATCCAAACAACGTTGAACTTATAGAATCATCATCACATATTCTAGCATCTCAATATTGACACACACAATATATTTCATGAACTCAATTGGCACACAAATAATCCAAACAACTGTCAATATATGTTTGCACACATATTCAACAATGGTCTTAACATCTCAAACGTCAACAACACATTTTCACACACACGATAATTCACAGAAATGTCCGCACACATACACCAAAAGATAGTTAACAACATGGACTTGGAGGGGTATTGTTGAACCGATGTCTGCTACCAGCAGCGCCTCCTGAGGCAAGAAAGTCTCCAACGGTCGGCGGAGTCCTCGAAGAAGCGCCTCCAGCATTGGCATCTGAAGGATCCACCGAACCCTACATTACAATGTGATATTGGAATTTTTAAATTACAGAATCATAATATACAAAAAGTCAAAGTTTGATACATATCGTGACAGGAGACTGTCGTGTAAATATAGGTGGAGGCCGAAATGGAGGAAGACTAAATGGCGTTCCAAACTGTTGTGTCATATGTGCCTATAGATAGTTTCAACAATTCTAAGTTCAAAAGAGTCATTTGCATGTATTAGGTTCAATTACGAAGAAATCAGCAATAATTGGACTATTTTAATGAATTTTAAACAATAATAAATAATTCATAACAAGAGATCCAAGTTGAACATATTTTTTCGGTTTGCATGAATATGGAGTTAAATTTAGCAATTTTTATGAATTTGGAACAGAATTGAACAAGCTTTAATGATTTGCATGTGTTAGATTAAAGATGGAAGAAATGAACAATAATAGAACTATTTTCATTAATATGAAGCAGTAAAATAGAATTCATAACAAGAGACTTAGGGCGACCATAATTTTGGAGTTTGCATTAATATGAAGTAAATTTTAGCAGTTTTCATGAATTTGGAACAAAAATAAGCAATAATTTGAAATGAAGAAGGTTCAATGATTACTTACATGTATAGCTGCCTGTTGTTCTGTCTGAAATGAAACAAAGTATTCTTGTTGTTGCCTCAACTGCTCCTGTAGTTGGGCCTCCCGTGCAGTTTGTTGTGCAGCTTGTTTCCTTAACTGCTTATGTCGTAGTTGGGTCTCACAGCGATCGACCCACTGCTTTGCGAAGAAGCCGAGGATCTTGCTGAACTTAAAACAAGCTACTATCTAGAACACCATTGAACATGGAGAATCTTCTATGTTTCTTGCCACCTCCACTACTCTACAGAGCGATAGGATCGGCATTTTCTCTTCTCCAGTCATAGTCAGGTCCGTGAACATCGGCCATCACTTACCCATACGAAGCCTACGCAACATATACACGCATAAGGATATAATAAATAATTCACTTCAGTTAGAAGAACAATTCTACTAACCAAGCTCTGTGTCGCCTTGTCATTGCATAGCTGGTCTAGCTGTGTTGGATCAAAGCCAAGGTGACCTCTATTATAGGCTTCGACCTCAGTAGGTCGAGACCTACTTTGAGCTTCCTATGAAATAACATTAGTCAACATTTTCAAACTAAACTAATCAAATATCGATAGTGAAACCTATAAATACTATATGCTACCGTAAGAAACTTACCATACGTCGTGCAAGACGAAAATGTTCATCGGCTCCGTACCGCTGAGATACAATTGGGCCAGCCTCCCTGTTACCCCTCTTCTTGTTTGAATTCTGAACAAAGTCAGGTGAAGCCCAGTATTGGCTAAGAGCTTGCCATGTTTCAGGGCATTTGTTGAACCAAGGCAACATAATTTCTGACCATCGATACTGATCTTCCCGAAGGTAGATTTTCAATGCACCAAACTTCTTACTCATATCTTGATGTATCACCCTTTTATAATACAAACTCACCGCCTGGATACGAGCTTGGTACATCATCTCCTTCACCTCCTGGTTGCTGCGTTCTCAAAACATATATTGCCTTCTCTTGTAGAGACTGCTCCTGATCACTTCGCAAACGATATCTCTCCTTCATAGGAAATGGATAAATTAGTTAGACATTAATTGTATATATAGAAAAATTCAATGAGAACAGAAAATTTAGAGAATTACCAAAAAGTCCACCCACACTCGTTGGGCAACAGTCCCATGCATCCCATCCGTAGCAACCTTGTAATGAGCCCACTTTAGGGTTGGCACCGTTACACCGTTGATCATCACTAGGACAGGATAATGGTAACGCAAAAGAGAACCCAGCGTACTATTCACTTGCCTTATACTATTCGTGCCTGTCCATTCTACATCTATCCATTGCCTACAAATAGTGTTATACAGGTTGTCAAAACTCTAGAAAATAATTAATGTCCAAACTGTAGAATGCTTACTTACCAATCACCATGTGCTAGGATAACTCTGCGTGCCTGAGGAACTGCTACCGAGGGAATCTGATTAGTCCCTCTATACCTGAAATGCAAACAAAATATTAGCTAAATTCCACTACATTATTAATATATCCCAAACATCTATATATGCATGCCACCTGAAGGCATCCAATCCCTCAGCATTAGCGTCTTCCTCGTCTTCGTCCCCCTCCGCACTCTCCTCACCCTCCCCCTCCCTCACCCTCCTCCATAGCCTTCCCCCTCCCTCAGCCTCCACCATAGCCTCGTCCCCTCCCTCCTCCACAGCCTCCTCCACAACCTCCTTAGGTTCCCTGGCCTCCTGAGAATTAATTGATAAAAAATTACTACATGCATATTAAAAAATTAAAGAAAACACAATTAATATTATACATACAAACTGTATGCCTCCTGAGCGACCCCCCTCGAACTCCTGCTGAGCGACCCCCTCTAGGCACCTCCTGAGTGACCTCCTCTAGGCACCTTTCGAAGTGTCTCTGCCTTCTCTACTGATAATTGGATCCTCTAAAAAGTGATCCTTGACTCTTCGATGAAGACCCATCCTTTCTTTTAGATTTTTCTGTGTACCGGAAAAATGATTTCATCCTGTTTTATAAACACTATATTAATATATAAACATCTGTAAAACATCAAAAATAGATAAAGAAATAGGTGCAACATTTGTACTTTTCAGAAGCAATCAGCGTCAAAAGGTTCATGTACACCGGCTCTACATTGCATCTTTTCTGAACATCTTGAGAGGCATGAGCACGACGTCGCTTTTTTCCTTCTAACATTCTCCACAATTAAATCTGTTGTATCACCCACTAATTCATGAAGTGCGAACCCAATGTCTACATCAAATGAGGCTGGCAAACCGTCTTCTTTGTAGGCTAAGTCATCCATGCTATCGAGTCCTCTTTCAATGTACTCGGCGTTTCTAGGAGTGTATAAGCGGCCAGGAGGATTCACTTTATATACAACCCACCAAGGTTTTAAACTTTTCTTTCGGCATGCATATGGAAGGTAGTACACCTGCTCAGCATGGTGAGCAAGTATGAATGAGTTGTGACCTACAAGCCGATTTATGTCTAACTTCTACCAAGCCAAGATTTTTATTTTGTCGAATCCCTGTTTTGTCGTTGAACTAATCACAGTAGAAGAGAGCTACCTTCAAATATTTTCGACCGCCAAACTTAATGACCACTATGTTCTGAAGAATACCATAGTACTCTGTCTGTCGACCATCTGCACCCTATGCAGTAGTGACAACTCCTCTATTAACCGTGGCGCCTAGAGGACGACTTGCTTCTAATGCCGCGGTACGAAAGCGAAACCCATTCACGTCGTAATGCCCATACTTTCTTGCGGTAGTGCTACCGTGTGATAGCTATTGGAGGTCCTCATGGACAGTGCCATCACGCATACACTGCAAATATTATAATAGTAATTATATGGTAGTTGAATATAGATTATATAATTTTAACGTGATAAGAACTATACATGTTGACAAAACCAAGTCACAAAATTAGGACCACCACGTAAGCTATTGCGTCGCAAATTGTCGAGTTGAGTATTTGTAGGTTGGCTCGTTGAATTTCAGTTTTGTTGATCAAACAATCTGTATTTCATTTCATCAAGTTAGAAGCTAACGTCAGAACCAACTTAGAAATTAGTGTAGCGGATTCTTACGTGAAATATTGTTCCATTTCTAAAATGTTGGTGTATAGATATAACATTGCTTCATTCCACTCTTCGTGGGACAACTCTTGAATAGAACTGGCACCGATAGTGTGTCCATGTCCTCGGAATACATTAACATCAAAGCCATGCGTAGAATTGAGAACACATACCAACATGAGTACAATGCAATATTCATGTTGAAAGGAGAGAACCCGTCGGTCGCTAACCCGATTCTAACATTTCTTGAGTTTTTGACAAAATCATCGTCATGTCGGTCCAATGTCTTCCATGTCTTGCCATCGGATGGATGACACATGAAACCTTCGCTGAATCGCATGCCTTCCTTATGCCACCTCATGTGTTGGGCAGTCTTCTCACATAGGTACAATCATTGTAGCCTCGGCGTTTGAGGAAAGAAACGTATAACCTTGTCGTTGGTGTATCATTTGTGAATATATATTTCTCTCTACATCAATTGTTTGTACAAATCTAGACTCATTTTTCTTCGCAGCATTTGTAACATCCTCAATTTTTCAAAAACACTAATTTTAACATATCTTTACCTAATAATAAAGAGAATAGAGTTTCCACTTCGTCAGTTTTCTTCGTCCGTCACTTCGATAAAATTACCCACCAATGGCACCGCTCCTTCCGTTCGTCCGTAAAAAATTTCCAGCCATCCGATCGCTCAGCCGCCTAGATCTAACGGCTCCGGCCCGCGGCCCCCAAACCCCAAACCCGAGCTCGAGCCGAGCCTATTTTTGGGGCTCGGGAAAATAGCGAGCCGAGACAGGCTCGGCTCGTTTCTGACCGAGCTCGGTCTGGCTCGGCTCGGCTCGTTGTGATATTTGAACGTGAAACGTCTTTGGCTCGTGGCTCGGCTCGGAGGTGTTACTTGGCTCGAGCCGAGCGGCCGAGCCTGACTCGGCCCGTTTCTGACCGAGCTCGGCCGAGCCAGGCTCGGCTCGGCTCGTTTCCACCCCTACAGCCATCCCACGCGAGGCGCCTCCGCCCCACCTCGGCCCTGCCCCTGCTCGCCGCTCCGTCCCCACGCCTCCTGTCGCTCCCCCGCGCCGCCGCCGCCGCCGCCGTGCCCTCTCGCTCCCCCGCCGGTTCCACCTCCCCTCCTTGCCTCTCCTCCTCTCCAACGACCTGGCGGCGGCGGCGGCGAGGCGGCGACCTGGCGCAGCAGCGACCTGGAGCAGCAGCGGTGGCGGCGACGGTGATTCGGCGACCTGGCGGCTGGCGCGGCGGCGGCGAATCGGCTACCAGGTGGCGGCGGCTCTCGCTCCTCCTGGATGACATCCTCCTCCGGGACGGCAGCGGCTGCTCCACCGCGACGCTCTCCCCGGCGGGCATCAACTACGAGGGTAAGCAAACCCACCCACACACCCACCCACACTCGCGCGGCGCGCGCTCTTCTTCTCCTTCTCCTATCCAGGAACCCATTTTTTTTTTCAGATGATGTTCTTGCTATAGAAATGTGTCTTGGTACAACTCAATATGATTTTGAAAAGTTTTAAAATTATCGCAAGATTTAATTTTTGTTTTGAGAACCTCTGGGTCAGTGTTCATGACTTGTACCGCAAAAAGATCCTCGTTTTGGAGAAGGATAAGAAAATGCAGTTTCTGTTCTTGTGATTCCTCGCCATACTCGTATAACTTCGTATAATGTATGCTATACGAAGTTATTACGGTCATCAAAGAAGACCAGTACAAATTTCCTTAGAAATGGTTTCAGAATATTGTTCATCAAGGCTTGGAATGTGGCTGGGGCATTAGTTAAGACAAATGGCATAACTAAGTATTCAAAATGTCCCAAAAATGTGGTAAAGGCAGTCTTATGAATATCCTCTTCTCTCATTCTAATTTGGTGATAACCAGACCTCAAGTCTATTTTAGAAAAATATTTGGTTCCATGCAACTCATCCAATAAATCCTCTATAATTGGAATTGGGTATTTGTTCTTGATAGTATTAGCATTTAACTGCCTGTAGTCAGTGCACATTCTCCATTGTCCATCCTTCTTTTTAACTAAAATCACTGGTGATGAGAAAGGGCTTTCACTGGGCCTGATTTCCCCTGATTGCAGCAATTGCTCAATTATTTCTGCCATAGCTGTCTTCTTATAATGGGGAACTCTGTAACACCTCTGATTAACTGGATTCTTTCCGGGAACTAGAGGTATAGAATGATCACAATCTCTCTTAGGTGGTAAACCTTTTGGCTCTTGGAAAACTTTTGCATATTTTTCCAAGATGTGATCAATCTCTAGGTCACTTTTTGTGGCAACATCCCCTTTAGGCTCCAAGTAATTAATTACTGCTCCCATCACTCCTTTGATCATCAACTTGTTTAGCCTTTCAGCAGAGATTAAACCATGCTTACCCTCCAGTGTTTCATCCTTCAAAGTTACCATCTGTTGCTCAGCATTCTTATAGGATAGAGTCCTATTTTTCAAATTTATGCTTACAAGACTATGCTTGTAAAGCCAATCAGCCCCTAATATGAGGTCATAACCTTGTAACCCCAACAGTTTAAAATTGTGGACAAAAGCATTTCCCTGTATAAAGTAGTGGCAATCCCTGCATTCAGCACTATTAAGTAGCTTTTGCCCATTAGCCACTTGAACATTCACACTCTCACAAGATTGAACTTCCACCGGAGCCTTACTTGCAAACGTGGAATCAATAAAAGTGATGCTACTGCCACTATCTACCAAAGCAGTACCCCAGATTTTTCCCAATTTCACCCTGAGAGTAAATGTATGCTTCTCCAATCCATTTCCATGCACAGCTTGTAAGGAAAGTTGTAGAACCTCCTCTTCTTCTTTAGAGTCAGAATTACTCATTTCCTGCTCCTCTACTTCTTGGGAATCCTTATTTTCCAGCTCTTCTGATTCCACCACTTCTATTGCCTTGAGGTGTGGAAGCATTTTACACACCTGCTTGTGACCAGGAAACCATTTGTCACCACACAAAGCATTTTTCATTGCCTTCCTTCTTTCTGTTCTCACTATTAGTTCTGTTTGTGGGTACTTTAGCCTCTCCAACACCTTCCTTAGCAACAGGAATATTCAAATCTGGAGTTCTTGGTTTATAAGAGTAACCACTACCACCGTAATAACTTCGTATAGCATACATTATACGAAGTTATACGAGTGTTGAACACCTTCAGTCACACGTTGTTCATTAATGTATTTCAAACATAGCTGATCAGTCTTGATAATCAGGGATGTACTAGCAAAATAGTGCTTCCATTTCTTCAATGCCTCTATAATAGCAATGGCTTCCTTATCATAAGAAGACATTGCTGCCGCTTTGGGTCCCAAGGACTTGCTCATATAAGCAATAGGATGATTTTCTTGCATTAAAACAGCACCAATTCCTTCCCCACTTGCATCAGCTTCTAACACAAATGGCTTAGTGTAATCTAGGAGAGCTAACACTGGAGCTTTGAACATAGCAGATTTGAGTGCTGAGAATGCTGTATCTTGTTCCACATTCCACTTAAAAGAATTCTTTTTGAGAGCATCATACAAAGGTCTGCAAATAATTCCATAATTCTTGACAAACCTCCTGTAATAACCTGTAAGCCCTAGGAATCCCCTGAGTTGTGAAATGGTTTTAGGACAAGTCCAGGTAAGCATATCTTGTACCTTCCCTGCATCAGTGGCTACCCCTTCTGGAGTAATAATGTGTCCCAAATATTTGATTTGTTGCTGCCCAAACATGCATTTACTTCTCTTAGCAAACAACTGGTTTTTGTGTAGAATTTCCAAAATCAGGGCAATATGTTCCATATGATCTTCCCATGTTTTGCTATAGATCAATATGTCATCAAAGAAGACCAGTACAAATTTCCTTAGAAATGGTTTCAGAATATTGTTCATCAAGGCTTGGAATGTGGCTGGGGCATTAGTTAAGACAAATGGCATAACTAAGTATTCAAAATGTCCCAAAAATGTGGTAAAGGCAGTCTTATGAATATCCTCTTCTCTCATTCTAATTTGGTGATAACCAGACCTCAAGTCTATTTTAGAAAAATATTTGGTTCCATGCAACTCATCCAATAAATCCTCTATAATTGGAATTGGGTATTTGTTCTTGATAGTATTAGCATTTAACTGCCTGTAGTCAGTGCACATTCTCCATTGTCCATCCTTCTTTTTAACTAAAATCACTGGTGATGAGAAAGGGCTTTCACTGGGCCTGATTTCCCCTGATTGCAGCAATTGCTCAATTATTTCTGCCATAGCTGTCTTCTTATAATGGGGAACTCTGTAACACCTCTGATTAACTGGATTCTTTCCGGGAACTAGAGGTATAGAATGATCACAATCTCTCTTAGGTGGTAAACCTTTTGGCTCTTGGAAAACTTTTGCATATTTTTCCAAGATGTGATCAATCTCTAGGTCACTTTTTGTGGCAACATCCCCTTTAGGCTCCAAGTAATTAATTACTGCTCCCATCACTCCTTTGATCATCAACTTGTTTAGCCTTTCAGCAGAGATTAAACCATGCTTACCCTCCAGTGTTTCATCCTTCAAAGTTACCATCTGTTGCTCAGCATTCTTATAGGATAGAGTCCTATTTTTCAAATTTATGCTTACAAGACTATGCTTGTAAAGCCAATCAGCCCCTAATATGAGGTGAGCCCGAACCGACGGGGGGAGAGAAACAGGGGACGTCTAGCCTATTACATGATCACTGTACTGGCAGGTATACAATAAATGCCGTGCTGTCGTAGCCGCCTGCTACGCACGTCCTGCTGCCTTGTCGCGTCCCATCGGTGGCAGGTGGGGCCCAGAATCCCGTCGACCCTGCCAGCTGCTCACGTGGTCGCCGATACGGTGCGGGGCCTGATCGCCCGCCTGCCGATCTGCCACGTATCCTGGTCGCCGAGCTGCTACATGTCCTGCTCGCCCGGCGCACCGCGTGTCCTGTCGAGGCGGTGCTCGCCCGCGTGCTGGGGCCTGGTCGCCCGCCTGGCACGTGGAGGGCTCGCCCGCGTGCTGGGGTCTGGTCGCCCGCCTGGCACGCAGGGCCCGGTCTCCCGGCGCAGGGGTCTAGCCGCCCCCGCCTGCCGAGAGACACCTCGAGGCCCAGTTCCGAGCGGTGGGGCCCGCGTGCCCGCCAGTCCACTCGGAACCAGACCCGGTCTTCTTGGTCCTTCTGGATGACTCCGTCTTCTACCCCCTTCTGGAGGATGTGGAGAGGGCACCCTGATACCTTATGTACCGACACTGCCAGCTTGTCCTTAAGGGCGAGCAGCCTCACTGTCCGCGACGCACCATGTAGGTGCTCGGGCAGCAGAGACCGCTCGATCGCGGCTTCCACGTCGTCCGTGGCAACCTCCTCCAGGGCAGCTGAAGAAACAGAAAACGCGTTAAGTCCTATGCTGTTCGGTAGGTTGTAAAGGCTAGAGTTTCTCCATTACGTACCTGCCACAGGGGGCATAGCCCTCTTCTTCGCTCCATGATGGAGCTTCCGCTTCTTGCTCGGCGGGTCTTCGGCTTGTTGTTCGCCTTGACCCCTAGAAGCTCGCAGCGACGGGCTCAGCCCTTTGGTGAGCTAAGCACTCTTCTTGCGCAACGCAAGGATTGTCTCCTTGTGCGCGATCTCTTCCTCGAGCCTCCTCTGCTCGGCGACCTGTTGCAGCCGTTCAATATGGCCCGGGTGAGCCTGCGTATAGCGCTTAAGCCATAGGGTCAGGTTCCGTACCTCTTCGTCGCTTTGCTCGGTGAGGAGGGAGGGACTTGGGTGTCTCCCACTTGGCTGGCCGCGCTCGCGCTTGACTTGCCCGATGCGCTTCTTCGTCGTAGGGACCTTTCGAGGCGGTTCGCGGCCACCGTGGCGCGGCGAGCTCCGCGTCGGTTCGGCCGTCACCTTGGGCTTCGCGGCCACCTTGGCCTTGCCTTTCCTCGCTTCCTCTTTGTCGGATCCTGATAGCTCTTCGACGATCCCGCCGATTATGAGCTGATCCTCCTGCACATTGTGAAGCAAATATAAGCCTACGGTCATCGTGCTGGTCTAGCAACTTGGTGGGTGATATGTAGGTTACCTCAGGGGAGCGGACGAGCATGTTCCTGGGGCAAGTATAGGCCGCCTCGCCGGTGACCTCGCCGTCCTTCCTAGCAGCCTTCAGCATGGCGTCGACCTGCTCGGTCACCCATGCGTCGGTTGGCTTCACTGCCCGAGAAGATGAAACCGTCAGTTCCTATTCGGATGAAATTGCCAAAGAACGGTTGAGTGTCTGAAGAACTTACCCGTGCTCTCTCTGGTAATGTCCTCCTAGCCTTCTATCTTGTAGAAGGGGTAGGACCTCTTCCGTAGCGGACAGATCCTGTTCGCCACGAAGTCCAGGGTAATCTCTCTGCCCGTGAGCCCAAGGCCCACGAGGGACGCGATCTTCCGGGTAAGATACAACTCTTCGCCGCTCGGCTCCGGCCGCGGCATTGGTGTTCCCTTCGCCGGCGCCTTCCCGGTGAAGATGAGCTTGCTGTCGTTGTCCTTCTTGGTGTAGAACCACCTCAACCACCACGGCCCCATCGAGTCGAGCAGTGGTGGGCGAGAATAAGGCATGTCGTCGGCGGTAGCCCGGAGCTTGAGGTAGTAGCACCCAAGCCCCGTAGCGGCAGAGCTGCTCCTCGTCACTGTATAATAGTGAAGGAACAGCCCCACCGTTGGATCAACTCCAAGGTAGCCCTCGCACAGGTGTGCGATGAACCGCCATCTGTAAACACGAGTTGGGGTTCAAGTTTGCAACCTCCAACCCGCTGATGTTCAGGAAGGCCTCCACGAAATCGCTTTCGGGAGACCTAAGCCCAAACAACGCGAACTGCTCGAAGTTGACGAATTCGTCCTCGAGCGACTCCGGTGATTCCTCCTCGCCGGGCAGCCTCCAGCTCCCAGCGTCGATGTGTCCCTCCGCCTCCCAAATCTTTAAGTCCTCCTCGGTCAAGCTAGTGGCTACGAACTTGGCCATGGTGGTCCCCAGGTTCGGACGAGCAGCTTTGGGGGTGGGTGGTGACTGTTGATGCCTGTGCGATTGGAGAAGGGCTCTAGAAGGAGAGGTGCGCGAGAGCGGAAGTGGTGAATCGCGGGCGGCTTGGTGCTTTTTATAGCCTCAGACGAGTAGCTCTGCAACGGTTCTTTCCCACAAAACGGCTAGATTTTACTGCAACGGCTAGGTAAAAACGGTTGCCCGTTCTGGCTGCGCAGTGGAAGTTACCGTTGAGATCTGCCAACGGTTACTTTTTCCAGTGTCTGCACTGAGGGCTGTGTACTCTGCTCAGGCAGATGTGTTTCCTTGTTCGACGCAACAGAGTTGCTCGGCACTGATCGGGTTTGTTCGGTCCCGAACAAGTCCTGTTCGGTAGAACCATAACCTGTTCGGTCGTTTGTTACAAGTCTTTGTAGCAGCATAATTTACCCTCTTCGTGACTTAAGTCTCAAGGGAAAGACCCCACTCTAGTGAGATATTCCACTTGAGTCTCGGGGGCTAGCTGTCGGGGATAAAATCACGGCCCATTGCCATGGCCCACTCCCTGACGGCCTAATCGAACAGCCTCCTAGGGCCTGGCTCCCTAGAGGGCTCTATCTGGCCCATGTGCATCCCGCCGAACAGCCTCTGGGCTGGCGTGATGCGTGACGGCCAAGACTTCGTGTTTGAGTCCGACTCAAACAAGAGTTCTGCACGGCTACATGAAGACCTGGACGTGGTTTCCCGAATTGGAGCAGACATCGTGGTCCCCAAGAATTGGAGTATACCTTATCTACCGCAGGATGTATTTGGCATGTATACGAGTTCGTTATGTATTCGTAGTTAGCCCGGCACGATTATCCCTCGGCAGGTCGGTTGTTCAACACTAAATATACCGAGTCCCTACGGCGTGTAGAGGGCACGAGATCTTAGCATACAACTTCCTGTACACCCGTAATCCCGCCGAGACTTGTTCGTCTCGTCGAGTTCCACCTTGTAATCCTCTTTGATATAAAGAAAGGCTGGACGTAGGGCTATTATCTCTCTGAGAGGCCTGAACCAGGATAAAAACTCCGTGTCTCCCTGTTGCTCGTTGATTGCTGTTCGCCTTGCTCGGCAGGTCTTCTATCTCCCTTTTTCAAAAACCTTAGTTGACTTGAGATCGATATCTCAACCATCGACAAACATGCTGTACCCTGGCCATCTGTATCCACGTCACAACTTTCCCTCAGTGACATGATGCCGCGCCTTCTGTGCAACATCCGGTCGCATCACTGCTCTTGTCGTTCTGATCTATCCGGTATCCATCCGCGCCTACCGGTTTGATCGCGAACGCCGAGGTCGTCGCCATCGCCTGCCGACCTCGCCGGCTATTTTGTCAGCCCGATCGCCATGTCTGGTCAATCCCTGCTAATGGTAGCCCATCGAACGATTCAAGTCTCCTACCCGTAAGTGTTCGACACCACCGATCGAATCGTCAATCGCCACCATGCTCCACCTTGTGCCGATAGGGCATTTTCTGCGGCGCCCGTGTATGCATAAACCTCGTTTCTCCCGCTAGATCTTCCGCATGGCCAACCTCACCAACCAAGCTCTGATACCACTTGTTAGGATATATGCCGATGTAATATCATGAACGACACATGGAAAATGATGTTTGGTAACGCAGTTCGGCTTTCGCCTACATCTGCGGGGTTCTAATTATGGGCGCTCCTCCCCAATCCATAATACCACAGCACACCGGCTAACCTGGTCACGACCACATGCCGGCCGCTGACCTCCTCTTGCCTGTGCTACTATTATGTAGTCGTTGTTATTTGGTTACACCAGGGCTGCCTTTCTTTATATAGTGGGGGCCTGGATAGAGTCCGACTCTAACACTAAACCAACCTAGCCTATTACAACACAGAGTCCATTTAACCTACCTATACACATATTCGAAATAATACCTAACAGTACAAGACAATGTAAGAAGGAAAAATATGTAACTATGTTTCTACTGCTGTTCCCACCTTGGATCGTATAAACACAACATGGGCTATTTTGACTCTCTATAAGCACCAAATTAACTGACAGAATGGCCTTTAAAATCGGGTTAATTTTCACTTTGCAGGGTCCTACTGATTGCTTGTTAGATGCAATATACTCTCCCATAGGAGAGTGCTATGGCAAAACTTCTTTGAAAGTCTAATCTTGACCTTGTTTTTCTCATGTGTCCATTGTAGTCTGCACTCTCCTTTAAGGTGCATCATTTTCTTGCCAATGCTACATGGGTCATTTCATAATACATAACTCACCAACGACGCCGGCCGCACCCCAACTATTTAAAAATACCAAATAGTTGAAAATACCAAATGTTACAAACATTTGAATATCAAGTAGAGCATGATTTTACATAAATTTAAAAATTTTAACTACTCAATTTGGAGTTAAAATGAAGCAGATATGTTTTTTAAAAGTTTTGAACCAAAGGGGCATTAAAGACATTAGTAAAACTTTAAACGGTTAAAACTAACGGACTTAACGGCAGTGGCACCGAGGGATAAGAAAACTTGAACCAGCAGCATGTAAGCGAAGAGAGAATTTTGAGTGGCAAATAGGGAATTGTAAACCTTTTTTCGGTGGCATACACGAAATTCTCTAATTAACTAATCCTCTAACACAACTTGGTGTGGCTACTAAAATAAATTACTGAAATTATTTTTAAGAAGTTAGAAACAAATTTAATGATTTATATAGAAAATATGAAGAAAAAATGTGGGATTTCGTCCACCACGACCATCACCAGTTCAACAGACGGGGAGAAAGATTTCCTTTTGGAAGACTACCATGGGCAAGGACACTTCAAGTTCTTTGGGCAGCGCAACTCGCATGACTATACAGGCATTACGCGGAGCTGTTGGCGAGCTTGCCTCCTATCTAGCAAAGGATGTAATCGATTTACAAGAAGAATTCAATATTCTCACATTGTGGCAGCAACATAGTGAAACATATCCAAATCCATTCTGACACAGGATGTGTTAACTGTTTCCATCTCAACAGTTTCCTCCGAGTCCGATTTCATCCTCGCCGGGAGAATACTGGAGGACAGACAGACTTCACTGCATAGTGACATGGTCGAAATACTACTGAGTATAAAGAATTGGGTATTAGCCGAAAGACGGGAGCAGAACATCGTTGTCGAGGGATAAAATCAAGAGTTGGCGACTGCATTCAAGAGCTTAGAGCTTGATGAAAATTGAATCAGGCCCCAAATTTTTTTATACTTGCATTGTAAAGCTTTAGATTGTACTCTTTTTTCTTTACCAAGGTTTTCTCAACTTTTAGTTTTTACATGGCAAAGTTTTTAACGAGGCAAACATGTAAATCCAAATTAATAATAAAGCTCTGCAATGTATTTTAAATATTTCTCCATATAAATTTGAATTTTTAATTATTTACAATAATTATTGTTCATATTTTTAAATTCCTTGGTTTTTTCTAGTTTTTTTGGGATATTACACTCAAGGTTTTTTTTCGTCGAAATTTCATCGAAATTTCACGAAATCCGGAATTTCCTAGCAGAACTGAAATGGGCCCATTTTGGTCAAAAAAATTCGACCCAATTTGAATGACATATGGCTCAAACCAGCCCAATTTCGGCCCAACTTCCACCCCATCTGGTCAAAAAACCTAGCTGGTGCCTGGTTAATCCCCTTCTCCCCCAAATAGAGGCGGCGCCCCTTGCGTCTGGCCGACGGGCGATGGCTCCACTGCTCCAGGCTCCAGCCTCCTCCCCCTTGGCGCGCCGCCTCCCCTCCACCGGCCAACGACCGTAGCGTTGCCTCCTCCCCCTGGAGCACCGCCTCCCAAGTCCCATCCACCGGCCCGTGGCCACCGCAGCAGGCGCCGGCGCGACACCGCATCTCTCCTCTAGTCCTCCCTCCTGGAGCGCCGCCTCCTCGGCATCCTCTCCACCGCAGCATCTCCTCGGCTCCTCCCCCTGGAGCACCGCCAATCCCGAGCAGTAAGCACCGGCGCCGGCGCCCACAAGGCCACAACCAGCCTGAGCAGTAAGCACCCATATCGCCTCCTCTAGTCCTCTCTTCTTGTGGGTGGTTTGCGGCGGTAGCTAGAGAGTAGAGGGCCACCGATCTGTTGATCAATGATGAATGCCACAATATGTTGATTAAATTACTTCATCTATGCTAAGAATACGATGATGAATTGATGATTGTTGAGCTAATTAAAGCTGTTGATGAATGCCACCATGAATACAATTCATATATGTTAATCTTAGAATGTAAAAGCTTTTACTCTCTTGTCTTGTACGGTTGTAACAATGGCATTTTTGAAAGTGAGCATGAATACATTGACAATGTTATTTACAGATTTTTCACACTTAAAAAACACAAGCCAAGGCGGGAGGTGATGGTAGTGGTACCAATGGGGCTAACATAAGTAGCAATGCAACCAGCAGTGGTACTGGGGGTACAGGTGGTAGTCAAACCATGTGGATGCCACTCGAGAAGCTGGCGTCGGTTTATTTGGTATGAAGCATCATTTAAATTTATTTTTAATGTGAACCAGCATTTATTATGAAGCACCATTTAAATGTGATTTACTTGAACTGCAGGAGGGCGAGGTGATATTAATGATTGGGCGCGTGGTGGGTGAGGTGGTTCTACAGCAAGCGCAGCACCGACAGCAAGCTCGTCTTCACCGGGAAGGCGCCAGCGAAGGGAACACCCATGCCTCGGCCGGACATGTCCGCCGAGGACTGGTACTTGACGAGGAAGATTGCCTCCCTCGTGAGTCTCGGGCTCACGGGCAGGGAGATCATCCGAGACTACACAGCGAACAGTATTGAACCATCCCTAGGATACGCGTTGGCCCAACAATGCCGCAAGCTCCATGCATGCCGTCATATTGCTTGCAAACATGGATGCTGTCACCGTAAGGTCATTCCATGGGGCCCACCACCTGCCAAGTTGTACCGATACACGCCATGCCGATTCTGCCTGCAGCCCGTACTGCCGCTGAACACCGAAAAAATTAAGAGAAAATTCCCCGTCTCTATGTCCATACTTTGAGCCCTTGAGCAGGCTTCCCAGCCCACCACCGTACACCATGTCCATGCATAGGAAAACATGCCGTACCCTGGCCATCTATATCCACGTCACAACTTTGCCCTCAGTGACATGATGCCGCGCCTCCTGTGTAACATCCGGTCGCATCACTGCTCCCGCTGTTCTGATTTATCTGGCATCCATCCGTGCCCGCCGGTTTGATCGCGAACGCCGAGGTCATCGCTATTGCCTGCCGACCTTGCTGGCTACTTTGTCAGCCCGATCGCCACGTCTGGTCAATCCCTGCCAACGGTAGCCCATCAAACGGTTTGAGCCTCCTGCCCGTAAGTGTTCGACACAACCGATCGAATCGTCAATCGCCACCATGCTCCACTTTGCGCCGATAGGGCATTTTCTGCGGCGCCCGTGTATGCATAAACCTCGTGTCTCCCGCTAGATCTTTCGCATGGCCAACCTCGCCAACCTAGCTCTGATACTACTTGTTAGGATATACGCCGATGCAAGATCATGAACGACATAAGGGAGCACGATGTTTGGAAACGCAGTTCGGCTTTCGCCTACATCTGCGGGGCTCTGATTATGGACACTCCTTCCTAATCCATAATACCACAGCACACCGGCTAACCTGGTCACGACCGCATGCCGGCCGCTGACCTCCTCTTGTCTATGCTACTATTATATAGTCGTTGTTTTTTGTTACAGCCCTTTCTTTATATAGTGGGGGCCTGGATATAGTCCGACTCTAACACTAAACCAACCTAGCCTATTACAACACAGCGTCCATTTAACCTACCTATACACATATTCGACGTAATACCTAACAGTACAAGACAATGTAAGAAGGAAAAAAAATGTAACTATGTTTCTACTGCTATTCCCACCTTGGATCGGATAAACACAACGTGGGCTAGTTGGACTCTCTATAAGCACCAAATTAACTGAGAGCATGGCCTTTAAAATCGGGTTAATTTTCACTTTGCAGGGTCCTACAGATTGCTTGTTAGATGCAATATACTCTCCCATAGGAGAGTGCTATGGCAAAACTTCTTTGAAAGTCTAATCTTGACCTTGTTTTTCTCATGTGTCCCTTGTAGTCTGCACTCTCCTTTAAGGTGCATCATTTTCTTTCCAATGCTACATGGGTCATTTCATAATAGATAACTTACCAACGACGCCCGCCACACCCCAACTATTTGAAAATACCAAATAGTTGAAAATATCAAATGTTACAAATATTTGAATATCAAGTAGAGCATGATTTTACATAAATTTTAAATTTGAACTACTCAATTTGGAGTAAAAATGAAGCAGATCTGTTTTTTTTTTAAGTTTTAAACCAAATGGGCATTTTAGACATTAGTAAACCTTTTAAACGGTTAAAACTAACAGACTTAACGGTAGTGGCACCGAGGGAAGAGAAAACTTAAACCAGCGGCACGTAAGGGAAGAGAGAATTTCGAGTGGCAAATAGGGAATTGTAAACCTTTTCGGTGGCATACACAGAATTCTCTAATTAACTAATCCTCTAACACAACTTGGTGTGGCTACTGAAATAAATTACTAAAATTATTTTTAAGAAGTTAGTAACAAATTTAATGATTTATATAGAAAATATGAAGAAGAAATGTAGAATTTCGTCCACCACAACCATCACCAGTTCAACAGACGGGGAGAAAGATTTCCTTTTGGAAGACTACCACGGGCAAGGACACTTCAAGTTCTTTGGGCAGCGCAACTCGCACAACTATACATGAATTACGCGGAGCTGTTGGCGAGCTTGCCTCCTATGTAGCAAAGGACGTAATCGATTTACAAGAAGAAGAGTTCAATATTCTCACATTGTGGAAGCAACATAGTGAAATATATCCAATACTATCCATTCTGACACGGGATGTGTTAACTGTTTCCGTCTCAACAGTTTCCTCCGAGTCCGATTGCAGCCTCGCCGGGAGAATACTGGAGGACAGACGGATTTCATTGCATAGTGACATGGTCGAAATACTACTGAGTATAAAGAATTGGGTATTAGCCGAAAGACGGGAGCAGAACATCGTTGCCGAGGGATAAAATCAAGAGTTGGCGACTGCATTGAAGACCTTAGAGCTTGATGAAAATTGAATAAGGCCCCAAATTTTTTTATACTTGTATTGTAAAGCTTTAGATTGTACTCTTTTTTCTTTACCAAGGTTTTCTCAACTTTTAGTTTTTACATGGCAAAGTTTTTAACGAGGCAAACATGTAAATCCAAATTAATAATAGAGCTCTGCAATGTATTTTAAATATTTCTCCATATAAATTTGAATTTTTCAATTATTTACACTAATTATTGTTCATATTTTTAAATTCCTTGGTTTTTTCTAGTTTTTTTGGGATATTACACTCAAGGTTTTTTTTCGTCGAAATTTCATCGAAATTTCACGAAATCCGGAATTTCCTAGCAGAACTGAAATGGGCCCATTTTGGTCAAAAAAATTCGACCCAATTTGAATGACATATGGCTCAAACCAGCCCAATTTCGGCCCAACTTCCACCCCATCTGGTCAAAAAACCTAGCTGGTGCCTGGTTAATCCCCTTCTCCCCCAAATAGAGGCGGCGCCCCTTGCGTCTGGCCGACGGGCGATGGCTCCACTGCTCCAGGCTCCAGCCTCCTCCCCCTTGGCGCGCCGCCTCCCCTCCACCGGCCAACGACCGTAGCGTTGCCTCCTCCCCCTGGAGCACCGCCTCCCAAGTCCCATCCACCGGCCCGTGGCCACCGCAGCAGGCGCCGGCGCGACACCGCATCTCTCCTCTAGTCCTCCCTCCTGGAGCGCCGCCTCCTCGGCATCCTCTCCACCGCAGCATCTCCTCGGCTCCTCCCCCTGGAGCACCGCCAATCCCGAGCAGTAAGCACCGGCGCCGGCGCCCACAAGGCCACAACCAGCCTGAGCAGTAAGCACCCATATCGCCTCCTCTAGTCCTCTCTTCTTGTGGGTGGTTTGCGGCGGTAGCTAGAGAGTAGAGGGCCACCGATCTGTTGATCAATGATGAATGCCACAATATGTTGATTAAATTACTTCATCTATGCTAAGAATACGATGATGAATTGATGATTGTTGAGCTAATTAAAGCTGTTGATGAATGCCACCATGAATACAATTCATATATGTTAATCTTAGAATGTAAAAGCTTTTACTCTCTTGTCTTGTACGGTTGTAACAATGGCATTTTTGAAAGTGAGCATGAATACATTGACAATGTTATTTACAGATTTTTCACACTTAAAAAACACAAGCCAAGGCGGGAGGTGATGGTAGTGGTACCAATGGGGCTAACATAAGTAGCAATGCAACCAGCAGTGGTACTGGGGGTACAGGTGGTAGTCAAACCATGTGGATGCCACTCGAGAAGCTGGCGTCGGTTTATTTGGTATGAAGCATCATTTAAATTTATTTTTAATGTGAACCAGCATTTATTATGAAGCACCATTTAAATGTGATTTACTTGAACTGCAGGAGGGCGAGGTGATATTAATGATGGAGATATTAAACATGTGTGGAATCATGGCAGAAAGTATAAACAAGGCTTCAAGTGTGGGTTTTATAACCACACCTATTTATCTGGTGGTGCTACCCGTCTTAGAGAGCATTTGGGTGGTATACCAGGTGATGTGCAGGCATGCTTGAAGGTGTGAAGTCAGGTTCGAACTGCAATGAGGGCAACACACACATTTGGGAAGAAGAAAAGACAAGATAAAAAGCAATACAAACAGAGATTGGAAGATGAATTGTTCGAAGAAATTGGTGGAGGGAGAATTGGTGAGGCAATTCCTAGTAGTGAGGCTGACCAACTCAGATTGGCAATGAAAAGATCAATAAGAGATACATAGTATCATCACACAAGGGATTCCACACATGAGCATGGTAGCAAGTCAAGTGATCATGCTAGTTCTATTGCTTGTAGACCATCCAAGTCCAGCCTAGAATTGACAGTGTTTTTAACAAGGGTAACACAGAGTTACTTAGTCAAGCTTGGGCAAGGTGGTTCCATGCTAATGACATTGCAGGCATAAAAGCAAATTGTCCATATTTTCGTGCAGCAATGAGGTTGACTCAGGAACTAGGACAAACAGTTAAATTGTTCAATGGGAATGATATTGATGGTCCTTGTCTTGATAACAATTATGAGGACATAGAGTTGATTGTGGGTCGGTTCAAGAAAGATTGGAGTATATATGGTGTCACTCTCATGTTGATTCATGGACATGACCCATCGCCACGTGTATCATCAATTTCATGATCTATTGCAATGGTCCCATTTTCTTCCATAAGTCTGTCAATGCAAGTGATGAATCACAGAACGCAGGTAATGATAAAGTGCTCAAATATTAAATTTTTATTAAGTGCATAATGCTGAAATGATATTTTGTTTAGTAGGTGTGCTGATTTGCTAGTGCATAATGCTAAAATGATATATTGTTTCTATGCAAATTATTTGTATGGGAAGATAAAGGAGGCGATAGATGAGATTGGGCATAATTAAGTATATTGTACAGATTGTCACTGACAATGGTGCAAACTATAGAAAGGCGTATAGACTTCTCATTGTGGATTATGGCCACATTGTGTGGCAACCATGTGCTACTCATACCATTAACCTGATGTTGAGGGACATAGGTAATTTCTTAGAAGTTCATGATGTTGTGGAAAGTGTCAAAGTTATTGCAAAATTCTTCTACAGTCATAATCGGTTGCATCATGAAATGAAGAGGAAGATTGGTGGAGAGTTGATTAGACCAGTTGTCACACGGTTTGGGACTAACTACATATTCCTTCGGAGTGTTTGGGATAAAAAAGATAATTTTAGAAAATGGATGGTGTCCGAGGATTGGAGAAACAGTGAGTGGAGCAATGATCCTAATTATGGCTATGTCGAGAACTGCTTGAGTATTCCATCTTGGTGGGAGTCAATCAAGACTGTGTTAGACATACTTGGGCCACTATATACTGTCCTACGATATGCAGATGAAGATAATCGGACACTCTCTGGATCCATGCCAAAGATGGTGAGTGCTATCAAAGAAATGAAAAGTTATCTAGGTGAGGGCATGCCAATTTACAAGAGGTGCACGAAAAATATCACAAGGAGAGTTCGACATATGTATAAAACACTTTAGTTATTGCCGGTAAGTAAAATACATGTTATGCTTCATTACCATGTAAATGTAGTCTTGTTCTTTCATTCTAATGCAAACAACTGATGTTGTTAATCTTGATCCAGCTGCTGTCCTTGATCCTATAGGACACTATCAGCTCCACCTAGCTGATAATCCTGATTATATTAAAGCCTTTCAAGAGGCAATAGAAAGGATAGAAGACTTAGTCGATAGTGGACTGCAGGCCCTTGGTTAATTTGAGGCATTTAGAATCTTTTCTGGAAAGTTTGGTGGGACTATGGCACGCCAAGGGATATTCTATATGACAGCAAGCACTTGACTTTGTATTGGGCCATTTTGGATATTATGTTGATTTCTCAATTCCATTTATATAACTAATTTATTTCTTGCAAATTTACCTTTGTAACTTGTTGGTGGACAATGTTTGGGGGAAAGTAAAGGAGCTACAGAGGGCCTTGTGTCATAGTACATATCATCTAGCAGTTGTGAGAGAAATTGAAGTGCCTTTGCTTTGGTCCATACCAAGATTCGAAACAAGATAGGTTATGGCAAAATTTATAAACTTGTCTTTGTGCGCTATAATTGAAAGTTACGCATAAAATAAGACAAGTTAGACAACAATAAAGATAAAGATATTGATCCATGCTCTACGATGATTGATGCTGCACTGTTTGACACATCAAACACAATTATGGAGTGGCTCAACAAAACCAGTGATGATGAGGCCGATATGAATCTTGATCAATTGTGTGCTAGGATAAGGAAGAGGCAGCAAAAGGGTGGTAAAAGACAAAAGAATAATAAAGGAAAGAGGGTTTTGGTGGATGAGGAAGAAGAGTTGGAGTGTGATAATTATATGGGCAGTGAGTCTCCACATAATAGCCCATCCTATGCTGAGTCCGATGGTAGTAGCTCATCTAATGAGCAAGAAGAAGCTGAAACTAGTGGTAACTACTATTTATACATCCTTTTGCTTGGTCATTTTTATTGTAAATTTGCTAACAACTTCCATCATGTTTATTATTGTGTATCATACTAACATTTGACCATGGACAGCCCCACAAGAGGAGGTTTTGCCGGCTAAGAGAAAGAGAAGGCCTAGTTCGAAATTATTGGACGTGAGCTACCTCATGAATGCTAAATAAATACTGCTATTTATGGTTGAGTGCATGGATAAACTATGTTTATGTATCAATTTATCTCTCTAAGTATGGACTATTGCGATGTATGAACTTAGTTATGTGCCATGGTTATGTATGAACTTATTATGCACTTTGGTTATGTGTGGACTTTTAATATTTTAGGACTACGGTTATGTATGGACTATTGCTATGTATGGACTTATAATATTTTTGGATTATGTTTGTATATGGACTCTTAATATTTTTTGGACTATTGCATGATTGTTGTGGAATGTTAAAGTTTTTTTGTAATTTTTGTAAAGCTGCGGTTGCTATTTTATTTTCAAGTTTTTTTTGTGCAAGTGGCAGTTTTTTCTCGGCGAGATAGCACCGAAATTTTGCCTGAAATTCGAGCAAAATTTCGTTCAAGTTTCGGTCAAATTAAAAAAAAATCGGCCAGTTTTGCTTCCCAATTTGCAATTTTTTAACCAAAATTTCACCCGAAATTTTTCAGATTTCCCGGATTTCGGATATTTCACTGGACATTGATTTTTTTTACTTCACCGAAATAAAAACGAAAATGCTTGGAACCGGGCGTCCGTTCCGTCGGACACCCAGCCCAGCAGCGCGCCCAGCAATGAGGCAGCCCATCATCCCCCACGCGTCCACCCGATCCCACGTCCAGCATCCCCGCACGTCCACACGGCCGCTACAGGCTATGTGCGCGTATAGGCTACGTCCGCTAGCTAGCTTGCAGCCAACACTATCTAGTTAGCTTGCAGCCAACGAACATAGAATGTGCATTTCATTTATGTCCTTTTTCGATTTCTTATTTTTGTATCCTTTTCGTTTGGAGTCCAAATCGCGTAGTACAAATTTTATAATTCATCTAAATTCCGTTTGAACTCATTTTAAATACTTTTCTATTTTTTCTATTTTTTATCTTTTATTGGTAGCCCATTCTATGCCGAATCCGATGGTAGTAGCTCATCTAGTGAGCAAGAAGAAGCTGAAACTAGTGGTAACTACTATTTATGCATCTTTTTGCTTTGTCATTTTTATTGTAAATTTGTTAACAACTTCCATCATGTTTATTATTGTGTAACATACTAACATTTGACCATGGACAACCCCACAAGAGGAGGTTTTGCCGGCAAAGAGAAAGAGAAGGCCTAGTTCGAAATTATTGGACGTGAGCTACTTCATGAATGCTAAATAAATACTGCTATTTATGGTTGATTGCATGGATAAACTATGTTTATGTATCAATTTATCTCTCTAAGTGTGGATTACTGCGATGTATGAACTTAGTTATGTGCCATGGTTATGTATGAACTTATTTATGCACTTTGGTTATGTATGGACTTTTAATATTTTAGGACTATGGTTATGTATGGACTATTGCTATATATGGACTTATAATATTTTTGGACTATGATTGTATATAGACTTTTAATATTTTTTGGACTATTGCATGATTGTTGTGGAATGTTAAATGTTAGATGGTTTATTTTTATGATTTGGTATGGGGATTTTTTCGAACATTATGCAGCATGTTAGAAGAATCATGATGCTAGTTTTTTTTGTAATTTTTGTAAAGCTACGGTTGCTATTTTATTTTCAAGATTTTTTGTGCAAGTGGCAGTTTTTTCTCGGCGAGATAGCACCGAAATTTCGCTCGAAATTCCGGCAAAATTTCGTTCAAATTTCGGCCAAATTCAAAAAAATCGGCCATTTTTGCTCCCCAATTTGTAGTTTTTTAACCGAAATTTCGCCCAAATTTTTTTGGATTTCCCAGATTTCGGATATTTTGCTGGACACCGAATTTTTTACTTCACCAAAATAAAAAAAAACCTTGATTACACTTAGTCCTTTTTTGTTTCAGCGTTGAGTAAAGTTGAGTTTCACTATAACAAAAATTGAAAGTACTAAAAAAGTGATCTAATAATTCTAAAAAATAATTAAGAGTAAATTACACTGTTGCCCCTTAAAGTTGGTCGAAAATCTCACTTAGCCCCCTAAACTTTGTTTTGTCCGCTGCGGCCCCTTAAAGTTGTTTCCGGGTGTCACGCAGGCTAATTTTTTCAGCACCCAAAGCCAACTTCCGGGGGTTGTGGTGCAACAAAATCCAACTTTCTGGGGCTTTGTGATTAGTATAGACAAATTGTTTCAGTAAAAATTTATATAGCAGCATCGGTCTTTTGTTTGAAAAAATGCGAGGAACGCGTTAGCGCAAACAGTCTGTCGATTGGAGCTCCCAGTCAAAAGTTATGATCGTTTCAAGAAAAAACGAGGATGAAATCTTTGCTGACATTAGCGACGGCGTCACTGCATGCATGCATTCATCCAATTTGTGCGCTGCAGCCATGCATGTCCAATTTTTTTTATTGCGGGATCTTGCTGCTAGAACAATGGCGGGTAACGCTGAAACAATGCGTACTGGACGCTGGAGCTGGATGCGCGCGGGGTTATTGGGCCTTCATGGGCCACGCCACCGTCCGATCGGCCGCTGTGACGGACGGACGTCCGAACAGTAGTCGCCTAAAAACCTTGATTACACTTAGGCCTTTTTTGTTTCAGCGTTGAGTAAATTTGAGTTTCACTATAACGAAAATTGAAAGTACTAAAAAGTGATCTAATAATTCTAAAAATAATAAAAAATAGTTTTACAGTCTTGAGAATAACTAATAAAAGTCCATGAAAACATTACAAATTAATACAACATGTAGGCTACAATAAAACTTAATTCAAATTTAAACTGAAACAATCAAGGCCTTAAATCGGGCCAACCGACACCAAAACCACACCAAGTGAATCTAGACCGGCCGGGTTCGTTCGTTCCTCAAGCCGAACCAAACCTGGGCTTAGCCCTCGGGTCATTGGTTCGTTTGGCCCAGTTCGCATAGTAACCGAGCCGGTCCGAATCCGAAACGTGCCGAACCGGCCGGCCCGTTGGCCATCCGTCGTCTGGTTTACAAACGGTAAAGCTGCTCAGGCTCAGGTTTTGGTAAACCAGCCTGGACCGGCTGGTACCCAATCAAGGTGGGGAGTGGGGACGGGACGGTGCCACACAATATTACGGCATAAACAGATTATCTAAAAAAAATGGTATATCAGCATCATCAGTCAGCATCTCCTCCTCCTCCCTCATTCCTTGTGTGCTTCCTCGACTCCTCCTGATCTCGTCCTTTCCCCCCAAATTCTACCTCAAAATCTTCCCGGTCGCGATCGGGGCACACCGCCGCTGCCACCGCGCCACAACCTCCCCGGTCGCCGCCTTGCCGCTGTTCCTTCTCCTTCCCCGGAGGAATCGACAGGTCGGTCCTCTTCCTTCCCCCTTCTCCCCCGGTCTCGATCGACACGTCCAATTCCTTGCGATTTGGTTTGGCTCGGTTCGATTTGCTGCCTCTGAAATTTGCCCTATGTGTCCTGAAATTTGAGGCGGCTTTGATAGATTGGCTCTGGGGTTTGGTTGCCTGAAGATGGGGGCGTGCCGGGGGTTCTTCGAGTGCCTGCTCAGGCTGCTGAACTTCGTCCTCAGCGTTGCCGGCCTCGCCATGGTCGGATACGGGATCTACCTGCTCGTCGAGTGGATGAGGATCTCCGGCGGCGGTGCCACGCCGTCTCCCTCACCGCCGGCTCAATCGCTTGTGTTCGGCCGCCAATTGCTCACTGCCGTTTCCCTCGGTGGCGGCGGCGGTTTCTTTGACAAGTTACCCAAAGCATGGTGAGGCGACTGCTTGCCCTTTTATTTCTAGGATTAGGGGAACTGTTCATTGGACCATCGGGATGGATGATATCCAAAATTATAGTTTGCCTTTAGCTTGAGGCCAGTAATATATGTTTTGCTAGGATCGTTCTGTGAGGTCGTATGTTTTCATTCTGCAGTTGGCAGTCATGTTTATTCTGCATTTTACTGTTGAAGAGAATGCATTGAATATATAATTTTTCTTCTCCCTGCAGGTTCATCTATTTGTTCATCGGTGTTGGCGCAGTTGTCTTCATCATCTCTCTATTTGGTTGCATTGGAGCAGGGTCAAGAAACACTTGCTGCTTGTGCTGTGTATCCTTATGACGTGTCTTCTAATCCATCACTATTCTACTTGTTTCAGAAAATTATCGCTGTTCGCCTTTCTGTAAGATTGCGATGTTCTGTATACAACAAAAGAAAACATATAATCAAAATGAACTTCAGATTCAATTTCAGATTGCATTATATTCTGTGATCAATAAAAGGAAACATAAAATCAAAATGAACTTTAGATTCAATGTCAGTTTGCATTATATGCTGAACATGCAATCCAGCGAAATCTTTAAATTGCTAATAGGAATCCTAGAGAACAACTGATTGACAATATGACTATATGAAGTTTCAAAAGGGTATATAGCAAAGATATATTGTGATCCAACTGTGATATTATTGATAAGACATGCTATTTGTGATTACAGATATAGCGGAGAAAATCATTTTTCGTTTTGACCATCAATATGCAAATGGATTTTCGATGGGCCACATCAACAACAACAACGCCTTTAATTCCCAAGCAAGTTGGGGTAGGCTAGAGTTGAAACCCAAAATGAGCCGCCAACAAAGGGAGAAAGAGAAGAAAAAGAAGAAGAACAGGCCTAAAAAGATAGAAGAGAACATAAAAAATAAAATTTGTATTTCTAAATTGGTAATTTATCTTAAGTATCCCATCATAACATAAAATTTATAACAACATGTTGTGATAAAAATTAGGAATAAGAGTGTCGTAGGGCATGTTCTCCAGCTTATCTGTGCAAGCCTATCCGCTCATTTGCTTTTCTCTGGTTCAAAATCGCAAATGCTTTGGAATTTTGATCCCTTTCTTTTATTTCGAAGACGTGTCTAAAAAGCTCTAAAAAAAGTTAAACACAGTGGATGGGACATTCCAAACCGCTTCTGAAAGCTCTCAGAGTTCACCTTACTAACAAATAAGACAATCAACAAATCAGATCATCTCTAAAGAACAGCTCCATATCAACTTGATAGTATTAT
Source organism: Raddia distichophylla (assembly GCA_005191435.1). Classification (NCBI taxonomy): domain Eukaryota; kingdom Viridiplantae; phylum Streptophyta; class Magnoliopsida; order Poales; family Poaceae; genus Raddia; species Raddia distichophylla. Next base: position 134,400 of record SPJY01006159.1, read on the forward strand.
CTATTATGGAAAAGATAGATAACTAGGACTATTTTATTTGTTTCTGCAGTCCTGACATATTTTTATGGATTGCAAAAATTATTTTCTCATTTAATCGCGCTAATCAACAATACATATATTTGTTTCCTTTGACTGTAAAAGTACGCTTTCTTGATCGTATTGTTGATCCTTGTTGAGGTTGGAGCTGCTGCGTTCATATTCTTTGACCATAGCTGGAAAGATGTGAGGCTTCTGTTTCATGCTAATTTTCAAACTAAGTAATAGACTTGTCCTTTTATTAAGTCACTTTTTTTCGCAAAACTTCTTTGCAGATTATTCCGGTGGACAAGACAAAGAACTTTAATGTCATGTATGACTTTCTGAAGAAAAACTGGGAAATTGCAAAATGGGTTGCTCTTGGAATTGTTATTTTTGAGGTACGACCGTGCGAGTAAACAAAACTCAAAATGTACACTTTTAATCCATGTTTTCATGAATGTGTTGTTTACCAGCTTAAGCTGCATGACTTTTCTAATACAGATATCATTCTGATTTAGTTGTGGGTTACTTGAAAATAGTGTTTACTAGTATACACATGATGCTGCATGACTGTAGGAACATGATTTAGCAATCGCATTTAGAAAAATGTGATTATTGCTTTTTGCCTATTCGTGAGGTATTATAAACAACCCCTTGTTATTTATATAATCATGATCTCTGAAAAAAAAACCATGAGCGGACCATTATAGTTTGAGACAGAATTGTGTAGTTCTGAACATGCAAGGCCTGTTGTGCGCATCGTTTTCATAGCTGCTAAGTGGTAAGTGGACAATGGGGGCCACCTAGAATCTAGCTCATCTAGGCAGCCAAACTAATACCAGGAAGGAAGAAAGAAGGAAGGGGAATGTTACATAGCAGGTGTATGATACCAGGTGTTTGCAGAAATTAGGGAGAATAATAGGGAATTGGGACTAGGTACAAGAGAAATGGAGTAGAATTTCAGAGGAGGCAGAGATTGAAAAAGATAGAGGAAGGGAGATGGGATATTGACACTAATACTCGTGACACTAATACTCGCAGATAATCAACTCGGAGGAAATAGATAGATAGGATATTGACATTAATACCCACAGAATAATCTAAACCTGCGGTAAATGTGTTTTGCTAGGCTTTCCAGAAAGTGGTGGTGCTGCGTGTAGTACTGCTTCATGGCCCATTGTTCAGATGGTTCGGCTGGTACAGCGATGTACTCACGTGGCCCTGAACATGCTTCTTTTCCCATTAAGTTTATGTTAGGGAGGTGTTGCATGAGAGATAGGATTGGAAAAAACAACCTGCAGTTGCAGGTTTGGGTTTTGCAGGATTGTAAAAAACAACCTGCAGTTGCAGGTTTGAGTTTTGCAATATTGTCTGGGGAAGCTCGTGACCCTTCGAATTCATATGGAATATTAGTTTGTGACTTCTACCAGATAGGTTATTACGGCATATTGTTATGTTTTGTAGCATAGGATATCCATTTTTTATTATATGTTTATAACTAAGTATATCTAATAGTTGTTGATTTCATGGTGATGAGGCTCAGCCATGAGGCCCATGACTCTTCATTTTTTGTCTGTAATATGGGGAACAAAGATTTCTTTTTATCTACAGTGTATAGGTGGTCTAGCACAGCTGCACAGGTTGTATAGTTGCAACTAATACCGGCCAATATGCAGGTATTGCTTTTCCTGTTGGCTGTGGTTGTCAGGGCAATGAACAAACCTGCTGAATATGATAGCGATGATGAAATCATTGGAACTGCCCGAAGCACTAGCATCCGGCAGCCTCTTATCCATTCCCAGAACGTTCCCGCTACTGGTGTTCCTGTCCCAACACTTGATCAACGGGCAAGCAGAAATGATGCATGGAGCCAAAGGATGCGAGAGAAGGTATAACTCCATGTTTTTTGGACTATGCTCAGTAATCATTATATTACCTTTATCAAAAAAGCAATATCGTTGTATTTCTCTCTTGTGCAGTATGGTTTGGACACAAGCCAGTTCACCTACAATCCATCAGATCCAAGTAGGTATCAGCAAAACGGGGCGCCTGCGGTGGAAGAAAGGAACCGTTGCACCATACTGTGAAAAATCCATCACGACATCCTCCAAGTTGGCATTTTTTCCTTTCTTCAGCAGGCTACCTCAGCTTGTATAGTTCTATTGTATCCTGTTGTTCAGTGTGTATGGAATAGAGCCGCTACGTTGTGTTTATCTACCTGCTTCCTACACTACAATAGCACAATGCACATGTAATTTTTTTTACTCATGGGAACTATGGCCGTTGACATGTAATTTGTTTGGTGTTTGTCGATGGATTTTATTTTTTCACCTTTTTTTAAAGTTTAAATCTGAATTTCGAGCATTTCCCTTAAGTTTGATAATGTTTTTTATTTCTAGAGTTCGATCGTGCTGGAAGTAACAATTACGACGCGTGGCCAGCTTGGTTAGTGTGTGTGGACGTCCAAAATTACGTTCTGATTGACATCTAACTGTGATTTTACACTTATGTTACTTTAAGCACTAATTGTGTTGCAATTTTATAAAGAAAAAAAAACATATATTGAGACTCTTCAACGTCAAAATGGACTGTATTCGTATATTTGTTGGAAATGGATTTTGCTACTGATGCGTGTATGCTCTAGATATAAAAATGGGTTTTACTATATTTTTTGTTGCCAGTGAGATCTGAATATTAATTATGGATAACATATAACTAGCTGGGTGTCCACGTAATTTCAAAATGAGTAGTAAAAATTCTAAATCGCGTGCACTATTCAAGGTGGCTGTAATGTTAATGCAAAGGTCAACCACATTTGTATACTCGAGCCTGGGGTAGGCTTTGCTTAGATCGAACAAAGCTCAATCTTGGCTTGTGTAGACTTGATAAGTTATAAATTTATTAAAAAGACAATACTTAAGTAGGCTTGAATAAAGTTTTGAGATCGAATTGGAGTAAACTTGGCAAAATATGTTTTTATAAAGGAAAAAATGAAGTTTGAATAGAATTAAGCAAGTTCGAGTGGGTTTGGATGAAACTCTGAACTCAAAGTAAACTCAATAAAACATAATTTATCTAGAGATTCGAGGTTTTAAACAAACTCGAGTAGGCTAGAGTCAAGCTTGAGCTCATTTAGACTCACGAGCATAAGATCAAGCACGGTCTCAACTTATTTAAAGCTCGAGCCAACATCGAACAGAGCCAAGTTTTGAGGGCTTCCAGTTTTTTTCTACTCTAAAATGCACATGCCCCTAGCACTTCATCAACGAATGAATTTACTGATAGGCTGTTTGGTTGGCTGTATCTTTGCATCTGTAGATGCAAAAATTGGATGTTTGGTTGCCTATTCGTGTACCTGTGCCAGATTTATCGGATGCAAAACACCCCCCGGGGTCTGGCGCCGGAGATACGCCCAAATCGAGCATTTCCGGAGAGCCAGGCTCCGCGGATGCTCCTACGCGCGCTGATGGGAGGCACGGTGGCGCTCATCTTCTCCGTGTGTTCCGCGAGCAGCTTCCTTCCCGCGAGTAGCTTCCTTCCCACGCGCAACCGCCTCCGGTTAGCCGCGCCTCCCTCCCCTCATGCGCGTCCCCCTTGCCTTGTTCCAGCGCGTAACCGCCTCCAATTCGGCGCCATTCCGCGCGCGCCTGCCTCCGTTTCGCCGCCTCCACCTCGCCTCGCTTCCTTCCTGCGCGCCAGCCTCCGATTTGCTTCTTTCCCGCCATGTTCCCCTATTTAGGTAGCCACTCTTTGCCCTAACGCAGCCGCCCCCCTCCTACTTGGCTCCGTTGGTGACTCCCTCCCGGACTCCGCCGCCAAATCCTCCGACCCCTCTCGGACTCTGCCTCCAACTCCTCCACCCGTCCCAAACTCTGCTGCCGATGCCTAGTACTGTAAGCCGCCACTGGTAAGGTAAGATGGGCCAAAGGCTACCTATTGGTGGTCTTCTTCTTCGTTTTTTTTCTTCTACACATGTGATGGCCGATGAAGATACACAAATTAGTTGTAGATATATACATGCCCTGGTCGAATTGACATGTGCTTGCCGATCAAAAATTAATGTGCTGGCCGATGTGCATGTGCTGGATTAGAATTTGTTTTATTTTAAGTTCAGTTTCATCCTTCGGTGTTCTTTGTCATTAATGGTAGCTGATATGAGGTGCTGTGCTTGCTCATATGCTCTAGGTCACCTTGCAGTTTGTGTGATGTCGTGCCACCCCTGTTATCTGAATTATTAGATATGCCATTCTTTTGTGGGTTTGCATGTATTGATACCATCATATATATAGCAGTTGGGCAAAGCAGGAAAAGTAAAGGATGCAGAGAGGCCAAAGCTTCTTTTCTCTGGTTTCTTTTAGGCCTTGGGTTATCTCTGCTTCGATCACATTTCGGCATGTGGGTGTGGCATACCAGAACTACACAATTCTCTTTTTGCAGAGAAACAGAATATATGTGTGTCCCTTATAGCTGTCCTCTAAAAAATATAAACTTCCTATAAAAAACCTAAAGGTAGTCTCTAGATTTGTTGGTTTTGTTATTCATAGTTAGATATGTATGAATAGGAATATTGGTTGGCATTTTGGTGCAAATATGGCTTTTAGCTGAGTTCATTATGCAGCTGTCCGTATATTTGTTGCGGCCATTGTTCTAGTTTGGCATGGTGGTATTGCATTGTGATTTGGAAACATCATCCTTTTATGATTCTGTTTCCTATGGAAATTAGTCACTATCATTTTCTTTTAATTAATGCCTTTGCTTCTGCTAAATGTAATACCATGCAGTGAGGAAATGTTGAGTTTAGGCCTTTACTAATATGAAGATTAGAGGAATGATTTGTTCTTAGTCTAGCAAACTGGATTCTCAATGAAGAGTATCAAACTGGATAATAGAAGAATAATGCATGACTGAAAATTAATTTTGTTGCCTTGTATTTTGATTATGTGGCATGTGAGAGTTTTGCAGATTGAGTCAGGTAAAGTCATCTATGTTTACAGTTTACACCATGCTGTTTTATAGTTTAAGGGACTAAACACTCAAACAGGAAAAATGTCCCTTTCTTAATTTTATGTGATTTTGATGGCCACATTGCCTGATATAGACTTATAGCTGTCATAATGTGAAAATCAAGTGTTGTTTGCGTATCTGCATAATAGATGGACCTGGGACGAAGTATAAATTCATTTGTCATGTGGTCCTGAAAATTACTAGCTATTCTTTGTAGTTTTATAATGTCATTCCGTGTATCATGCTTCTTGTTACTAGCTATTACCGACTCTGTTTTTGAAAAAAATTGTTAGATGGATATTAACAGAGTTCCATATTATTTGTTAGATGGATATGGCAAGCCGACGACGGAAGCTTATTATTCAAGCAGTTGCGCTTGTTACTGTCATGCAAGCTTTTTGGGTTAATAAGCTTAGATTGGCTAGACTATCACGGCCCGCAATCACCTATGGTCCTATATGTGCTAGAGATGCTGAACGCCAAGCCAACCTAAATCTTATTTATAACTATAGTGATGTTGAATGCATCAGCATGCTACGTATGAGAAGAGCCCCTTTTTTTCTCCTATGCAACCTATTTAGGAATAGGAATTTGTTGCGAGATAGTGTACACACTTGTATAGAAGAGCAAGTTGCAATGTTTCTCCATGTAGTTGGCCATAACCAAAGATTCCGAGTAATCCATCACACATTTAGGCGGTCTATAGAAACGGTGAGTCGGTACTTCAAAGAAGTGCTATATGCTATTGGAGAGCTACGGGATGAGATGATTAGGCCCCCTTCCAATGATACACCCATAAACATCAGCTCGAGTTCAAGGTGGTATCCCTATTTTAAAGTAAAAATATGATATTTCATTAAGATTTGAGTTTGTTTGCTTGTATGGCATGTAATAAATCTTTCCATGATATAGGACTGTGTGGGTGCTATTGACGGAACTCATGTGCGCGCAAGAGTTCCAAAGGCAAATGTAGCAGCTTTTAGAGCTAGAAAGCCATACCCCACCCAAAATGTGCTAGCATGGTGAATTTTGGGCTCATTAAGCATTGCATTCATCAAGTATGGGATGAAGGAATTTTCCTATTTTCAACTCAACCATAAGACCAAGCCATGGCTTGGAGGAATGAACGTTTTGTTTTTCTGTTTTGTTATGGTTTGAATTTTTAGCCAATGGGACTATTGTTAGAAGCAATGACATTCTATCTAGGAGGCAAGCAACAATTATATTTGGTTGGTTGGTTGAGTCTTTGATAATATTTGATAATTGTTGCACGTGGTTATTGTTAGAAGCAAGGACTTTGTGTTATCGATTTTTGCATCAATTGAGATAACCGCGCCCAGGATGGTATTGAATATCGATTATTGAATAATTTACAGCAAGCAACATGGCAGCAGGTTTTTGTGCCATACACCTATAGTTTCAAAAAATTATATGGTCTACTCGCAGCCGACGCAAAATATTAGACAAGACAATCAAACAACATCTCTCTTGATCTTGGAGATCACATGCACTCTAATTCAGTCAACCAAACATCTTCTCCTCTCATCCTGTCTTAGCTTGTGCAAACAACCAAACACCATCTCTTGCATCTACACAGCCTGCATCCCGCCAGCCTGGCTGAGCTGATACGAGCCAGGCTCACCTGAGAAGGCAACCAAACAGCCTATAAAATGTTCTTGTGGTTGTGCATCAACATTTGGAGGCATATCCTATCCTGCAGGCAAGGAAAAAGTATAGCTGTCAAAACATTACCTAAGGGCAGCAAAGCAGAGCGAACCATTTTTGTAACATAAAGATTAAACAAAAATTTGCATAATGTATGTTTGAAGCCGCCAAATTTAAAATTTAAAAGGTGTCAGTTTATTTTCTCATGCACGACGACGTCTAAGAAAGTGGTTCCACAAAACCAAAATTATATGAATTGTCATGATAGAACGCGCCGCCGACACAGCCACTCAACGTACCACTGGCAGACCGTTGCGCCTTACTTAGGGGTTGCCGTGTCCGGCGCCACAGTGGCTACTGCTGCACCTGCCTCCGGAGTTGACACGCCCGACTCCCCCATGCCTACCGTCGCTGTAGAGTCCGCTCTCTCTTGCTCTCCGCCCCTACGGCGATCCCGCTCCCCACGTTGCCACGTGGCCTCGCCGCAGCCGGCGCTCCCTTCTTTGTTGGACTCGCCATGCTCATCACGCAGGCGGTGCCGCCCCTCGCCGCACTCACCACGCCCGTCGCGTTCGCCGCGCGCGATCACCACCACAGCTCGCCCTTCCTCCGCCTTGCCTTGCGCGCCCCGCAGCACCTCGCCAACGCGCTACCTGCCACCTTCGCCGTTGCTTTCCCTTGGCGCCCACCCCTCACTGCTCCGCGCTAGCTCCACGCCGCTCTCGCTGGATGGCTAATGCCTCTCGCCGTCGCTACTCTCTTAGTTTCTCGAGCCAGACCTAGTCATTGCCCCCGATGTCCACCATTTTCACTCCCTAGTTGATCCGATGCTTCTTGAGGCTGGCCTTCTTACCCCGTCACCTCAGTCTGGGGTCCACGCGCTCCTCGCCAGAGTTTCCACGCCCTACCAGCATCCCCTCCTCGAGTCCTCGTCGGTGCTGGGGCATCGTGGACGCGGCCGTGGTCGCAGTGTGCGTGGTCGAGCTGCCTTCTCCATCGCCCGACGCAGCTCCCGCATCGCCTCCTCCGGCACACCATCGCTTGCCCTCGGTGCCTCCGCGGTCCCTTCTATCTGTAGAGCACAGGCCGTTCTAGCGAGCAAATTAGGGCAGATCCCGCAGGCCTCGGGCGACATGGATGAGCTCACCTCGCAGCTGACGGCTCTTTTCTCTTCACCAATGAATGCCTTTGCCATCAATGCAGTGTCTGACCTGTGCAGTCTCGACAGGCCGGCCATAGACATGCCTGCTGTGGGTATGTCCTTTTTCGAGGAGATACCTGCTTAGGCCTCACTGGCTCCCTCGGCTTGTTGTTTCACATAGTTTCCCAATGAAGATTGTCTCTCAGAATATTCGTGGTCTCAACTCCGCTGCTAAGCGTGACATCGTCGCCAACCTCGTCTACACTCACAACCCGTCTGTTTTGACCCTTCAAGAAACCAAGCTCCCTCCCTCCGGGACTTCGATCCTTGGGGAGATCGGAGCTCAAAAGCTCCGCCGCTCCATTCAGCTCCCTGCCATCGTGACCCGCGGGGGCCTTCTTCTGCTTTGGGATGACAGCTCCATTTCAATGACCGATGCTCTGCTCCTGCACAACTCTGTCACTGCCAAGGTGACTTGCACCCACTCGAGCCAATCTTGGGTCATCACCAATGTCTATGGCCCCTCTCAGTCTGACTCAGCGAAAGAAGCCTTCCTCGATGAGCTCCAAACCATCGCCCGCACTGTCTAGGAACCTTGGTTGATCATGGGTGACTTCAATCTCATATACAAGGCTTCCAATAAAAACAACCTCAATCTCAACCGCCGAGGCGCCGACTAATGAATCTAATTCGGAGCACCTTAGATAATTGTCATCTCCGTGAGCTTTACCTTTCAGGTAAGTGGTTCACTTGGAGCAACGAGCAAGCCAATCCAACATTGGTCAGGCTTGGCTGAATGTTCTGCACCCCGATTTGGGAGACGCACTTCCCGGCCTCCTATGATCCTATCTCACCCCGCTCTCTTTGTCAGCCTCCGACCACTGCCCGCTGCTGCTCTCCGTAAACTCCTTTCGGCGGCCGCCCAGACATTTCCGCTTTGAGAATTTCTGGACCAAAATGCCAGGATTTCTCGAGGTGGCCAAACAAGCTTGGTGTGATAGCTCCCCTCCCTCCACGTCCACCGACCCCCCTATAGATTCTCCGAATCAAGCTCCGCCGCACCGCAGCGGCTCTACAAACTTGGCATCGGAACAACATCGGCGACACCAATCTCCAGCTCGCTGTTGCTTCTGAAGTAATTCGCCTCCTCGACATGGCCGTGGAGAGTCGTCCTCTCTCTCCTCAGGAAATCTCACTGCGACGGGCGCTCAAGATCCTTGTTCTGGGCCTTGCCACTATTAAGAAAATCTGTTGGAAACAACGCTCAAGGCTCAACTGGCTCAAGCTCGGGGATGCCAACACAAGATACTTCCACATTTGGGCTAACTCACACCGCCGCAGAAACTACATTCACACCCTTCTCACTGATCATGGGCCCCTGACCAATCACGACAAGATGGCCGATTCCCTGCACCATCATTTCAACTCCATCTTCGGGTTGCCGCACGCTACCATGCCCTACTCCTTCACCTTCAACTGGAGCAATCTCGGCCTGCCAGCGATCGACCTTTCGTCCCTCGAGGCGTCCCTCTCCCTTCAAGAACTCCACGACACCCTGATGCCAATGCCTAATGATAAATCTCCCGAGCCAGACGGTTTCACCTGGGTCTTCTTCAAGCTTTGCTAGGATTTCATCCATTTTGATCTTGCAGCCCTGTAGTGTCTTTTCATTGACGGTCGCACTACACCTCAAAGTCTCAACTCTGCCACGATTGTCCTCATTCCGAAGAAAAAAGACCCCGTCTCAGAATCAGACTATCGACACATCAGCCTTATCCACAGTTTTAGAAAGCTTTTCACTAAAATTCATTTCACTCGCCTGGCCGGTTTCATAGATGAGATCATCTCACCCTGTCAGAGTGCCTTCATAAAAAAAAGTCACATACAAGATAACTTCCTTTTTTGTTCAGAACAAATCCAAACTTCTCCACAGATTCGGCACGCCGGCCCTCCTGCTGAAGCTAGACCTCCAAAAAGCCTTCGATTTAGTTTCTTGGCCCTACCTTCTAGACAACCTTCACGCCCGCGGCTTTGGCGATAAGTAGAGGAATTGGATCGCTTCTTCTCTACGGTCCTCCTCCTCCCAAATCCTCCTCAACGGCTCCCCAAGCCCTTTTATCATCCACCGCAAAGGGCTCCGCCAAGGGGACTCGCTGTCCCCCTTCCTATTCAACCTTGCAATTGAACCCTTGCAACGCCTTCTAAACATTGCCACCGAGGAGGGGGTCCTTTCACCGCTTCGAGGCATCCCGTCCAACCTACGTATCTCACCATACGCCGACGACGCTTGGCATCGATCAAGGAAGAGATCTCGGTGTTGGCCCAAATCTTGTAGAGATTTGGCTTAATCTTTGGACTCCGCACCAAGTTTGAAAAGAGTTAGGTTGTGCCCATCAAGTGCAAGGGGGTTGACCTCGACGACATTGTCACTGACCTGCCCATGCGGTGAACGTACTTCCCCATCACGTACCTTGTCCTTCCGCTGGTCAGCAAGAAGCTAAAGCACGTCCACTTCCAACCTGTAATCGACAAGATCGCTGGATGTCTGGTAGGTTGGCGGGGCAAATGATGTCAAAAGTGGGTAGAGTCACCCTGCTCAAGTCGGTTCTCTCAGCCCTACCCGGCACTTGCGTCCGTATAAGGCTTTGAAAGGTGAAATCTTTAGACTAGACTGGAAGCTGTTATTATAAGCAAATTCCGCATAGGGCAGCCAGTTTTCCTAGTCCGTGGAGAACTCCAGGGCACAAGCTCTCAACATATCCTCCAAGATCTGATTAACCCGTTCAGTTTGTCCATCCGTTTGGGGGTGGAAAGCAGTATTGAACGACAGGTTGGTCCCTAATGCGCAGTGCAGATTTCCTAGAATTGAGAGGTGAGCTGTGTCCCTCGATCTGACATAATTCGCTTGGGAACTCCGTGAAGACTCACTATTCTAGCCATGTATATTTCAGCCAAATTTTCCCCCTTAGTCAATCGATCTACCACCACCCAAATCGAATCATATCCCAACTTTGTCTTGGGAAGACCGAGTATAAAATCCATGGCGATTTCTTCCCACTTCCATTTTGGTACCTTGACAGGTTGGAGTAGTCCAGCTGGTCGTTGATGTTCAGCCTTGACTTGTTGGCATACCTGGCATTGCGCCACATATTTTTCTATGTCCCTTTTCATTCTCGGCCACCAGATTCTTAGTTTCATGCCTTGGTACATTTTGGTCCTTCCCGAGTGTAGGGTGTAACGGGAATTATGTGACTCAGACAGGATGAGATCTTTCAGAGCCAGATCTTGTGGAACAAAAATCTGCTTCCCTAACCACAGTACCCCTTGATCATCCTTGGAAACATTGTAACCCTTGTCCTTGGCGATGAGCCTTTCGATCCTCTGGGTACTCGGGTGATCCCTTTGCTTCTCCTTGATTTGATCAAGTAGATCCGGTTTCACTTCCAATGTGGCTAGGTACCCTTGGTTGACCACTTCGATCCTAAGATGACTCAATTCCACCACTAACTGCTCCGGAATCGATTCGACCTCCATGTGATTGCATTGGGACTTTCAGCTGAGAGCATCGGCTACGACGTTGGCCTTTCCAGGATGATACTGAATGTTCAAATCGTAGACGTTGATTAGCTCTAGCCATCGCCTTTGTCTCATGTTAAGGGTGCTCTAAGTGAAAACATACTTAAGTCTCTTATGATCGGTGAATATATCATAGGGTCGTCCCACCAAATAGTGTCTCCAGATCTTCAAAGCATGCACTACGACAGCCAGCTCTAGGTCATGAGTGGGGTAGTTGATCTCGTGCTTTTGCAGTTGGTGCGATGCATAAGGAGTCACTCTTCCTTCTTGCATCAGGACACATCCCAAACCATACATGGAGGCATCGCAGTATACCTCAAATTTCTTACTAGTGTTCGGAGTCACTAATACTGGAGCGGATGTAAGATGCTACTTAAGCTCCTGAAAGCTCTTCTCATAGGCATCAGTCCATTCAAACTTCTTTTCCTTTTTCAGTAACTAGGTCATTGGTCGAGCTGTCTTTGTGAATTTTTCAATGAAATGCCAATAGTATCCAGCCATCCCAAAGAAACTCCTCACTTCGGTAACAGATGTAGGTGCTACCAACTCCATCACCGTAGCTACCTTAGCTGGGTCCACCTTGATTCCATCAGCGGATACGAGGTGTTCTAGGAAACTGATGTCGTCGATCCAAAACTCACACTTGCTAAATTTTGCATAGAGCTGATATTCTCTGAGCTTGTCCAGGACCAGGCGTAGGTGCTTCCGACGTTCCCCATCATCCTTAGAATAAATTAGGATGTCATCAATGAAGACCACGATGAAATGGTCTAGAAACTCTATCAGAACCTTATTCACATATTCATGAAATGCGCCGGGGCGTTGGTTAGACCAAATGACGTCAGTAGAAACTAATAAAGACTGTATCTGGTGGTGAAGGCTGTCTTGGGTATATCTGCCTCCCTAACTCGGACTTGGTGATACCGTGACCTGAGGCCAATTTTTTAGAAGCGTTTGGCACCTCTCAATTGGTCGAACAGATCATCAATCTGGGGAAGAGGGTACTTATTCTTGATGGTGACGGCATTCAGGGCTTTGTAATCCACCACCATCCTCCGGGGCTTGTCTTTCTTATCCACGAACATGGCCGGGGAACCCCAAGGTGAAGAACTGGGGCGGATTTACCCTTGGCCTTGCATCTCATCTAACTGTTTCTTCAGTTCGGCCAGCTCCACCAGGTTCATCTTATAGTAGGGCTTATATATTGGGGCGATTCCAGGAATTAGGTCAATGGGAAACTCCACGCCTCGATTCGGTGGCAGTCCTGGAAGTTCCTCCGGGGAAGACGTCGGGGTACTCTTTTACCACTGTCACCAAAGCGGGATCGTCCTCCTTACGAAACCAGATGGATCTACCCTATCTAAAGGGGGTGTCTACCTTCCAAATGGTCTTGTAACATCTACTCCGGAGCAGCTTGATTTCTCTCCGGGCACAGTCAATAAGTCCTTGGTAGCGTAGGAGCCAGTCCATCTCAATGATCACATCAATCCCTCGGCACGGTATGACCATAAGGTCAAAATGAAAGCCATGATCCTCCTGCCTAATTTCTACATAAAGACACACCCTGGTGGCGGTCAGCAAACCCCCCGGTGACTTTATTACCAGAGTCTTATTTAGAGGAAAGGTTTGCAGCCCATATTTATCCTCATAGTGTTGTGCAATGAATGAATGCGATGCTCTGGAATCGAAAAGTACTAGCACTGGGTTGTCGAGTAACGGAAACGTACCCATCAGCACGCCCGGTGCTTCCTCGGCTTCCTTGAAGGTGACATGGTTGAGCCTTCCGCGGCCAGCAGTGGTGGCTGATCCGGCCACCGATCCTTGTCCCATTGCTCTTCCCGGCGGTGCTTGTCCTCTGACCGGTGTGTTTACCATATTGAACGATGCCGGAGCCCTTATCTTTTTGAGGCATGCTGCAGCAAAGTGCCCCGGCTTGTGACAATGGAAACAAGCTCCAGCAACCCTATCAGGAAAAGCAGATTGGTTGTAGGTCTGGGAAGGAGCAGCTGGCCTCCCCGTGGTCTGGTAACCTCGGTTTTCGGGACCCTGATAGGTCGATCCCGGACGGTAAGGAGGTTGCATCCTTTGGTACTGTGTCACAGGGCGAGGAAAGTTGGTTGTACTCACCCTGCCTTGACTCGAACTCGCTCCAGCTCGAATTGCCCGCTTCCTCTTGCGGGTGATCTTCAAGCCCTCCATCTTGTTTTCCAGGATCAGGGTCTTGTTCACCATGTGCTGGAAATCATGGTAATCCATCAGTATCAGGCGAGAACGCAGGCTAGGGAACATACCCTCCAGGAACTTGTCGATCTTCTCGTCCTCATCTTCGACATCACCCTGAGCGTAGCGTGCTAGCTGGTTCAATCGGGTCAGGTAGTCGTTGATAGTGGAGTTCCCTTGCTTCAGTTGGCAGAACTATTGCTTTTTCATCCGGATGACTCCCTGGGTTACGTAGAATGAACGGAAGGCAGTCTCAAACTCATCCCAAAGGATGTCCTTTCTGTGGTTCGCGATGGGCTGAAGGTCTTTTCCCAGGCCATCCTCATCCACCTCTTCTTCTTCGTTTCCACCTTGCCCTTCTTGTGCTTCTTGCTCAGCCGGTTCCACCTCGGCACCTTCGCCATCTTCAACCATCACCATGACGGGCGGTGACGTAGTTCTTCCACCAATCGATAGCTGCACCATCTAGCTGGTGGGTGGTTAGAAGCACCTTGTCTTCTTCGAAGCACCGAATCAGGGCTACCTTCCGCTTGATGGTTCGGAGCGTCCTCTGCTTCCATGGGTTCGTTGGCATGGTTGAACGTAGGGGGCTTAGCCAGCAAGAAATCCGCAAGCTTCATCCCAAGATGGTTCTTCACTTGTCGTCGCTCGCGGAGAACATCACCGAGCATCTAGGCTTGATAAGCCATGACTTGTCCTAGCGTTGGATCTCCCGGTGGTGGTGCCGGAATATCATCGAGACTGCTGCCACGTCCTCGATCTCGGCCTCGACCTCAGACTCGGCCAACATCAACAGTAGCTGTTGGGGATTCTTATGCCTTTTGGAATTAATCCGCAAACGCACGGATATCACTGTAGCTTTCACCCGGGAGTATTCTAAGGTATCAAGTTCCACGAGGAACGAGAAGTGCTCTAGTCTAGAATCTAACTTGACCGGATGGATAATGGTGGTAAGGACAGTTACGATGGGAGTGGGATAAGATATTTCGGGTTGAGAGGCTCTACGGTTTCTACTTAGCCAAAGATACAAAATTACTGACACACAATTGCTACTCTGTATCGGAGCTCAGGCACTCACTACCACCCGCTATCCTGAATTGGAATCCCGAATGATTATGATCGTCCTGATTCAGGCTCAACTGGTCTGCAACTAACGGGGCGGATTTCAGAAAGTCTAAGCCGGATAATAGGGCTGTCACCACCTATTACCTACCACACGTCCGTTGAAGCAGGTGCCTACCGGCTACTAACTAGTCCAAACACCACGTTTGTACCTAGCAGTAATACGTACCAAGAACGTTACTTCGATACGCACCCCTACTACCTCTTATACTAATATCTAGGTGGACAATTAAGCACAAAGATCTTAGCACTCAAGAATAGTACGGGCCTAATACCAACAGAGTAACAAGTATATGAAAGAACTTTGCTTTATTCAATAAAGAATTGAGCTAAGTGTTACCGAACATTGGAGCGAAGCTGAACTCGCACCCGAGTCGGCTCCGGAGCACGAAGTGGAAGAGAGCCGACACCTCCGGCGTCTCCCCAACACTCAACTCTCCTCTCTCCCTACTTCTACATTTCTAAGTGGACAGCATAGAGCTGCTTTCTTCTCTTCTCCACTTCTCCATGATCACAAATGAGGGTGAACACCTCCTTTTATAGTGTGCCGGAGCGAGCGAGTGAGTGCCACGTGTTGGGACAAGTGTCATTCAACCCCCCTCCGAAAGAAAATCCAAGGTGGCCCCGGAGGTAGGTCGGCCGGCCTAGTGGGTCGGCCGGCCCGGCTTCGGTTGATCCCGGCCCTCCAAATCGCATGGGATACTCCTTGTGCGGTGTAGATCATCGCCCAAGGTCGGTTTGGCAGTTGGAGACCGGTAGCATTGGGTTCCTTTAGAATCCTATGCATGTCTTATGAAATACTCCATGTTCTGGATCAAACCGACTTGCGTGGATGGTTGGGATGGCCTCTAGGTGTGCTGCTTGGCGTGTGGGGAAGAAACCGACGCAAATTGGCCAAAAGAAGGGACCGACCCAAGCTGGTCCAGCATCTTCCGAAAGTTATTTCTCCCTCATCCAAAGTCTGAAAATAGCAAATTATATATGCGTTTCGATCGTCTCGACGAGCTCTTCATCATGGTGCAGTCCATTTTGCCATTTGATGACTTTTCAAAATATGTTTAATTCAAACTTCATCTTTTGTCCGATTTGCATAAGGCCGATAAATCGTCTTTTCTGGTGTATGCCTGCAAAACATGAGACTACACTAAAACTCGTGGAACTCATTAATGTTAGTCTCAATGTAGTTTGAGTTCCTTTATTTTGTAGATATGTTGATAGTCAAAAGTATAAAATATTGCAAATAAGGACCGTCAACAGCAGCACCACAAGCCCACCAGCTCTTCTACCTCTTGCCATCTATAGTTGATACTCATATATATAAATATGCATGAAGTTTTCACAAAATAAATTGAAACGCAAGGTAGAATAATTATCACAGTTCATAGGGAATAAAACATGTCTCGATAGCCCTTGCCACATCGGGGCAAGCAAAATAAGTACAGACCAATGTTTTTGCCCATCCTCTACTAGGGCCCGACAAATCATCATACATCATGACGTGTCCATCATCTACTAGGTCACCAGCCATCCATCTAACAACATAGCTAAGGCCCATCATCTACTAGGGTGGACAGCTCCAAGGCTCACAGAGAGAGACTACAAGCTCTAGCCACGACGATGACGGGAGTAGACGAAACACGGGGCGCATGCCTCAGAAGGAAGTCAAAGCCGATGGCGAAGGACGACCTTGTCGATGATCCTGGAGCCGGCGGTGCAGGAGCAGCGTCGCCTCCAGTGTCAGTGTCGGCGTCGGTGTCGGCGTCCATCGATGACTGCTCCTGTGGAGCCTCTGAGGAAGACGGACTATGGCGCGAAATCCCCACCAAGGCTCGGGGTGGTAGTGTTGTCTTCCACATTGTAGTGCGGCGGTTCTCATACTCCAGCGACGGAGAGAGCGAAGGGTCCCACTGGTCACGCTGTCCCGGCACCTGTCATGCCTCCTCCTCCTGGCGCCTAAAAAGCGCCTCTCTCGCTGCGTCCCGCTGACGTCTCACCATGGCGAGGCTCATATCATAGTGGAGGAGCCGTCTCCCCACCACCCTCAGCTCATTGTCCGCCGCCTGGAGCGACGAATGTAAGAAGCTGATCTCCTCCAGCTAACCACTGACCACCTTAGTAGTACCATCGTGAGGGCGCGCCAGGCGGATCAAATGGTGCTGGATCGGCTCAGAGGCGCTGCCCAACCCAGCGAGTGTCCTCATATGCATTGCCGTCGGAAGTGCATAGGCCCCCCTAAGATAGACATTGTACTCCCTCTGAGTCTAGTAGTGGCCTCCATCACAGCGTCGTTGATTGCCGCCTGCAAGTGATCTCTCGGTGTCTCGGTGTCGTAGCTATGTGCCTGAACCTCATCCCCCTCGTAGTAGATGACTACCCATACAAGGTAGGCAGGACGAGGAAGGGATCAATCATCCCTTCAAAAGAACCTCGACCTCTCGCTAAAAGACAGAGACCGGCACAGCTGCTGGAGTCCCCAGACCCACTGGCTCCAGAAACATGGGTCCTCGTAGCCATGCGTCGACCTCTCGTCAGCGAAGGATTGTTGGTGGCATCGATCCATCTAAAAGAAAATTTTGACAAACAATTTGTTAGAACAGGTAGGCAGAGTATTAAAGGGCTGTTTTAAGCATCAAAATAATCGTAAAAAGGTGGAAATATATTTTTTCCTAATTTCGACCTCTAAGTCGTATGGGTCCTACAGTCACATACTCTTATACCATCTTTGTCAACCCTCAAATTTGTCTCACCTTGACAGTCGGAATCTCGTGCACTAGCCCCTGGATTGGTACACTAGTGCGAAAGATCACGTAACCAATACAAGCATACATCGATTAAATAAAATCCCTGAATATTACATATCAAGTTATGCCCTTAGGCGAGTTTAGTAAGGCGATCATTAGTAGCATTATATTGCAAACATTGTTCAGAGTATTGTAGCTATCCCATAATATGTACTCAAAAGAATCTCTTATCGGCTAAGTGTCCTCCTAGCGACTGGAGCAACCCCTAAGACTCGTCAGGTCCACCGAAGTCCTGTCCATCGTCTTCATGGCACTCGTACGGATGCTCCTCGATTCCCTCTTCTAAAGAATGTTGGCAGGCGAGGTCAGTGTCATCCAAACGCTGGCTAGTTAACACTTCTCTTGATGCACTTAATGTGGACTGCATGGGCCCCGGGTATCCTGTAGAAGGCCGATAAGGAGGCAGATAGGGAGCGACTCAAGCCGGCTGGATCAGGATAGAAACCACTTGGGTTACGCAAGACTTGATTGCCAAGGATGTTCCTAAGGATACAGTCGAGCACCATGTAATTAGGAGATTCATATTAGCGTATCATGCATCGGTATAACCGAATTTGGTACCATGTACTGGATCATAGAACCATGTTACCCCATCTCCCCTGCACTATATAAAAGGAGGGTAGGGGGCATAGACGATCATCTTCATCATCACAATACGCATCCCACGTTGGATAGCTACATCTGCGAATCCTGGCAGAAATATAATCCCAGAGCACAAGACTAGGGTATTGCCTATGTGTGAGGGCCCGAACCTGTATAAATCCCTGTCTTGTGTTACCATTTGGCTTGGTTCTTGAGCGCATCCTCGTAACAAATTCATTGCCGACGGTGACCCTTGATTAGTCACTAGTCGACAGTTGGCGCGCCAGGTAGGGGACTGCGTCAAGTTCATCGATCAAGTTAGATGGCTTCCTCAGGATTACCGTCCGTCGCCCTCATGCCAGGGCAATCGCTACGCTTTGGTGCCCTGGATTTCATCACCGACGACATCGGCAATCTTCATCTCTCTCCTCCTGGAGGGATCATCTCGCAAGAAGGTACGTGTGCCCTACCACGTCCCTTGCCTTTTGGCCTGGAGAACTCGGCACGTGCCTTCGGTAGGATCATCCGCTTCCGCTCCAACTTTGCACCTATCCTCGATGAATGCGAAGAAGGACTTAGCGAATGCGACCACTCGGGCACGGACGTCCTCCGGCCCGAAGACGACTCAACACTCCAGATTGGATCTGCCTCCGGTCACGGGAAACCCCGCTGCGACCTTCGTACGGACTGTTTCCGGAATAGGGATAGGTGGTGACCATGCGGAGGATCGATGTCCTCGACCAGTCAGGCTTATCCAATCGGATCCGACCGCGTTCGTGGGTGTCATCAATGCTGGCGAACCCATAGGACAAAGTGAACAAGTCAGCCTCTCCCTCTCTGACTCCGAGTTTGATGAGAGCACGAAGGTCTAAAATTACAACGAGGTCTTCATCCTCGGCGCGGACGACCACCATTCTGCCTCTTAACCAGTCGGGTACGAGGCAGCTGCCATTGAGGCTGCTGAAGCGAACCCACCCCACGCTGAAGACCAAGATCGCCTACGTCAACTTCGAATTCATGGTCGCAACATCCAGAACGAGCTTCGCGCGATAAAGCCCAGGGATCAAGATGTCTACATGACTCCTCAAGCAAATATCGTTGCCTCCAAGTCAGTCCTTGAGACTATCGCACCGCAGCTTCCAAAGGACAGCCCGCTTGTCCAGACCTTGGCTTGTGCAATGGCCATGGTAGAGATGGCGGCTATCCAGCAGAACGTGGAGTACCCAGCTCCGACCGCTACGGCTCAAAGCCGCTCCACGCGCAATCGCAGAAAGGCGCGCGCCTCCGCCGTCGGCGGTTCGCATCACTCGGCTGGCCACCACCTTCGCCACGACATAGAGGCTAGCAGGCGGGAACGCATCCATGTCGACCGAAACTCTCGCAGCCATCGCAGTTGGCAGAACGATGATAAAGCCGAGAGCACCGCCAGTTGACACCACCATCACCACGAACATCGTCGCCAAGACCCGTGGCGAGAGCATCATAGCAGATCCCCACGGCGACGTTGGCCACGACCCTTGGAGGGGATTCGAGCGTTCACCCCGGATCTTTGCCGAGTGGTTTGGCCAGATGGTTTCAACCTCAAAGGCATCGATAAGTTCGATGGTGAGAGAGATCCAAAGAACTGGTTGCAGGTTTATGCTTTAGCAGTCAGTGCGGTAGGAGGCGATCTAACATGATGGCGAATTACTTGCTAGTCGCTCTGACCCCAACCACCAAGACCTTGCTCACGGGACTCCCGGAGAACTCTATTGAGTCTTGGGACGACCTCCAGGAGCAGGTCATCGCCAACTTCCAAGGGACCTACGAGAGACCCACCGGGAGATGGGAGATTGGACAACTACATCGATGAAAGAGCGAGACTCGTCGGGAATTCATCAAGCGCAAGGGGGACGAGATGGTCGCCAACATGGAGCATTATCGGCCTAAGCCCCCCAGCGACAACGACTACAACAAGGTCATGGAAGAGGTATGTTCCTTTCACCCACGCGAAAAGCATTCTGCCAAAGACTGCCTCATCCTGCTGAAGTTCGCCGATAACCCCAAGCAGTCGGCGGCCAAAGGTGGCCATGGCAAAAAGCCGGACGGGGATTACCATGATACAGAGCGCGAGATCAGCTACATATTCAGGGGCTCTGACATGTATGAGTCCAAGCGGAAGTAGAAGCTTACCACTTGGGAGGTCAACGCGATTGTGCCAGTCGTCCCCAAATACCTACGCTGGTCGGAGGTACCCATCACCTTCGATCGATCGTACCACCCAAATCGGATTGCCTTCCCTGGAAGGTACCCACTCGTGCTGGATCCAGTCGTTCGTGGGAACAAATTAAAGAGGGTCCTGGTTGATGGCGGAAGCGGGATTAATGTCCTCTTTGCCAAGACCTTGGACCAGATGAAGATTGCACGTTTCGAACTACGATAGTGATTATCTCCTTTTCACGGGGTAATCCCCGGGACGTCCGCAATACCACTCAGGCAGATCTCGTTACCTGTCACATTCGGGACCAAGGACAATTATCGGATCGATAGTCTGAGTTTTGAAGTGGCCGATTTCGAGACGGCATACCATGCCATCTTGGGAAGGCCGGGGATCGCCAAGTTCATGGCCGTCCCTAATTACACATAGCTCATCATGAAGATGCTGAGCCCTGACGGGGTGATCACCATCCCTGGCGACGTAAAGCAATCCCTAGTCTGCGACAGCCAAAGCTGTGAGTTGGCGCAGGCACTTGACACCTCGGCCGAGATGGAGAAGATCCGACGGGATGTCGCGTCCCTTCAGGAGAAGGGACACATACCCGCCAAGAAGCAGGCTAAGACATCCATCCAAGTAGCCGAAGAAACCAAAAAGATAGCATTGGACTCGTCCGACTCGACCAAAACGGTCGTGATTGGGCAGGGCTCAACAACAAATAGGAAGACGTGCTTGTCACTTTCCTCTGGGTGATCCAGGATGTGTTCGCTTAGAAACCTTCAGACATGCCCGGTGTTCGAGGGAGGTGATCGAGCATTCTTTGCACGTTGACGACAAGGCGATGCCAATCAAGCAACGTCTGCGAAGATTCACGCCAGATCGGAAGGACACCATCTGGGAGGAAATTACCAAATTGCTGGCGGCACAGTTCATCATGGAGGTATACCACCCGAGTGGTTAGCGAACCTGGTCCAGGTGCAGAAGAAAAACAAGACTTGGCGTATGTGCGTCGACTACACCGACCTCAACAAAGCTTGTCCCAAGGATCCTTTTGGGCTTCCCCGCATCGATCAAATGGTGGATTCCATCGCCGGGTGCGAGCTCTTAAGATTTCTGGACGCTTATTCGGGCTATCACCAGATCAGCTTGAAGGAGGAGGACTGCATCAAGACGTCGTTTATTACGCCCTTCGGTGCTTTCTGCTATATCACAATGCCGTTCGGGCTTAAAAACGCTAGCGCAGCATATCAGCGCACCATACATCAGTGTTTTCACACTCTGCTCGGCCGCAACATGGAGGTTTACATCAACGACGTCGTCGTGAAGATGCATTCGAGAGCCTAAACAGATCTGGCCGAAACATTCGAGAGCCTAAGGGCATATCAGATGAAATTGAATCCCGAAAAATGCGTTTTCAAGGCCAACCAAAAAAAGGTCAGCACCATCATGAAGATGAAGCCCATGACCTGTCAAAAAGACGTGCAAAAGCTGACTGGATGCATTGTGGCACTCAACCGATTCATTTCCCGACTCGAGGAATGCGACATGCTCTTCTTTAAGCTCCTACGCCGATAAGATGGCTTTCAGTGGATGGCGGAAGCACAAGAAGCCTTCAAGGACTTCAAAAAATTCCTTACTACGCCACCGGTGTTGGTTGTGGAAAGAGATGAGCATGGCTCCCTTCAGAAGGTGCAACGTCCGGTCTACTTCGTCAGCGAGGTATTGGGCGATTCTAAAACAAGGTACCCTCACGTTCAAAAGCTTTTATATGTCGTGTTGATCACGTCGTGGAAACTTATGCATTATTTCGAAGATCATGAAGTTTTGGTGGTTACATCCTTCCCACTTCGAGGCATACTTCATAACCGGGAAGCCACCGGGAGAATCACAAAGTGGGCTGTCGAGCTGGGAGCCTTTGAAATAAAGTTCAAGCTTCAGATAGGTATTAAATCTCAAGCGCTCGTCGATTTCATCGTAGAATGGACGGAGGCTTAGAAGCAGAAAGCTACGGTATGTTCTCCAAATCTTATTTCCGATTAGCAACAACGCCGCCGAGTACGAGGCACTCATCCATGGGCTACGCATCGCCATATCGCTCGGCATACGGCGGTTAATGGTGCGAGGGGATTCCCAACTCTTGGTTAATCAAGTGCAAAAAGAGTGGTCTTGTATCGGCGACAGCATGACTGCTTACTACCAAGAAGCTAGGAGGCTGGAAGAAAAATTCGATGAACTGGACCTAACGCACATGCTCTGCCGAAACAACGAAGCAGCGGATGAGCTAGTGCGGATGGGATCCAATCGGGCATAGGTTCCGACTAGAGTCTTCGTCGAAGCATTGAGCAAGCCTTCTATCAAGCTACCATCCGCACTGGGGAGCGGCAAGAAGGGCAAGCAGAATCCGAGGTGGAGGTATTATCATTAAACCCTGGGTGGACACAACTGTATCTATACTATCTCCTTCGTGACGAGCTGCCCGATGATCGTCGCCTGGCCGAGTGCGTTATACGCCGAAGCAAAAATTATAAGATAGTCGGGGACAAGCTTTTTCGAAAGAGCAGTTCCTGGCTATTAAGGCATTGCATATCTGAGCAAGACGACAGAGATCTACTACACGATATCCACTTAGGAGAGTGCGGACACCACGCGGCGGCAAGCGCATTGGTAGGTAAAGCCTATCGGCAGGGATTTTTTTTGGCCAACCGTTGTCACGGATGCAGAAGATATAGTATGCAGATGCGACGGGTGTCAATTCTTCACAGATAGGTTCATATGCCGGCCCAAGATCTACAAACAATTCCAATTTCGTGGCCTTTCGTAGTCTGAAATCTAGACATGGTAGGGCCTCTCAAGCGAGCACAAGGAGGATTCACTCATCTCTTCGTCGCCATCGACAAATTCACGAAGTGGATTGAAGCCAAGCCGGTCGCTGATATCACTGCGGCCAAAGCGTGCGAGTTCTTCCGAGACATCGTCGTACGTTTTGGCATGTCTAATCGCATCATCACCGACAACGGCGTTCAGTTCAAGAGCGGCGAGTTCCAAGATTGAGGCAAGGAGCTAGGTATCAAGATCTGTTACGCCTCTGTGGCCCACCCAAGGAACAATGGGCAGGTTGAACGCGCCAATGGATTAATCCTACAAGGGCTCAAAGCGAGAATTTTCGATCGCCTAAAGCTGTATGCCACGCGCTGGGTCAAGGAGTTGACTTCGGTCCTCTGGGGGCTCAGAACTACCCCGAGCCGAGCGACCGGGTAGACACTCTTTTTCCTAGTCTACGGCTCAGAAACAGTCCTCCCGACTGAATTGAACTTCCGGTCCCCACGGGTAGGCGATTACAGCGACAACCAATCTGATGAGCGAAGGCTAGAAGATCTCGTTCGGCCTGAGGAAGCCAGGGAAGCAGCAATGATCCAATCGGCCAAGTACCAATAGGGCCTACATCGCTATCATCAGCGCAACGTATGGGGCCGTGTGTTCTCCAAGTGAGATCTGGTCCTCTGAAGGGATCAAAAGAACGAGCATAAACTCTCCCCACTCTCAGAAGGCCCCTATGTGATTGACGAAGTCACTCGCCCGGGGCTTATCTGCTGAAGTGTGAAGACAGATCGGATGTGCCTAACACCTGGGACATTGAGCAGTTACGTCGTTTTTATTCCTGTGTCCTGTATTCAAGTTTTGTAAATTGGCTGCTTGTTTGACTTGCGACTCAGCCGTACACGACTAAACAGTAAGTCGGGGGCTATACTAAATGGTGTGCGGAGTCACCGCACCCTATATTATCAATAAAATTGTTTTCTATTTACATGTGTTGATCGAATTAGAGTATCATGAAATTCCTGAGTAGTGGCGCTCACATTTGTCATAGACAACATTTAGTCACTCGGCATGTGCATGGGGAAAGACCAAGCGCTTATTCCTGGCACTCGGGGGCTAGACCAGTCGGCAAAAGCGTTACACAAAAAAGCAGATAAAACAAGTACTCGGATAAAAGAGATCAGTAGTTTATAGGATCAGTTAAACGCTCAAAGATTCAGTCATTTACAGGTTCAAGTTTTCTGCCAACATGGCGGAGATCTCTCGGACTTCATCCATAAGAATCTCTTCAGAGCAGGCGAAAGCCCTCCCGCACGGCCTTAAGGTCTACATCAGGATAATTCGATTTCATGATAGCCAGAGCTTGGCTTACGCAAGTTGTCGCCGCTTCCTTCGCGAAGACCTTGAGTTGTGCAGGAGCATCTTCAAGCCGCATCATCAGAATGTCGGGATCGAACGACAGTTCTTCTTCAGGATAGATGTATTGGGGCACCGGAGCTGTCGCTCTCAAGGTACGGTTGCATAGTTTCGTGGCGGACTTCACCTTCTCGTCGAAGACTTGGAATTGGGCCTTAGTTTTTTGTTGATAAGCTGCAAAAATCAATCGGACATCATGAAATAATCAGGCTTTAGTAGGATTGAGTAAGGGAGAGCCAGAGTTAGCGAGTTACCCTTCAGCTCCTTGACCGATTTCTTGGCTTGGGTGTTGGCTAGGAAATTCTTCCTCCGTGGCCTTCTGCCTCGCCTCCATCACCTGTTGGTTTTCCTTCAAAGCTTTGTACAAAGGCACGTAGGAGGGATTAATCATAAAGAAGTGTTCTACAATAACATCAAGCTTGACATCACTCGGCGGATCTCACCTCTGATGGTGTTTGCTTCTTCTACATGGCGGAGTCGAAGTTCGGAATTTTCTCTTCGAAGCTCCTTGATCTCACCACGAAACTGCGACTTGAGCGCGTACAACGCATTGTTAAATTCGTCACGAGACTTCTGCTGGCCTACGGGCTACGGCCTTATGAAGGCACAGAGACTTCTGTCTAGCGCTCATGCTCAGGCGCAGCGTGGGGACAGGAGGAAATATTAGATACATTCTCTGCTCAAGACGAGAATTCAAGATATGAAGAGATTCTACCTCAAGCATGTTGGTGCTGAATTTTGCTTTGTTCTGCAGCATCTCCCACTCCTCGGCCTCCTGCTCGTCATCGACCTCGTAGCCTTCCATCTCTTTCCTCCACTTCACTCGGAGGGGAGAGGGATTGGCACTGGCAGTAGGGCGAGGGATCTCCTCGATTTCTAGCTTCGAGCTCTTTGGGGCAACGGCTGGAATGTTTTCCTTAGCCGATGAGGATTGGTGAGCGGCAGCGGACGGCGGGGAAGTAGGTTGAGGTGCTGCGCACTGAGCTGGACCCTCATCTGGAGTAGGATTAGCTTGGGAGCCGAATCATGGGGGGCAGGAGTTGGTGTCTTGGCGTTGCGCTTGCCTCGCGAGGTGCCCAAGATAGGTTTCCTACAAGTATTTGAAGATTTAGAGACCCTGGTCTCTTTACAAACAGTGAAGGATGATGTTGCGAGGGGAAACCTTTGCGATAGAATAAAATTGGCTCCTACCCAAGTGGTTTGACCACTCGGGCCGGAGCCGGAAGGCCTTCTAGCCTCTGATGTGGCCTCTGGGCCAGCAATTGGGGGAGATGGAGGGCTTGGAGATTGCCTAGTAGGAGCAAGGCTAGGCTTTGGAGCCTGGCGACGACGGCGTAGGAGCAGGACGTCATCTTCATCGTCATCCTCGTCCGAGTCTTTTAGGACAACTCCCTTACCTTTCTTGGCCGGAGGAGCATCAGCCAAGTCCTCTGCCGAACGCTTGGGCGGTGCTTCCTTGTGATTGGGAGCTTCCGGAATGGGATATGTGGTGAAGAATGCGGCGCGTCTGTGGACTACATGGGCCTCGGGTATCCTCTAGAAGGCCCATAAGGGAACAGATGGGGGGCGATCCAAGTCGGCCGATTAGGGATGAAGACTACTCGGGTTACACGCGCCTTGCGCCGCAAGAAAGGATCCGAGGATATGGTATATCTCCATGTAATTAGCAGATCAATGCATACATTCCATGTAACATCATAACGGAAATAGTTGCCATATACCCGGAGATATTCTGTAATTCTATCCTCCACTGCACTATATAAAGGGAGGGGGTAGAGGCCATCGAGGAGAAGCCATCGAATAGGAGCATCATCTTGCATCTCGCATCTTGATCCACCATATAATCCCAGAACACAGGAAGTAGGGTATTACCACCTCCGTTGAGGACCTGAACCTGTATAACCATATTGTCGACGGTTGGGATATTGACCCAAGTCAACCAAGGTTCTTTAGAAGTGAGATAGGAGACACGCCAAACAACTACGAACAGCAACGAACAGGAGACAGGGGTTTTTATCCTGGTTCAGGCCTCTCGGGAGAGATAATAGCCCTACGTCCAGCCTTTCTTATATATCAAAGATGAATACAAGAGATGGCTCGACGAGACGAACAAGTCTCGGCGAGATTATGGTGTTGCGAAGTGCTAAGGTGCTAGAGCTCTAAGTCAGAGATGTAAACTCCAGCCAGGTC
>SPJY01006159.1:163086-298158 GCA_005191435.1 Raddia distichophylla
GGCTACAGCGTGAAGACGGATCTGAAGTGCCCAATACCTGAAACATCGAGCAGCTACGTCGTTTTTACTCTTAAAGTCTTGTATTCAAGCAGCATGTAATTAGTTTCCCTTCTTTTGACTTGCTACTTGGCCGTAAACGACCAAGCAGTAAGTCGGGGGCTACACTAAATAGTGTGCGGAGTCAACCGCACCCTATCTCATTAATAAAGTTGTTTTCTCTTACATGTGTTGATCAAATTCGGGTATTATGAAAATTCTTGAGTAATGGCGCTTTTAAATCCCAGCGACAATGTTTAGCTACTCTGTAGTTGCATAGGGAGAAAGCCAAGCGCTACTTCCTGGCACTCGGGGGCTGGACCAGTCGGCGGATGCGTTACATGAAAAAGGATAAGACGTACTATTCGGATAAACCGGATCACCAGTACTGAGGATCAACCAAGCGTTTCTATTACAGACATAATTACAAGTCCAATTGTTCGGCTATCTGGACGACAGTTGGGCAAACTTCTTCCAATAGAGCGGCGGCCTCCTCTTCCGAGCAAGCAAACCCGTCCTTCACGGCTTCGCAGTCTACACGGGGGAAATTTGACTTCGTGATGGCGAGGCCTTGGCCGGTACATGTTATCGTGGCCTCCCGAGTGAAGACCTTGATCCGCTCAGGAATAGCGTCGAGATGGGCCACCAGGAGGTCAGGATCGTTCGGCGATTCCTCATCCGGATAAAGACATTGAAGTATTGGGGATATTCCCGTCGAAGTTCGGCGGCGAAGCTCTGTTTAACAAGTCGGTTACGGCGTATCAGTCGGAGTTCAGCGAGGTTGAGCCAGCGAGAGCCAGTCGGGAAAGTTACCTTCCAACTCTTTAGCCGACTCCTCGGCTCGAGCGTTGGCTTGGTGGACTTCCTCCTCTAATGCCTTCTGCCTCGCCTCCATAGCTACACTCGATGGCAAATATTGAAGACCATTATCTATGAAACATCCTTTCTAGAGATTTAGCACGGATTGGGGTCTATACCTCGGTTTGTGTTCGACTCTTCCACGTGGCGGAATCGGAGCTCGATAACTTCGCGGTGGAGTTCTTCTATCCGGCCGCGATATTGTCGCTTGGCGGCGTACAGTGCGTTGTCGAACTCATCGCGTGTCTTCAGCTCGCCTACCGTCCTTTCCATGCACCGGGTCTTCTGCTTTGACCTCTCCTTCATGCGCTGCGTGGAGAAGAGAGGGAGATTAGTGGGATTCCCCCGTGCAGGATGAGGATTCGTAGCAAGAAAGAGTTTTACCTTGTATATTTCATCTTGAATTGCAGTCACTTGGTCCAGCACCTCCCACTCTTCGGCTTCCTGCCCGTCGTCGACCTCATAGCCCTCCATCTCCTTCCGCCATTTCAATCGGAAGGGTGGAACGTGAGCTTTGGGGGAGGGGCGAGGAATCTCCTCGATTTCTAGCTCTGAGCTTGCTGGAGCCAGAGCTGGAATTTTCCCCTTCGCCGACGAGGGTTGGCGAATGGTGGCGGATGGGCCAGAGTCTTGGCGAGGCGCGGTGGGCCGAGCCGAGTCCCTAGAACTTGGCGGCTCGTCATGATCCACTGGTTTTCTGAAAGCATTCAAAGACCTTTCAAGATACACATCTCTACAAATTATGAGGTTATGGCGTCGCAAAGGAGTACCTGTGTGACGGGACGTATTTCATCTTGAATCGCATGCCCGAACCACTCGGGCCCGAGCCGTGAGGTTTCTTCGCCCCTGACGCGGCCTTTGGGTCAGCGGACTGGCGAGGCGGAGGGCTTTGTGGCTGCGCGGCCTGGGCCGGTGGCGACCTCATTGCTGGGCGGCGGCGGCGCAGAAGCGGGACGGAATCTTCCTCGTCATCGTCCTCGTCCGAGTCCCTTGAAGCGACCCCCTTGCCTTTTTTTGGCCGGAGGAGCACTCGTTGAGCCCTCAGTAGGACGCTTGCGAGGTGCCTCCTTGTGGAGCGGAGCTTCCGGGACCGGAGGAGTGGAGAAGAAGGCCTCACGCCCCTGCGACATATCGAATTACATTAATTCTAACTCTACATGGACAAACTACGGTTGAGTTGAGGAGGATCTTCTCCTTACCGCTGGTGGCAAGTGTCCCAAGTTGTACGGAGCCGGGCACTCTACGGGAATTATTTTCGAGCCCGGAGCGAAGAGCTCAACCACTCGGCTGATGATCTCCTTCTGTGAGAGGCTCTCATGTGTTTCCCGAGTGGCGTCTTTGGTCCCCGAGTACTCGAAGGCGAGATGAACCCTCTCCTTGATGGGCTGGATACGGCGTTGGGTATAGTTCCACACTACCCCAATGCCAGTCAACCCAGCAGACTTAGCTCTGCAGAGAAGAGCAAGAAGTTCCTCCACTTGGCCTCCCTCGTCATCGGCGAGGAGAGAAGACCAGGAGGGACGGACTGTGGGGCACTCGCCGGAGAAGGAAGGGAGGGCCGGAGGAAAGTTGGCGCAATAGAACCACTCTGAGTGCCAGCCTTTGTTGGAGGTTTTTAAGCGAAGATCGAGATGAAACTTTTTGAAATCCCGCGCCGCCTGCGGCCTTGGGATAGTCCTTGTTGGGATAGGGCTTGAGAAGAAAAAGGAATCTGAAAAGGTCGAAATGAGGAGCGATCCCCAAATAGCCCTCACAGACGTAAACAAAAATCGCAATATGAAAGATGGAGTTGGGGTTCAAATGTGAGACCTCAATCCCATAGAAGTGGAGCAATCCCCGGAAGAAAGAAGAGCAAGGAAGGCCGAAGCCGCGGAGGAAGAAGGATTCAAAAACCACTACCTCGTCCGAGCGAGGGGTGGGACAGGATTCGCCGGTGGCAGCGCGCCAAGATATGAACCCTTCCGTGGGGAGCACGCCGAGGGAGACCAGCTTCTGTAGCCTCCGCTCAGTCGTGATGGACTTCATCCACTTTTTTTGCGTTCTTGGCTCCCTCAGCGGCGGTGGCGGATGGTGGAGCCATCACGATTGGAGACGGATGGCGGCGGAGGCGGCGGCGGAGAAGAACCCTAGCGGCGGAGTCTACTGGGAGAAGCTAACTGACTGGCGCAAAAAGTGAGCGAGGTGAACTAATTTCGTTCCCCTGTTCCTAACTTATCGCAACGGGCAAAGTTTCGCATTCTGGGCGGGCCATAGTCTAGCGCTGGATGCGGTCTTTCCGCGAGGGGCCCGATAATCACTCGGCCGGCCGAGTGGTTCTGATGAGGACATCACTCTTACCGATGCATCCACTCTACCACCACCTACGGTGCAAGGACCTATAACAAGGGCACGTGCGCGACAACTAAACCACCAGGTGGGCTCGTTCCTTACCACACAAGAGAATACCACGTGGATTCGAGATCAAATTGAGGAGAAGCGGCATTGTAGATTCAAGATTGAAGCAAAGACAAAGGTTCATGGATGATTCAAAAGATATTCATTAAAGGGCTCAAGGGCCTGATTACATTTTCCACGGCGCGGCACATTGAGCTAGGGCTCGTTACCGGCTCGCGGGGATATGAAGAAAAGATAACTCATTCCTCTGAAGGCCACTTCACATCGAGGATGGAGAAGACAAGCGCATCTTTGAGGGGGGTGCGGGCCGGGAAGAGTCGTGGATAGCCGGCGATCAGAACACTAATGGCGCTCTGAGCTGTCCTTTCCGCGTAGTCCTCCCGCCAGTGCGTCCACTCGGCGGCCGTGGTGGCTTCAGTGGCAATGACGCGGGCACGCTCTTCAGCGGCCGCGGCTGCCTATGGGTCCATAATCTTCCCTTGGCCCTCCGTCTATCGGTGGAGAAGGAGGAAGAAAAACTCGCAAACTCGAAAGCTGGTGGTGAAGTAGTATTGCCCCTGGAATCTCTTTTATACACAGAGGAATTTCAAGGGTCGCGCCTTGTAATCCGTTTCAAACACAGTAAAATCATCATGGCGGTGGAACCGAAGTGGATGCGAATACGGTTTCCGACCAAAACACGAGTCCCTCCGGCTGTGTGAGAAAAGGGCGCGAAAACGCTTCGCCTCCCCCTAATTGGGCTTGGGCTAAAACTGCAAAGGGCAACCCGCTTAACAGGCTTTCTTAACACGCCGTTAACGGTGGTAATGTGTTAAAATCGAGCCTACTTCGGCCTCGGTACACCCTGGAGGGCATATGACAGGCAGCACCAAAATTAAAGTGTTTCACGGCATACCCCATGTTGGGTCACTAGCCAACTTCGCATGCCCGAGGTTGGGTGTTGGTGAAATTTGGGTCCAATTTCTTGAGGTATGCCTTTTATAAGGTCGCCAGTTGTACACCGCTACCCGGGTACAAATGCCTCTCGGCAAAATTGCATCCAATCGGTACGCCCCGAGGGGCCTATGCTGATCCCTCCTCCGGTTGGGACAGGTACCACCCGGCTGAAAGGTGCGCCCCATGCTGGGCCGAGTGCTAGCTCTTACAAGTTAAGGCTAGGCGCCTGACGTCGATATCCCTCACAACGTTAAACTACAACATGCTGCAAGACAGAAGTTGTGGAGACGTGGCTTAAGGCACGCCCCATGATGGGCCAATCGCTGCTTTTGCATTGCAAGAGTGTGTGTCAAGTAGCCGAAATCATCTGTTGTGGTGATGTGCCCAATGGGCCGAGTAAGCTGGAGTTCGGTATTGCCGATCTAGGCATTGCTTCAACACAAAAACTTAAGATTTCTTGAGTTCTTTACAATCTCTTTTCAGATTACAGGAGGTATTGGTAAAACCAGTCGGCCGGACATCTGACTGGATCGTAAAGCACTCGGGGGCTACTGTGGACTATATGGGCCCCGGGTATCCTCTAGAAGGCCCATAAGGGAGCAGATAGGGGGCGATCCAAGTCGGCCGGTTGAGGATAAGGACCACTCGGGCTACGCGTGGCTTGAGCCGTAAGGAAGTTCCCGAGGATGTAATCTATCTCCATGTAATTAGCAGATCAACACCTGCATTCTATGTAACTGCATACCAGAATTAGTTATCAGATATCCCGAGATATCCTGTAACTCCATCTCCCCCTACACTATATAAAGGGAGGGGGTAGAGGCCGTCGGCATATAGCTCTGATAGGCAGTAGAATCATCTACAGCACATAGCATCATCTTGCACCTCGCATCTTGATCCACCATATAATCCCAGAACACAGGAAGTAGGGTATTACCTCCTCCGTTGAGGGCCTGAACCTGTCTAACCCTGCCTTGTGTTACCATTTAACTTAGTTCTTGATTAGCATCCCCTCGCACAAATTCATTGCCGGTGGTGACCCCCCAGTTAGTCACCTGTCGACACCCTCGGCATCCCGCTATGACTCCGGATCACGAGACTGTTGTCCCTCCACCGTGGAACCTCCACACCACGGGAGCATGCTGCCACGACCTCTGTGGTCGTTCTCGCCTGAGACTGCGTAACACCATCAACATCTCCCTTCCCACCAAACACCACCTGAGATCAATCCGCCACAACTTAGGCATCTTCTCCCCCCTCGTCCGAGCGAGGGGTGGGACAGGATTCGCCGGTGGCAGCGCGCCAAGATATGACCTGAAACATATCTTTAGCTCCCATTAATCTTAATATATATGTGGTTGTTCAAATTATTATTGCTTATTAGCTTGTCAAATCTAAGGTACCATTTTTGTTAAATCATGAACGAATGTAGCCTTAAAATTTAGGGGTTCCCACTAATGCCAGTATTCCCTATAAATTCAAATTCAACATGTTACATTTGAACGTCTTAGTTGTACATGACAGGTAATAGAGCATAATAACCAACAACAATCAACTATCGTGGTAAGTTGAAGAAGTTTAGGGGATGAAATATCTGTACCATAATGAGATGTTCTATTATACCCTCTAAATATGACTTAGACAAAAATATCATAATTTGGATAGCCTCTGATTATTCATACTTCTCATAGTAATGGGTATCGTGTAAACAAACATATGAGGGGGTGACATATAAAACTTGACAAAATTCAAAGCTAACATTATTGCATTCAGACGGAAATAAACGTTAAGGCCTAAAACTTTCATCCTACATATCAAGCCAACACCATATATGTTGCAGAGAAATACTCGCTCTGTTCCAAATTGTATTTCACTGATGACTTTTAGATATTCTATTTGACCATTCGTTTTATTTAAAAATATATATGTAAATATTATTTATTTTTGTTGTGATTTGTTTTATCATTAAACATACTTTAAGCATGATTTATATTTTTGCATGTTTGCACTAATCTTTTAAATAAGACGAATGGTTAAAAGGTGTGTCCAAAAGTAAACAGTGAACTACAATTTGTAACAAAGGGAGTAGGAAATAAAGTTCCATGTACTTTATTGAAATGGAATTGAGCATGTATAAGACACTAAGAACGCCTCGACACAAGCCACTTGTCCTCATGCATACTTCTATTGCTTCTCCCTTGTCTTAGATGAGTCCATATGAAATGAACTCCCTGTAAGAAATTATTGGTGCGCATGATGTCATAAAATTCACATTCCTGCCACTTTAGACCACATAATCCAGCACAAGCCCACGTGCAAGCTCTTTCCCCCTTAAGCCACCGATTGGCCCTAAGCCCACACAGGCCTAGTGTAACATCCACCTAATGTTCACCAATAAAAAAAATTAATTAATTAAACCAAAATTGCATTTTATATTTCTGGCAAACCAAAAACATGGTAAGCAAAACTATGTGACATCTAAAAATTTCTTAACCAAAAACAATTTTCCTAAATCTAAATCTAAATCTCTCCCCCCCCCCCCCAACCCAAGGCCCCCCCCCCCTGTCAGCCCTCATCTCCCTTGGCAACCAAATCCTCTGTCCCTCCGGCCCAAGAGGAGCCCCGCCCTTCCCTTCTTACTATTCTGCCATCATATTCCCCCTTTTTAGCACCGTCATATTCCGACATTGCCACGCCACGCTCTCTAGCCCTGCCCTCGCACCTATAAAATCTACCATGTTCACCGTGGTTCGCCACACAACCCACTGCTTCTTGTGCCTTCCCACCTAGTTGCCGAGGTCCACCGCGACTCCTCACCACTGTTGGTTGTGGCGAACAACGCCCAAGGCGGCTCCAAACCACTCCGCCACCACTGTATTTGCACCTGCCGTCACCGTCGCCGTGGACAAATGCTAGTAGGTCCCTGTTCATGTGCCCTATTTGCCTGGACATTGTGCCTAGGAGCTCCTCATCACTTTTCCCTCCTTTCACCCTCCGTTCCCAGCACCAAAAAAGCACCAGAACCCTTTCGCCACCAGTGACACTCCAACCGTCACCGCCACCACCGTCGGGGACATACCTCAAGTCAGTATTTTCTTTCAACGATCGCCCCATCGTGTTCATCGTCCTTCCGCCAAGCTCTTGCACGCTCCACCTCGCCACCGGAAATTGCCAATCGTCGTCGCCGGTACGCAGATGGCCAGAGCGTTGTTCCCTCCCCTATCCAGGTTACTGCTATAGTACTCCGTCCTGCTCATAAAAACTTGACACAGTTGAATTTTGGACACGCCTTTTAATCATTCTTATTATTTAAAAATTTAGTGTAAACATACAAAAATATAAGTCATGCTTAAATTATCTTTAATAATAAAATAAATCATGACAAAATAAATGATAACTTATATAGATTTTAAATAATACTACCGGTCAAAAGTTGTGTTCAAAATCAACCGTGTCAAGTGGAGTATCATTGAGCCGCCTGCTTTAGGCCTTGTTTGTTTCAGGTTAACGTAGCGTTGCGTTTTACTGTAACAAATTTGTGATCCCCACAAAATACGTCTTAATGAGTTCAAAAAATTATGAAAAAATATTTTACAAACTTTAAGAAGTACTATTTAAAACCCCACAAGAATGACTACAAAACATTACATCATTTGTCTTATATAAAAATAACAAATTTTCATTTAATTTAATTTAATGTAATTTAATCTGAAACAAACAAGGCCTTAATGGGCTTCGACCCAATAGAAAGGCACTACGTGCCCGCACATGGGCTAGTGGGGCTCCTAAAGCCTACCATGCTTTGTAGAGCTAAAGTTTCCATTTTCATTTCATTTTTAATTCCAATAAGCTATTCGAAAAATCATACCTCCAATTTATAATTCGTAAAATACCAAACAAGTTTATAAATTTCCATTACAAAACAAATTTCTACTATCAGTTTGATTTACTTATGATGTCTACTACCCTTAATTACAATTTTCTAATCATTAGGCAGTGGGAGGGTTGCGGACGGAACAGGGAGGGTGCCACCAGCCACAGGAAGGTGGGTTGGCGGGGAAAAGGTGGCGGAGGAGGCGCATGGAGCAGCCACTCCAAGAGGCGTGGTGCTTGGGAGGCGACCGACACCAGAGGTGGAGGGTGTTGTAATATACGTGGTAGTTGTACATACTCAATCACACAGATCAATCAGAGACGATGAACACAGAGATGTAGGAAGAACACGGCACAATAATCTTTATTAATCTCATCCACATAATAAAAAGGGGTGCCTCTCATATTTATAGTGGAGGGCTTCTTGGCACACAAGAAACCTCCTTAGTGATATATTTGGTTTTGCCCACAATACCCTTAGAGTTAGAACACTCTCCTTGGGCAAAACCGCGCTATGCCAATGCCTCGTTAAAAATTCCATCCAAAAACCCAGTGGGAAAAAAGGTTTGGAAAAAAAGAGTATATTACATACGCATGTTGTATTACAATATTGCCTCGTTAAAAACCTTGTTATGAGAAAACTCATGTAAAAAACCCATAAAAGGGAAAACGAGTACAATATCTCATCTTCATCATTTGATCTTTGGGATCAAGGTAATCTTCTGGATCTTTGCGATATAGATTTTCAGGATCTTTCTTTGTGGTGTGGTAAATACTTTAAAACGATTGTCATGGCAACCTTTTAGGTTCGACAAAAATGAAATTTTCAATATCTCATACGAAACAATCATACTTAGCATGTGCTCCCCCTGAGCACGACATCCCTAGATGTCACCCTGTCACAATGTCTTGTGTACATCCATCACATTATACTTCCATAAAGTATGAGATAATTTGAGAACAATCTAGCTTGACTCACAAGTACCACTATCCACCTATGCAATACAAGCAATAT
Organism: Raddia distichophylla; assembly: GCA_005191435.1. NCBI lineage: Eukaryota > Viridiplantae > Streptophyta > Magnoliopsida > Poales > Poaceae > Raddia > Raddia distichophylla. The sequence continues at coordinate 172,199 of SPJY01006159.1, forward strand.
TATCCTTATAGATAATTATGGTGGTATCAATGGTATACATGCCACATAACTTCTAGACGTGATCACCATACTTAACCAAACACACTCTCGTGCGGCTTCATATAAGACAATTATCTCAAAATGGCTAGTGGACAGAGCCACAAGCATCTGTTTACATGATTTCCATGATGTTGAGATCCATACAGAGAAGCTTTGTGCGGTAAGGATCCGAGACAGCTAGATGCTAGGTGTCGGTCACTTGGCAACGAAGCAGGACTGACTGGTAGGTCCAGACATGGGCTGGCGACTAGGATGCTGCGAAAAAGGTGCGAGGATACCTCCGAAGGAATATGGCGCAAATATTCCTTGTTGAGAGAGAGGTACAAGGTGTGTGTTGTACACTGTTTATGCTCAGATCAAGGGTGGAGGCAACCCTTAAGATTTAGGGGGGTCTCACCCATGTGGTTATAAATAGAGGAGGAGGGGAGTACCTCCTCCTCACTACTTGCGCTAGAAATTTCAGATTTGTGAGATGGGTTTGTGCGAGAGAGAGGGTGGCACCTGCAAATGCTTGTGCTCGCGAGAGAGGCTTGTAATCTCACAACTATCTATGAAATGAAACCACTTTTCTTTTAGTTCTTGGCTCGTTCTTACTAGTTCATATGTTTTGATCTTGTTGCTTTATTGTTTTTTTTTTTGCAACTATTTGCCTTTTCTTCTTCTCTATGCTTTTGCTCCATGATGCCTTGAGGGTGCTCATATGGTTTAACATCTTTTTTACACCCTACGATTGACTAGAGATGAAGTTGCAAATATGTGTTGAACTTGTTCTTCGCGCAAGAGTCTGTGTATGCCATTTAGAAATATCTAAAAAATCATTTTAAGTGATTTCATTTGGAGTAATTCCATGACATCGACATGCATGAACACAAAAATTTTGAAGTCATGTAGATTCTACCTTTGGGTATTGTGAGGTGAAACCGAGCCCCAAACTTTCTGCTCAAGATTTGTGACAGATTGTAGGGTTTTATTTTCATGATTGTTTTGCCAGGAGTTATGAGTAGATTTTTGGTTAAATGCTTCACGACTCATTGGTTCATAGGGAGAAACATTACCAAAAATTTTGAAGCTCTAGAAACCCACCATCTCTTTGCTCGAAGTGAGAACAAATTCTAGAGAATCTGCTTTTGTTTTTCTGATATTGGCTTTAGTGATTTGGCTTTATGTGCTTTATTGAAGCAAAATTTGAATTAATTCTCTTTTGTTTGAACACTTGACAATCAAGATTATGATTGAAAAAAACTCCACATATTTCATAACTCTCATCTATGTATGCTACGGGTACACATAGCTGTCGAATTTGTTCATGTTTTGAATGGATTAAAAGACATTAGAATGGAATGAAAGATATCCTCTGTTACCTCCGGGGAACAGTCGATCTTGGCCTATTTTATATGAAGAATTGAGATATAACATTGGTCGGATATGTAAATATAGGATACCTATCGGACCCACACACTGGTAAATCCCAAAAAGGCTATGCCTTTCTGTGCGGGGAACCACAGTGTCTTGGAAGTCGGCAAAGTAGACACTCGTGTCAACATCGATAAATCATTATGAAATTATAGAACTGTATGAGGCCGCACGGGAATGTGTCTGTCTTCGAAAAATGACATTTCACATCCTTCGGTAGTGTGGACTCCAAATTGAGCAAACCTCTACTATCATATATGAAGATAATGCAATATGTGTCACACAAATGTAGATTGAATATATGAAGAGCAATCTTACAAAGCATATAAACCCCAAATATTTCTATGCCCATGAAATGCATAAAATGAATAAAATTAATATTCATCACTTTAAATCATACGAGAATGTAGCAGACTTATTTACTAAGACACTTCCTTCATCATCTTTTAAAAGATGCATGAAAGGACAGAGGGAGAATTTCATATACTATGAATTGAAATCTTCAACATGAAGATCAAGTACACAACTTGAATGAATGAATATATTAATATGAAGAAACGTTGGGTGGATCTGTACTCCTTTTCCCTTAAGTGAGTTTTCAACAAAGTTTATCACATAAGGTTTTTAATGAGACAAATCCGTGCGCACAACAAGTGTATATGTTATATAATCTTTCTCAAACATTTTTTCCACTAGGTTTTTGTAAAGTTTTTGGGGCATTTGCATCACACGGCAAGGTCCAAAGGGGAGTGTTGTGGAACCGCCCTGATGGGCCGTGCCGGCTTGGCCGGGTGCGCGTCTAGGGTGGGGTCCACACGTTGGACCAGCCGAAAACCCTAGCACCAAGCATAAAATAGGAGGTTCTTGTATACTATGTATCCATTTGAAAGTAATAAAGAATAATTTCTCTTCTACATCTACCATGTGTTATATGTGATTGTTTTTTGTCGTTTACGATCTACGTACTGCTAGCTAATCTTGAACGACACTCGATAGTGTGATTGTCTAACTGAGTGGACTTTTTCGAAATTCCTATTTTCTAGCTGCACCACTAGGTTTCTAGAGACAAGAATCACCTTGCGAACACCAGTAACAACACAACAATTAAGGTGAGCTGATTATTTTTTGGTTGTATTAGCCGACGGTATACCGCCCACTCCCCCACAACGGAATAGAAAAAAGACAACGCAAATTTGCCAAATTGCTTTGAAGTTGATCAGCCTTTGGTAATTTGATCAAAGTTGAACAGCCTTTGGTGTTTTGTTCTAAGAGCAACTCTAGCAGCTTCTCTATATTTCCCCTCTAAAACACTATTAGCGTCCCCTCTATCCATCCCTATAAAATTTCTTCATAAATTACACTACCCTCTAAAAGATTCCTTCTCTCCAGCAGCCCCTCTATATCTGCTACGCCAGGAGCTATTAGAGTTACTCTAAGTAGTGGTTATTCAACTTTGGGCAAATAGCCAGGCTAATCAATTCGAGGGCAAATTAACTATTCTCCCTGCAGCGGGCACACAACGGTCCCACCACGCACCTTCCGCATCTTCTTTGTATCTCCGCCGCCGCCGCCGGCCGCATCGACAGCGCCGTCGCGGTTCTGCTCTTCTCCCAGCTCCGCCTCGTCATCCTCCTCCTATCTCGCCTCCTCGTCCTCGTCACTCCGCGCACCTCCATCGCCCGCCCCCGCCGCCGGCCTCTCCACCTCACTGCCCCCACCCTAACGGACGGGGACAATGCGGTCCCCTCGCCGCCACTGGCCAACCACCGACTCCCTCTCCCCGCGGCTCCGGCGGCGGTGCCGCCGCCTCCTCGCCGCCCGCCCTCAACCCACTCGACCAACCGCCGGGCCGCCGCCTCCCCTCCTCCTTCTATGCCCGAAAACACCAGAAACCCCGCCTGAACCCCCCACCCTAACCCTAACTCGAGGTCTCCGGCGAGGTGCCGGCGAGGTCGGTGGCGACGGAAGTAAAATATCGGAGCAGCAGCGACAGGAGCGGCGAGGTTAGTGGTCTCTTCTTCCTCCTGCTGTATCCCCTTCCTCCTCCTCTAAGCCTGTTCCATTGAGTTCCTCAACGGAAAAACGTTGGTAAGCGTTTCTCATTATTTTTTGGCGTAACTAAAGTTTCCCGCGTTGTCTTTTTTTTTTTTGGAGAAGAATGAACTTTATTTATTATAGAATAGGGACTTGATTACAAGGAAAAATTGTCCAATTTACACTAAATTTTTGTGGCAATTCTCATGTGAGTATGACACATGGACCATCTGAGTCACCGATAGTTTCAGTAGTGTCAAAGTGTTGTTTGAGCAAGTGTGAATTTTAAAGAGTGTAATTTAAGCAATTCCCTTTGATTACAAGAGTAAAAAATTACATCAAATAGCTGCTGCCCATAAGCATAATTTATTCTTGTCCCCAATCCCCACCCATTTAGCATTAGGGTCCTTCCTATGTGAAGCTCACATGGAATAGCATCGTCAACATATCCATGCCATTCCCCTTGCACTCTCGGAATTCTCCCAGAAATAGCTACTATGTGAGCTATCTCATTTGCAGATTTGCAGTTCTTCGGTGGAAGCAAACTGGTGCCATTGGAAACTCCTTCCTTCGTCTCTTTAGATCTGCTATCAACATGGCCAGCGAAGCGCAGTCAAGCTCCATTTGAGGTGATTTTGTTTATCACCGTTTTACAATCCGAATAGAAGCTATGTATTGAGACAATAAAATTACTTGCAAGGATGAAGGCCTCTCTAAAAGCTGCAGCCTCTGCCTGTTCCGCACAACTCCAGATACTCAAATTTGTGACTCGGATTGCTGCAATTTGATGACTTGAAGTCAAAATTACTGCTGCTCCATAAGCTTCCTTTGATAATGGGTCAAAGGCTGCATCAAGCATACACAGGAAACCTGCTGGGTAAGGGGCTGCCATTGCATCCCCTTTTGCTCTTTGCCTTCGAATCAGCTAGTTTAATGAGCTCCTCATACAAGTGCTTTACTTTATAAGCCATCCCGCCCACATCTCCTGGCCTTTCACGAAAGACAACAAGGTTACGACGTTTCCAAAGTTCTGAAATTCCTAGAATCACTGCTAGGAATTCATCCAGCTTTGCACTTTTCACCACCTGTAGGATCCACTCTGGTAGAGGCAAGTTCAGATCCACATTCCTCGTTAGTAATTTTGCTGCAGGTATGAGCTTTTCATGAAACTCCCAAAAGAGCATAGCTACTGGACATAAAAAACCAATATGTTCAATTGTTTCACTCAAATTGCAGGAAAGACACGCCTGGGCAGATTATTTTTACATAATCTCCAAATGAAGTGGCGTAGTCTCCCTGTATAGCAAGCTCCCAGATTTTCTTTCATGCAACATTAAATTGTTGTCCAGAATTATGCTCATTTGTGTGTGATGAGTTCCTTCTGCTAACAAAGTAGCCTGACCTGATCGTATAGTTACCATGCTTTGTAGCACTCCATGCTAATATATCAAGCATAGGGACTGAAGGAACTTTGATTGCTAAAATATCAATGATATCACATGGTAGGAACAAACCAGAGACCTTGTGCTCATCCCATTCATTAGAATTTTCACTAAAAAGATCCTTCACTCGCAAATTTGGCATGCCTCCTCCAATTGGTTTGTGGAATTCATCTTCTGGAATCCACCGATCAGACCATACCTTAATTCTTATTCCGTCCCCAACATGCCACACCAGAACTTGGGACAAAAGTTCTTTACCATAGCATATATTACGCCATATATTAGAGCAATGAGCACTGGGCTGGATCCTTAGCATCCAGAAAATCATCATTAGGATAATACCTTGCTTCAATACTTTTGCACAGAGAGAATCAGGAATAGTCAGCAGTCCCCAGCTTTGTTTAGCGATCATAGCTTGATTAAAAAAGATAATATCCCTGAAGACAGAACCTTCTTAATCCTTTTGCCCCTTCAGTGACTCCCATGAAGTTCAATGGACTCCATCTTTAGAGCCATTACCCCACCAAAACATAGCAGAAGCAGATTCAATTTGTTTACACAATTTAACCAGTAGCCTCAAACATCTCATAATATAAGTTGGAATTGATTGAACCACTGATTTTAATAAGATCTCCTTACCAGCCCTGGATAAAAAAACTTCTTGGTCCAACCATTGATTTGCTTCCTGATTTTTTCAAATAGCGGTTTAAAAGTCTCATTCTTTCTTGTACCAGCAGTAGTCGGCATACCCAAGTACGACTCGTTGTGGGCCTGTCGATCCACTTGGATGACATCCCTTATCAACCCCTTAGTAGATTCCGACCCACCGATTGCTACCAGTGAAGAAACTAGACTTCTGTTTGTTAACCTTCTGGCCCGAGCCCTTGGCATACATTTCCAAAATTTCATCTAAGGCATGCAGGCCTCTCTGGTTGGCCTCCAAAAAAATAATTGAATCAACTGCAAAAAGCAAATGATTAACAACAACACCTTCTCGACCAAACCATATACCATTTAATTCTCTTCTTTCTTCCCTCTGTCTCATTAGACTTGAGAACCCTTCCGCACATATCACAAATAAATATGGGGAAATTGGATCACCTTGTTCGATTCCTCTTGATGGGCTGAACTTGTCAGATATTTATCCATTAATTTTCACTCTGAAAGAGGCTGACCTCACACGCTTCATAACCATATGAATCCAAATCGAGATGAAACCTAACTTTGCCATGATACCTTCTAGATAGGTCTATTCAACTCGATCATAAGCCTTCCATCATGTCTAATTTAATAGCACACAAAGGTGACTTTCTTTTCCGCCTTGATTTAATAGCGTGCAAGCATTCAAAGGTGATTAACACATTATCGGTAACTAACCGACCTGGAACAAATGCACTCCGGTCAAGAGAAACAATTTCCCCCAGCATGTTTTTTAGCCTATTGGCCAGCACCTTCGATCCGATTTTGTAAATCACATTACACAAACTGATGGGGCGAAATTGTGTCAGCTCATTCAGTTGTTTCACTTTAGGAATCAGTACTAACAAAGTACTATTGATCTCACCATTATCTGCATTACCCATCAAAAACTCCTTAACGGCAATGAAAACATCCTCTTGTACCAAATGCCAATTCTTTTGGAAGAAAACTGCCGGCAAACCATCTGGACCTGGAGCTTTCAAAGGACCCATAGTAAAAAGAGCCTTTCTCACTTCTTCTAAAGAGATCGGTTTACACAACAATTCATTCATATGGTCATCCACCTTCGAATTAACTGCTTGTAGTAAGTCTTGTAAACTTGGTGTGCCTTCTGTCTTAATAATTTCTCATAGTATTTGGCCACCATTATTTTTAAATCCTCCTCGTCAACTGCCCAACTCCCATCCTCCCTAAGTAATTTTTTGATCTTATTTTTCCCCTGACGTGAAGAAACACACTTATGGAAAAACTTAGTATTTTTATCGCCCTCCTCTAGCCATATCAGACGAGACCTTTGCCTCCACATTATTTCTTCTCTACTTTACCAATCTATGAGCTCTTCTTGCAGCTTCTGAACTGACTGGTGTGACACTGGGTGACCCGATCGAACTAGTTTATTCATTAGTTGCCTCTTCTTTTCTATATTCTCTTCCACAGATCCAAAAACCTTTTTTTCCCAAACTGACATATCATCCATCAACCAAGATCCTATTTTACAAACTGGGTTCTTGAGATCTCTCATCAGATTCCCCAGATTCATCCATGACAAAGACACAGCACACAAAACTGAACCCACACACACGAGATTAGAAGTATGCGGTCTAATTAGGATCAAAGACGAACGCTAGATCCAAGTCTGCGTTTAAATTGTCTCGAAACCTAATCACACTCTATACCAGAATTACTGGAGGATTACCACTAATTCTAATCAAAAGACAGAGCTACATATGCGATCCGATCTCCAATAGGCAGTTGGAATCGGTCTGAGAACAAGGCTGAACACTAATCTCACTAGGTTTAGGCTGCCGCCAGAGGCAAGGAAAAACCTAACCCGGAATGCCAGTAAGTGAGCGAATCCTTGTAAAAGTAAGCTATCTCTGCACTTTGGGATAGTATACACAGAGCTTGGCAGAGGCTGTGTGTGTTGCGAATGCTAGTATGCCTGCCCGAGTATTTGTAATTTATTTGCATGTCACCATGTAGAGATACAAGAAATAAAACAAAAAGAAGTGAATTTGTTTGATCTCATTAGTTTTTTTTATGGGAATGTGCGTGGAACATGGTACACAGTTGTATGCAAGTTCTTGCAAAAGTAAGAAAAATACATAGTAGTATTATGTATAGAGGGGCACTTTGCATCCTGACTGGAATCTGGAAGTGCCAATTCCAACTATGCTGGATATGACTGCATCATTAATTCCAGTTGCCTACTGCTATAAAAATTGGATATGTATCATAAGTCTACTATGAAAATTTGTTGTGCAGAAAAATTATTTTAAATATGGTTTCCAATTTGTTCTTCTTCTTCTTCCTCCTCCTCCTCATCCTACTACTACTACTCACACAATCAATCTAGAAAGAACATTAGCAAATGCATATTAGCACATCAGATGCTAGTACTATGATCATTGACATCTTTTGTTCCATCAATTACAGTATCGGCTACGATAAGTTCCACAATAATCAAAACTGTTCAACAATAGCTTTTTTTTCCACCAATCCAATAATGGTTTTTACATGGCAGCGCCACACCAAGCCGTCGTGAGCTCAGAAAATTATTTGCGAGCATCAAGAGGCCGACAGGGAGCTCACCGTGCGGTTAGTTGTGACAGAGAGTTTCCGAGGCGGCGTGTCGACGTCGAGCTCCACAGTCGGAATTTTCAGGCCTGATGCGGCGGCGACGCCTCTCCGGCGAGCTTCAGGGGAGGGGCGCTGGCTCGGTGAGGTTCAGGGGGATAGGCGACCGGCAGAAGCGGAGCCGGCGCCGGCGACGACGACCTGCAGACTGACGCCGTATACGAGCGGTAGCGGCGGGGAATAGGCGAGCGGCGGCGGCAGCGGGGAGTAGGCTAGCAGCGGCGACGGGGAGTAGGCCAGCGGCGGAGGCGAGGAGTAGGCGAGCGGCAGCGGCAGCGGCGGGGCGTAGGCGAGCGGCGCCGGCTGCAACGAAGAGGCCATCGGCGGCGGCGACGGCAGGAGACGAAATCGCGTGCAATCTCGATCTGGAAAAGGGGGAAAACTAGCTGCGTAAATCATGTACCACATTTACCCCTCCACTTAATAAAATAAAAGACCAAAATACCCCTACAAATGGACGGTCAGATCTATAATATACTACTATTGTAGTATTTTTACCAGTAGGTACCGTAAAACAGCCCCAATTCTAACTATGCTGGATATGACTGCATCATTAATTCCATTTGACACATCATGTTGCAGCTCTACCTTTGGATTTGAAGAAATGCTTTTGGGAGCTGATCCATACTTGTACTACAAGCCCATTATGCCTCAAGCTCATTTGCATCAAAACTGATGATGAACATCAGAAGACCAATTTGTAGAAGCATGGAACGTTATTAAAATGGGTTCACGTTATACAGGTGAAAAAATATTTCCTAAACTATATTAATTAATCGTTCATGCTCCAACCCAACGCATGTTTGTTAGCTGTATTTCAATAATGATTATTTATCCTATTAATTCCTATAATAATGGATTCCCAACCAGACTAGAGTACACCAAAGCTTCTGCAGATCCGAGGCGAGCTGAAACTGAAAGCCCCAGGCAGGCAGAGACGGTATGTAATCTTACCAACCAGGGCGTTACCATTCGGTCCCCCTCATCTTGTAAAGGAGGCTGTCGGAGCAGCTAGTTCACTCAAAAGCATAAACTGATGGGTGAAGAGGCACAATTCACTTATTATACTTCAACGGGAAGAAATGCTTGCATCTCCTCCAAGGAGTTCCAGGCATGCATGATGATCACCATTAGAATCCCAGGCAGAAGGCTGGCATATGAGAACTCGATAGATCAGATGTGGATGAGATGACCAACTCCAAGAGAAGTTGGTACTGCAGACAATGGGCTGCGGTCTGTTACAAGCTCTGTTCTGAATGTGTTTGCCATTGTGAATATCTGGTACCTGCCAGTGGCGGAGCCAGGACTTTCGAAGAGCCTGGGCACGACCTAAACTAACACGTGGACTACTAACAATGCTACCACATCATATATATATATATAACACAAGCGAATTTGATGCACATAATAGTCAATTTTCACTCAAATCATTGTCTAACAACATTTCACATAAATAAAATGAGAAAAAACATGATAAATACCTAAATTAGTAGAGGCCAACCACAAATTTGCTGCCGGTGCCGGTGTTGGTGATGCTTGGCCTTCAACTTGATTTGCTGCTGCAAATTGGCTTTGAGCTTGCCCCGGTGGTGCTGCCGATGAAGGAGGGCGGGGGACCAAATATCTCCTCTTTCTGCAATAGCAAGACTACAAATCAACCCTAAATGGCTAAATCCGTTCAAATTAGGAGAGTTTAAGCCTAATTGCCTAAAGAGGACAAAGCCGTTACGATTACGGCATTACCTACCCTTCCTCACTGCCTTGGTGTCGTCGCCTCACTTGCCCCGGCGTCGGCGTGAGCCCGTGAGCCCGTGAGCCCGTGAGGGACGGAGGCGAGGAGGCCGGCGAGGCAGCGAGGCGGCGACGGCGTCTCGGCGAGCCGGCGAGGCCGTGAGCCCGTGAGGGGCGGAGGCGCGGCGTCGGCGTCGGCGTCTCTGCGAGCCGGCGAGGCGGCGAGGGCTGGACTGTGGACAGGACTCAGGAGGGGTGCGTGCTGCGTGCGGCTAGGGCTGGACAGGAGTCAGGAGGGGCGCGTGCGCGGTGCGCCCGTCGGCCCGTGCCTATTCGGTGCGTGGCTCGGCCGGCGCCTGGCCGTGGCCGGCAGTGGGCCTTCCCCTTTTGGCCCAGGCTACAAAGGCCGAAAACTCAGCTCTATATACCAAGGTACTAGTAAGTGGTATTTGGGCCGGGAGCCTGGGCCTGGGCCCGGGCCCGGGGTGGCCGGGCCTTGGCTCCGCCCCTGGTACCTGCTGACTGATACTCTTTTCTCATGATGTGACACTGTTCATGCTACTCCGGTGAGGGAAGGATGAACTGTGGTTTGTTTAATGTGCCAGGACCCGGGAGCTGAGGAGCATGCTCCTGCCTGTTAATACCTGCGAGCTGATTGTCTTTCGACAACTGTAAACTTTTGAGCTATTGATTCACCGTTGAGTAGCTGACCATCTACCCCGCTTGTAACTTCGCTTAAATTACCTACCTTTGCCACTCTATCGAATCTGTTAGGGATTAGGTTACCCACCTTTGCCACTCCATATTGAATTTGTTAGGGATTAGGTAGATTATGAGTTGTAGAGGATCACTTAAACTTCGCTTAAATTACCTACCTTTGTCATTTCATATCGAATATGTTAGGGATTAGGTAGATTATGAGTTGTAGATTTAGTGATATTAAAAAATATTCGATTAATATATTTATAAAAGTGTCGAGTCGGTTAAGGTAACAAGGTTGTTTTACGGATGTAAAGCTGTGCATGTATTAGACACCGTGACCTAAATTGAGTAACGAGAAAAGGATTATACTTCTCTTATGCAAAGTACTACGTATTTTCATTCACAGTACGAGTCCATCACGAATCATCTTCCATAATAAACCTCTCACGTATCCGTTTCAAATTCATATAAAATCTATTTCGTACACAAAAACAAATTTGTTTGAATCCCTCATATAAAGCTATGGAAGACACAAATATTATAAATAACCTTTGGAAGTACACCTAGCTGATTCTAGCCAGATTTAACACATCGCATAACCAATAATGTGCCTACTTTTTAAATTTGAGTCGTCGGAAATAAAGAACAAGCCTCCTCCTTTTTCGGTTATAGTTTAATTATCTTTCATCTTATATAGAAAAAATTGTCAGCTATACGTTGTTACAATGCAATTGTGCGCCTAACTTTGCTTCTTGCTTGCACCGATTTATACTATCTCATAACCTAGCAGAGACATATAAAGAGACTGATGCATAGCAGTCAATTCAATTCTTGATAAAAACATGTTCAATTGTCGTCTACCAAATCAGATAAAAAATTAAATAAACTATTAAAGTTGTAAAAAAAAACACGTGACCTGCGCCTCGCTCCATCGCCGCACCTCGCTACCGCCACGCGTCGCCGTCGCTCTTGCACCTCGTCCACATCGTCCAACCGCCGCGTATTGCACCTGTGCTCCGCCTCGCCACGCTCCAAACCCCGAGTGCCTCGCCCCACGCGCGCCGCGGCACCTGCGCTCCACACCGCCTAGCCGCCACCGCCGCACCCGCGAAACACGTGTGAGACCGACCCACCTTCCAAAGATTTCATGCGCGTACTCCTCTGTCGCCGCACTTGCTTGCGCTAAACGTTGTCACAACGGTCGTCGACCAAGGCAGCACCCACACGCTTCATTCTCCGATGCATCCTCACCATTGCCGCTAGATGTCACCGCTTCTCCCACCAGTACGTCGTCTCCTTACCAACGATCCCTACGGTGATGGCTATATTTTCTAGCCATTCGTCATGTGGCCTGTTCAGAAGGGGTTGGGTCCAGTGGGGGAAGCTAGCTTTTTTTTAGGTTTTTACCATGTAAATTTAATGACGTGGACTTGGGGACGGATGTCTGACGCGCGCGCACGCGTCGGACGCTGCCCCACCTAGCCCAACGCACCGCGCAACGCAGCTGCTCGCGAAAAAACTCCCACTGTCTGCATGCATGCAGTGACATCGGCAAAAAGATTCTTTTCAGTTTTCTCTTTCGACGGTCATAGATTTTGACTGGTTGCTCCAATGCATGAACCGTTTGCACCGCTGCGTTCCTCGTATTTTTACAAACAAAACAAGACCAAAGTTGCTAAAAAAAAGTTACTGAAACAATTTGTTATCCTTATAAAACAATTAGTTTAGCCTGTTGAAACAATATAGCTAGTCTGCCGAAACAATTACTGTTGCCTAGTGGACGTATAACCAAGTGAAGCAGTTGGTTTAGCCTATTGAAACAATATATATAGCATGCTAAAACAATTGGTTTAGCCTATTGAAACAATATATATAACCTGCTGAAACAATTAGTTTAGCCTATTGAAATAAATTGTCTAGCCCGATGAAGCAATTTGTACAGCCTATTGGAACAATATGTCTGGCATGTTGAAACAATTAGTTTAGCCTATTGGAACAATCTATTTAGTATGTTGAAATAATTGGTTTAGCCTATTGGGACAATGTTTTTGGAATACTGAAACAATTAGTTTAGCCTACTGGAACGATATGTCTAGCCAAGTGCAACAATTAGTTTTTTCTATTGGAACAATATGTCTAGCCTGCTGAAACAACTAGTTTAGCCTATTGGAAATAATCTGTATAGACTGTTGAAACAATTTGACTAATGAAAAAATTTTAAAAACTAAAAATAAAAAGTATTTAAAATAACTTAATTAGGATTTTAGATGAATTATGAAATTTGTTCCATGCATTTTGGACTCCATATGAAATAGAGACAAAAATGAGAAAATCAAATAGAAAGAAAATGAAACGCATGTTTTTTGCTAGCTGCTACAGCTGCCGTGCTAGACCCGCGCTGCGTGGTTGCGGGCTGCACGCTGGGCCGCGTGGTGTCGGACAGGTCGGACGCCCGAACAGGAGCATTACCGAAATTAAATTGATACTAGCAAACAAATATTCTATGCAATCAAACTGGACGAATGATTAAGAATGTGGCATCATCTATGCTGTGCTAAGTTAAGGATTTTTTTTATTCTTTAAGACGCCAAACTGTTTAAAAACATCTAAATTTTAGTGCAAAACATCAATACTCAACAAGTCTTTCTCGAATATATTACTTCGACGTACTTTGCACTTGCACGCTTGCTAGTCCAATAATGTCAGAGTATTTTTCTCGATACCATCCGTCGGACAATATCTGAATTCCTACCGAAATTTAGCCATGCCTGGTCCATCTATACGCCACCTACAAGCATATACTTATCCGTTCACCTATTCTCGAGAACATTGGTGGTATAAGGCGTCTATACGCTATCTATAAGCGTATACTTATCCCTTCACTTGTTCTCGAGGTGAAATCGCTGCTGCCTAAAATAAGCAGCCATCTTACGTTTTCTTCATCGATGAATAAACAAATATATGCTGTTGGTGAGAGATCTCGTCGACAACTAACTTCTGCAGTGCCACAAAATAATCCATTTTTATTCAGCTTCAAGGAAATTGACGCCAAGTAAGGAAAATTGCCATTCATTGGCTTGAATAATGCAGCTAAATAATGGTGGACAAGGTTTTACCACAAGTTTTAGAAAATGGCTCACGTAGCACTGTCCCGATTACACCTCGGCCGCGTAGCACTCCATTGAACAACCTCGTCCATACAACACTGTTTAATTTCACGTTTCCCTCCTCTCTCTTACAACATCTTTCTATCTCTCTCGTTGTCTCGCTCTACCCTACACCTGAGCTTGCCATGGGGCAGTCGCTGCTGTCGAATCCACCACTGCCACCAACTTTGCCGCCATAGGGCTATCGTTGTCATGTAGATCCACCGCTACCTTTAGCTTCGCCATGCCATAGTTGGCCATGCCACTAGTTGCCGGTGCCGGAGCCACCACTACCTTGAGCTCCCCCTCAAGATCCACCATTGACGATGACGCCATCATTGGTCCGTCATCGCTGCTGATCAGATTCATGATCTCACCGTGTTGGACGCCCAAAGCTCAAGCCACTCACTAGCCCGACATCCCCACATCGTCTCTGGCCCCGACGACCTCAACCCATACCATTTAGGGAGAGGGAGGAGGATTGGGAAGAGGATGCCAACCGGCGAGCAAGGACATGTGGCAACGTCAATAGCAAAACCGAGAGAGAGAGAGAGAGAGGTATGGGAGGGCAGGGAGAGAGGGAGAGAGAAGGTGGCAAGGAGAGAGAGCAATTTAAAGTATGGGATGATCGTGACCTTTGGTGTCTGATCCAATGGTCTAGTGCTATGTAAGGAAACAGTGGAAATAATCGATGCTATCAAGGCAAAGTATATTTGTGGGGTGCCATGTACATGATGAGGTGCAGTCAGGACAATATTATGTGAGCAATTTTTCCTTTAAGTTTTGACAAAGCTAAAATTTTAGAAGCGTGAGATGACACACCCTTTTATTGAGATTTTTTTTAATATTAGTCATTTCAGAAATATAGGAATTACATCCATCAAACTGTGATGCTTGAACATATCAACATAACTTTTTACCCACTTTAAACAAAAGCAAACTGGCCGACAAGGAAAGACCATGATGGAGGGCTACGGAGCACTTAATTGCTCTTTTCTTTTATACAGTCGCCAATTTGTATGTAGAAGTTAGCCTTTCTTCTAAATAATCTCCACTCCTGATAGGTGGAAACCTGAAAAAGGTTATCAAATTTCCAAATTGAAGTATGAGAATTAACGTTAGGGCTAACCAGTCAAATGTTAAATTAACATAACAGAAGAAGACCTTGGTGGATTTGCCTCACTGCAACAACTTTCCAAGCACTTGACCACTAAATCAGGGTTTGGATCAACAAAGAAAGCCACCTGATATATTAAAATGGACTTCTGTTAAAACATATGCACTATTAATACCTAATGTTTACAGTTATGCAACATTATTAGGCATTCAATTTATTTTCTGAAGTGCTCCTTTTATATCATATATAGGTGCTGGTCTCACTAATTAATGAGAATTGAGTACCATGTTGGTTTCCTAGAGATAATAGTATACTACCGAAATTGTTAAACAAGGAAAGAGTGGATTCAGTAGTTAGTTTACTCACAGAATATCGCTCTTTACCAACTGTGACAACACGATGAAGCGTAGATCTGAAAGTTGAAAAGGGATTTACATATAAATCAAAATTCATACACAAGGTTTCATTTTCAGGCATAACTTAGAAATAAGTGCACAAGGCATCATCATCACCAATAGATTCTATAACTAGATACCAGATTAATGTTTGTCAGGTTACAAAGACATCATGAGTTTGAAAGTGAAAACCATCTTAATGCTATGCATTTTGTACTCACCCTTCCGTTTGTATAATAGATGATTATTTCTACACACCAAAGAATGCATCGACAAAGATTATTGATGTACCTGAAAACACAATTTGTCCATCTTTCTAGCATATCACCAATGTTTACAATAAGTGCCCTGCAAATACATCAGTGCATCAGAACATGCAAGTTCTAAAATTATCTAGAACATGTAAGGCATTAAAATATCTGACGACCAGAGGAAAGGGGTTAGCAAGTTAGTAGAAACAAAGCAAAGATGAAATATGTACTCACTCTGGTTATAAAAACAAGTCGCCGTTGACTTTTAAACACGCCTTTAACTATTCGTCTTATTCAAAAAACTACGTAAGTTGTCATTTCTTTTGTTGTGATTTGTTTTATCATTAAAGATACTTTAAGCATGATTTATATTTACGCATGTTTGCACTAATTTTTTGAATAAGACGAATGGTTAAAGACGTGTTCAAAAGTCAACAGCGACTTGTTTTTATGACCGGAGTTAGTACTTAATTTCCGCAATACATTCACTGTGAAAGAGAGAAGGTTAATATATTTGAAATTTCTATGTATAAACTTCACGGAAAGAAGTATTTACCCATCAATGTGACGAACATCTTCCCAGAGCTGGGGATACCTACCCTTCTCCCTGCAAATCTGTACACACATGATAGTGTACGGACCCATGAGCCAGCTATACGACATAATATTTTACATTTCTAAAATTGGTTGTTTTTTCTTTGTTGAAAGTGAATATATATATATAATTTTTCATGAATGATTAGATAAAAATAAAATGGAACTGAAGTCGATGAATTCTTTACACCTGCAGGCCAGGGGTGCCATCTGTTGCTAGAATGGTTATCATTCCATAATCTGAATGAGCTGCGGCACCATAATTTCCATCGTCAGGCTCATTTATTCCACCTTCATTAAAATGATCAAATATAAATTTCCAAGGATAGCTCAACTGTCCCCATTTTAATTAGGAAACAAAGTCAGTTTCTAGAAGGTTCTAGAAATTTTTTTTATTTAAGCTTCTTCTTGTTACCACAAATACGTCAGAAGAACAGAATTGACCAATGAACCTACATGCCTATATGCAAGGTTCCTTAGGAGGTTATACGTAATATAGTATACGGAAGCAAGATCAGTGATTGTTCCGTGGTCCCAAAAGCTCCTATACAAGCAACATTTTGTAGCACTGGTCAAGGTCTCCATTGTCTATTTCCTTTATAAGTGATAATATTCTAGTGCCATTGCAAAGCTATCTAACATCTAACGTTCCATCGCTCAGTTATTTCTCTCTTTTATACCATTGCAATTGTTAATTTATTATCCTATGTGCCATCGGTGAAAACTTCTCTTTTTTGTTTAATCTATGTAAACATTTCAAAAATTCCCAACAAAATAAAGAATTATTAAGTATGCAACAATGTAAGTATGTTTAAAAGGTTTTATATGTAAATTAACATAAAATTTTCTTATAAAAATACCAAAAAATATAGATCAAAAGTATTGCATATATGCTAATATTGTGATATTTTTTGATATATTTACATGTCTCAAACAAAAAAAAGAAAAGTTTTCATCGGTGGTAAATAGGACAATAAATTAGCAATTGCGATAACATAAAAGAAAGCAGTGACTAAGCGATGTCATGTAAGATTTTAAATGACTATGCAATGAAATAGAAAATTTTGACCCTTAAACTATTTAGAATGGCATGTGGTGGATCCATTCAATTCTAAATAAAGCAGAAATTATATTCAGCATTAAAGAGAAACCAGTACTTCTATTATTGAGAAAATCTGTAACATATTTATGGGAGAATGACACACACACACAAGTGAGTGCAGAAAGAGAAGATTAAACAAAGAAGAGTAAAAAAGATCGCAAATGGCAGCCTCAAGGGTGAATTTATTGCATATGAATTGGATATCTAGAAAAGTACCTGAGTAATGTAATAATCGAAGAAATGGCGACAAATTGTCTTGAAAGAATTCAGCATTTAGGTCTAAACTCAATGCAACTAGAGACAATATCCTTTTGCCCGTGGCCCTGGTACGGAAGAACAAGTTATAGTATTGATTTGGCCAGTTCAAAAACAATACTGGCATTTGTTCAGAGATTGCCAAAAAAAACATTGACTTACAGTGCACTTTCACGATACAGCATCATTGTATCCTTCCAAGCCGGAAAGCGTTCTAAGCCATAAAATATTAAAAAAATAATATAATTTGAGAAGGCGAATTAAGTAATCACCTAAAGGACTTTGGAGTGAATGATATCCATTAGATAGAGCACAGATGATGAAGCTGACCGAGTACCTTCGGAAGGCCACTGGTTCACATCTTTCTGCAAATCTTGGTCTTCCATAGGTCCGACATAGAAACTCTCTTTGAGGTCCCCTACGCATGTAATCACTAACCGTCAAAGACAGTTATCAAATATACCATTAAAAACAGCAGAAATGACAAAGATAAAAGTCTCAAAATAGCAAAATTATGTTTCAACTCATAAACAAATGAGGATGATCTGAGGAGTGGCCTCTTCAATGCTTTTAACAAAAAGCTAAAGTGCATAACAACGATAAAGATTCCTTTGTATAAACATCATGGTAGGCTTAAGAAAAGATTAATATAATACATGGTAACCTGATAACCAAAACTTGTATCACTGCTTTAAATTACAGCTCTTTTGCAGTATACAATGACTGAAGCATAGGATGGGCCAGGCTAGGGCGAGCCGCCACCCCTCCCTACTCGCCATCACGGGCGCCAGCGCCTGCAGTCCCCCTCGCCATCTTCCACCCCTCCGGCCAGGGCGTCCGCTCTCCCCCACCTTGGGTGCGTTTCTTGTGGCGCTCCCCTTCCAGTGTGTCGTCACTCCTCTCCCAAGATATGTCATCCCCTCCGGAGTCCGCTGCTACCTATCGCCATAAAGGCCAAATTTTTGGCGACCATTGCCCTTCGCCAGGCACTAGCCCCTTCTCCAAGCCACCCTTCCTCCCCAAAGCAGCTCCGACATTACTCGCACCTCTCTCCCACCTGCTCAGGGCATTCAAGTCATCACCGCTTAGTCGAATCAACCCAGCTATTGCCAGTGCACGGAGCCGTGCTTCTTCCTCTAAATGGCAGGTGGTGCAACGGTGGCATTGGTAGCGAGGATTCGACAGTGGAGTCTTCCCTCCTCCCGTCCGCCGCAGCCTTCAAAGCCCCCACCTTCGTCTCAAGGCAGATGCCACCGTCGCCTCGCGACCTCGTGTCGTGACACCGTCCATTGCCTCCCATGCCTAGAGTGCAAGTCCGCCGTGTGAGCTCCTATTGTCCCAGCACTTCCATCCTCTTCCGCTCCACCAGCAAGCCTCTGTCCCCACCTCACCACCGGCCATCCTTAGTCGAGCCTCATTGGCGCTGTTGCAGCATCCGCCCATAACCATCCTAGGTGACCTCGACACTAGACCAGACGAAGACGCCTACGTCGTGCGTGCGCTATTCACCATTGAGCCTGGCCCATCGTCTTCTTTCTTGTTCAGCTCTGCCTTGAAGGCCTCCCAATACATGCCCGCATGGTGGTGCTCCAAATCATTGGTTGCAAGTATGCTCTCTAGTACATCAACACTGAGTTAGGACCGGAAGACTCCCACACCTCAATAGTGGCATGGCTGACCATCTCTACCATGTGATCATCGTTACGTGTGATCATCCTTCTTGACTACGTCAAGGACTTCAACATGCAGCGGATTCGGGAATACCTCACCCTATGGGCCAAAATCCAAACTTTTCACCTTCACCCTGATTTTCTAGATGACATCGTCTAGCCGTACGATCTCAGGCGTCTTCTCCTTCAAGTCGGCATACAACATGCCATTTGCGAGGAGTTTCTCATGTTCAACACAAAGCTAGTCTAGAAGGCTAGCACGACATAAAGTGCAAAATTTTCGTCTGGACCATAACCCTGAGCAGGAAAAATACAACTGACATCCTTGCGAGGAAGGGATGGCCCCACAACCCAACCTACAACCTCTGCAGCAGCTCGCTAGAATTCGCCATCCACATTTTCTTACACTTCCCTTAATTTTATGAGGTATGGCTCTATTTGCTACAACCAGGTTAGGAGCGTCTGGTCCCTTTCCCGCACTCCTCTCCATTTTGCGGATCGGTGACCCCACATGTCGTCGCTTATCCCAAAGGAGAGCAAGCATGTTTTCAACGGATTCATTATCTACACTGCCTAGAACCTTTAGAAGGAGCGTAGCCGGTGTTTATTCCAAGGCGTCGCCCTTTCGCCGCCCTTGCAAGTCGGTGACATTTAAGACGACCTCTCGTGCTAGGAGAGGGCCCTTTTGTAATGTAGCCCTGCGAGCCTTCGGGGCTTCAGCCCTTGTAAATAATTCTACACAGTTATCTCTTTGTTCTTAAAGAATTAGTGGTTCTCCTGCCCCGTTAGCTTAAAAAACAGTACATAATGATAACTTTAATAAAACGGTAATATAATTTAGACAATTAGATCGAGATGTATGAATGCCAGCCGCATTTACTTTTGGGTACCATAACATTTCTATTAAATTATTTCTTGTTTTACCAAACAACGAGACCCTCCAAGATTATTAGGGGATTCATGACAGTCTTTTGATAGAGAAGTTTGGTCAATCTGATTGAACAACAGCATATAAATTTCTCGCCTGCAGCTCTTGCTTCTTCTTACTTCATATTTTGAATTTTATAGTATACCAAATTTCAAATCGATTTAAATTTATAATTTGGATTGGATTTGAAATCCGATTCGATATTAAATCTTTTTAAATTTTTAAATTTCAAAATATGTTTGAATTTTTAAAAAATGATTAGAATTTTCAATACACCATCAACAGCAACAACAAAGCCTTTTATTCCCAAGCAAGTTGGGGTAGGCTAGAGTTGAAACCCAAGACGAGCCACCAACAAAAGGAGAACGAGAAGAAAAAGAAGAAGAACAGGTCTAAAAAGATAGAAGAGAAAACATGGCATAAAGCCTAATCAAGGTTCGGCCACGTGGATAGCTGCTTTCCAAACACTTCTATCCAAGGCTAACTCTCTCGTTATATTCCAACCTTTTAGGTCCCTCTTGACTGCCTCCTCCCAGGTCAAGTTTGGCCGCCCCCTACCTCTCTTCACATTATTGTCACGTCTTAAGACGCCGCTATGCACTGGTGCCCCTGGAGGTCTCCGTTCTACATGTCCAAATTTTCAATACACCATGAATCTTGAATTTAAAATCTGATTTGAGTTTGGAAATGAAAATTTCACAAACTTTTGTGAATTTCAGTTGATTTTTAATTTAAATCAGTTTGTATTTCAAACTTGCTTGAATCCTAAATTGAAATTTTGACTTGAGTTATGAATCTAAAATTTGAATTGAATTTAAGTTTGGTTTGAATTTTTAATTCAAAATTTGATTTTGATTTGAATTCAATTATAAATTCAAATGTTAGATGTAGTTTGAATTTAAAATCTAATTTGAATATTGAGTCCACTTTAAATTTGAAATTTAAAATTTAAAATTAAAATGGTGAGTAAGGATGAATTTTCTCAAGGCAAGTGTTATTTGATGATAATACTTACTCCCTCCGTCCCCAAAAGAATGTTGTTCTAGCATTCAAACGGAGAGACTAATATACATACCAAATGACGTATGTGCCCCCTAGTTTTTTGGGAAAGAAACATAATTAATGCATATGCAAGACTAACAATTGGCCATTGAGAGTGGTGGGTGCTTGGGTGGAAGTGGAGTAATAAAAGAAGTGGGACCCATAACACAGAATGATATTTTTTGTGTGACAAATTTTGAATGCTAGAATGACATTCCTTTGGGGACGGAGGGAGTAAATACTTGAACCATTTTACATCGTTACATACAATCTTAAGAACCAAACAAAATCTTGTATGATTTCGTTCAAGCAACCAAACATCTCGCTTGAATCATACCGTACAGAACTATCTCATTGAACTTATGTTATTCCATACAGATTTAACCTATGGTATATACAACCAAACACGTCCTAATCGATGGCTTTAACGTCATCACATTTACCAAATATGCCGAGCTCACGCATTGATTCGTCTATAACGACTTCCCCGGAGTTAAAAAAAGAATGGCAGTGATATCGGCCGGGAAATCAGAAGGTGTGCGTTAGAGCATTGTCAGTAGGATCTTAATATTTCGTTTTGTATATCTTTTTTAAATCACTATTTGTTACCGGCCTATATTTTCATTCTGTCCAACAAAGTATCTATCCTTAATCCTTAAGATGATATAGTAGAGATCGTATAGAAAGTATTTAAATATAGAGAATCTCTAAATTTAGAGACTAAGAGACTCCGTTGAATCGTTATAAAGATCAAATACCGTTTGTAATAGTATTTTAGAGAACCTGTTAGTGATGCTTCTTACCTGGGTACCCAGAGTCGACATCGACCCTCTCAGAGAAGGGAGCGGTGTAGCCCCTGTGGCTGCTGTTCTTCCGCAGCGCCATCTTCTCCTCCATGGGCCGTTGGAAGAAGCTCTTGCTCTCCGCATAGACCCTCCCCATCAGGGCGCCATCAATGCCGTGGTTTACCACGTAGAAGAAGCCGTACTCCATGAGCGCCTGCCAAACCAAGCAACAACAACACGAGCATATGCATGGCAGTCATGTTGGCATTGGCAGGCATGCATACACGGCCGTCGTCAGCGACAAGAACACATGGCAGATGGCTCGCCGGAAACCCAGTATACCTGCCGGATGGTGGCGGCGCTGGCGCGCTGGTCGGAGGAGGCGAGGTCCACCACGGGGAGGTCCACACCGCCGACGGCCATCGATGAGATGATCTCCTGCTCTTCTTCGCTAGCTGCACCCTTCCTGCTGCAGCCAATGTTCTCTCGTTTGGGAGCAGATGAACTTTACTTATAGGAGAATGCTAATCATCAAGCGACTGAAATCCGGGGGGGATTTCAGTCGATCTCACTTATCCGAGCGCCGCCCGCCGTCTTCCTCCCCTCCGGCGACCTCCTCCTCTCCCTCCGCCGTGCCGCCGGGGTTGTGGGTTAGGGTTTAGGTGGGGTTCGGGTTCGGGGTGCCGCCGGGCTTAGAGGGATGGCCGGGGGAGGCGGCGGCTCGGCGGTTGGTGGGGGATGGTGTGAGGGCGGCGGCGGCGCCGGCCGCCGGCGGTGGCGGAGGCGGCGGGGGAGGAGGAGGAGGAGGAGGAGCGCGGCGCAGGGGATTGAGTCGGGTCGGGGCGGTGGAGGGGAGGGGAAGGGGAAGTAAGAGAGAGAGAGGGGACTGATTGTTAAAAAAAACAGGCGACTGTGATTCATATAAGGAAAAAGTCTCATTTTGGTCCCTTAACTCTGTCTCTCAGACCAATTTGGTCCCTCAACTTCAATACCGGATATGTTTGGTCCCTAAACTTTCAATACCGGACCATTTTGGTCCTTGAACTTTCAAAACCAGGCCTGTTTGGTCCTTTGACCAGTCCAAAGGGCATGACGAGTGGTTTCTGGCCACATCATCGCACATGTGGCAGGTGACATGGTTTGTTTTATGCCTGAATCGATCATTATTACGCAAATTGTGAATCAAGATGACAGGTTAACAATTATTAAATATGGCATAAATTGCACGAAAGTTCTATATTCCGAAAGGAGCATACAGATAGGCATACACTGCTCCACGTCACCTCCATGCATGCTGCCACGTGTGCGTGACGAGGCAAAACCACCCTTGGACCGGTCAAAGGACCAAAACGGTCCGGTATTGGAAGTTCAGGGACCAAACAAGTCTGGTATTGAAGTTGAGGGACCAAATTGGTCCAAGAGGCAAAGTTGAGGGACTAAAATGGGACTTTTTCCTTAACTATATAACACCATGAAATGCTGCATCTGTTTGTTGTTCGACGTCAAAGGATCAGCTCTATCTCCCCTCGGAAAAAAATTTATTTTTTAACCTTTTTTAAAAAATTATTTTAATTTTAATCCCCGGGCTAAAGAATTTGCAAATCTAACCCTTTTGGCCGCGCCACCCCGCCTGGCGCGGTAAATTCATGCTGCCGCGCCAGGCGGGGCCTCTGCCACGCTGGCGGCCCCGGCGAGCTACCGATAGAATGACAAGTGGGGCGGTCTTACCGCGCCATCCCGCTTGGCGCGGCAGCATGTATTTGCCGCGCCATCCCGCTTGGCGCGGCAGCATGGATTTGCCGCGCCGGGCGGGGGAATGCTCTAAGTACTAATGATCAAGTGGCCTTTTGATGCAACTAACAGCTAGCTAGTTGCTCCAAATCTTGAAGACTTTACTAGGCTTTTTGGTTGCCTGCAATCATGCAGTTTTGCATCTAGAGATGTAAAAGTAGGATGTTTGGTTGCGTTCCCATCCATCTGAGTCAGACTCTCCAGATGCAATTATCCCCTTCGGGCTAGTCTCTGAAGATTCGGCCAAATTGGGAGTTTCCCCGGGGCCAGACTTGCGGGATGCAGTTGAGTGCATCGCGCAACTCCGCAAACCCTAATGCACCCAGCCAAACATACTCTCTTCTCAGCCTATTTCAATTTGTGCAAACAACCGTAATAACTTCGTATAGCATACATTATACGAAGTTATACGAGGCGGCCGGCGGGGAAGGAGAGGGGCAGCGAGGGAGGAGGCGGCCGGTGGGGGAGGAGAGGGGTGGCACGAGAGGAGAGGGAGGCGGGGAGCAGAGGGGTGGTGAGGGAGGAGAGGGCTGGCAGAGGAGGAGAGAGGTGGTGAGGGAGGAGGCGGCCGGCGGGGGAGCAGAGGGGCGGCGAGGGAGGAGAGGGCCGACGGGGACGGGGCGAGCTGGAGAAGAGGGCGGCGGGGGAGGAGCGCATAGGGGAGTTGCAGATGGGAACGGGCTGGAGGAGAGGTATATATTGGATGGCATTTGCGGGTAAATAATTAGAACTATAGGGGTAGTATCCTTTTTCCATCCCGCAAAAACTATAGAAGCCACCAAAAACTTGCTTCTCAGATCATAATACAAATCTGGCTTTTGAGGGCTTCTAACTTTTTGGAAGGGGTTCCAAAAGCTGCCTGTTTGTTTCAGCTTTTGGCTTCTGAAGGCTAGAAGCTGAAACAAACAGGGCCTAAAGAGCATAGCCAAAATATACGTTTTCCCGTCCCTTCCGTCGGTGAGAAATGGTAAAAAGATAATATATGTAAGAAATCATGGCAACAATTAAGGTGATAACGCACTTAAGGCCTTGTTTGGAAGTGTAGTTTTTTAAAACCATGGTTTGCCTTTTGCATGATCTTGAAAAACCATGGTTTTGAAAACCATTGTTTACTAGCACAAGTTAAAAAAACTTTGGTGTGGAGTGAAGTCTACAAAACTAAAAAAAAAACATGGTTTTGCTAAAACCATGGTTTTAAAACAGAGTTTTCCGTGTTGCTTCCAAACACCTCATGGTCTCAAAAATCATGGTTTTTGAGAAAACCGTGGTTTTGCATAGAAACTACAAAATAACTCCACTTTCAAACATGGCCTAAGTACGCAGCACCGGAACAGACTAGGGAATCAAGGTAACAGCACAGTCGAATGAGAACAAATTAATTTGAAATTAAGACATGGCATGCGGAATTGACATATGGAGCTACCAGCTTCCTATGTCCAGCATGTTGCTATCAGTGTGATCTGATAAATTATACTAGTATCAATTGTGCAGAACCAGTACACGCCGAAAAAAATTATATCGATCATTATTGATTGGCTTTGAAACCCATGCACCGTTCTTTAGAAGTAAGCCCCTTGGATTATGTATGTCTTCTCCACAAGGCTCATGCGACAAGCTGCGAAAGCATGCAATCCATGCCATACTCCTAGAAAAAGTCAAAGTCCTTCCCCAAAACAGACACAGATGGATGGGTAGGTAAAAAAAATACCCAAAGACTACTGTGAGGGGTTGAGACAACACTCTCTATATAACCACACAAAATAGTCTTGTATGAAAAACGAGTTCTCCGCTGATCCTACATCTTAAATAATAGAACAACTAATAGGTTGTTTGGTTGCCTGTATCATAGGAGTTTTGCATCTAGAGATATAAAAGTAGGGTATTTGGTTGTCTTCTCATCCATCTGGCCCAAGCTCTCCAATGCAATTACCCCCCTCCGGGCCAGGCTCTGGAGATACGGCCAAATTAGACGTTTCCCCATAGACAGCTCGCAGCATGCAGTTGAGCGCAACTCCGCAACTCCGCAAGCCCCCTAATGCACCCAACCAAACATCTTCTCTTCTCAGCCTATTTCAATTTGTGCAAACAACCAAATAACATCTCTTGCATCCCACCAACCTACACCCCACCAAACAGGCTGAGCTGGTATGAGCCAGGCTCACTTGAGAAGGCAACCAAACAGCCTATAAACCTCTTTTGGTCGATGAATTGGTTTGGAAGATGCTATATAAATATATGAACAGTGGAGACGATGAATGTGGAGGCCAATACTAGTTATATGCCTCCTAGCAATGGAGATAATTGTTATATTATAAGGCGCATTGGCTATATATTTAAGAATTAATTTATGGTAAATATTAAACGCCCATGAGATCCATTTTATATAGGTAAATACTTAGTACCATCTTGTTAGCCATGGGGAGAGACCTCATCTCAACCTATGTCTATGGGGAAGAGCTGAGCATTGCTCAATTGGTGGAGACGCGGCTGTGCGATCCACCGATCGGGAGATCGAATCCCAACTCTCACTCGCATGTGGAAAAAAAAAAGCAGTGGACCTGAGGAACGAATGCACAGTTCGAGCACGAGTAGACCTTCGAAAAATCTTGGAGGAAGAGTAGAAGGAAAGAAAAACCATGTGCGAGGACGCCGTCTAAAGGACGGAGGACGCCTAAAAAAAGCAGGAGAAGATGAAGAAGAACCTCATGCGAGGACACATGTGGAGGACCCCGAAGCAGGAGAAGATGAAGAGGAGTACCGCATGCGAGGACTAGGGAATAATATACCTAAGAAATCATGGAAACAATTAAGGTGATAACACAGATAAGTACGCAGCACCAGACTAAGGAATCAAGGTAACAGCACAGTCGAATGAGAACAGATTAATTTGAAATTAAGACATGACATGCGGAATTGACATATGGAGCTACCAGCTTCCTATGTCCAGCATGTTGCTATCATTGTAATCTGATAAATTATACTAGTATATCAATTGTGCAGAAATCAGTACACGCTGAAAAAAAATTATAACGATCCTTATTGATTGCCTTTGAAACGCATGCACCGGTCTTTAGAAGTAAGCCCGGCCCTTGGATTATATATATCTTCTCCACAAGGCTCATGCGACTAGCTGCCAAAACATGCAAATCCATGCCATACTTCTAAAAAGGTCGAACGTCCTTCCCAAAATCGACGCAGATGAGTAGTTAAAAAAATACCCAAAAGAGCGTGAGGGGAGACAACACTCTCTAGATAACCACACAAAATAGCCTTGTATGAGAAATGAGTTCTCCACTGATTTTACATCTTACATAAGAGATCAATTAAACCTCTTTTAGTCGATGAATTGGTTTGGAAGATGCTATATAAATATATTAACAATGGAGACAATGAATGCAAAGGCCAATATTAGTTCATGCATCCTAGCAATGGGGATAACTGTTATAATATAAGGCATTGGCCTATATATTTAAGAATTAATTTCTCATAAATCTTAAACATCCACGAGATCCATAAGGATAAATATTTAGTTTTGTCTTGTTAGTCATGGAGGAGAGACCTCATCCCATGTCTATGTAGTACTTAAGAGGTCACCATCCGAGGGAGCCACACATCAAATGAGAAAATACTTAGTCCCAAAGTAAGAGTTGTGCCTCTCTTTGAGTTACCTCTCTCTCTTCTTCTGTGCTGCCATTGATAGGCTATCCCGTCCCACTGCGCCAGCATGCACTGGTGATCGGTAGAGCAGGTCTTCGAAGCCTATCATCCCGTTGATATCTGCACGGAGAGGCAGCAAATAAGGTTTTTGGGAAGCACCCCATGCGATTGCTCGCGTTTACCTTAATTCCTCTACATCCATGGCGGTTTGCTATGGCTGCTTCGTATTCGTTGTTGTTGCGGATTGCACCATCTACACCGCAACAACGGGTCATCTCCATCCTTTCTCAATTGCGAGACCGAGGTGAATTGTTATGTATTGTTCACCGTCCTAACTGATAGTCCTTCGTCGTTTCGGCTTACGAGTATATTAGAGAGACATATGATTACTTTTGTTTTATCTATGTCTACAATATATTCATCTTGTATTGTATGATGTCCATGTTTAATCTATTAGTGTTCATGAATTATTTGCTAATTAAAATAAATATGAAAGTGCTCATTTTCTAACGGTAACAACCCTATTATAAAAGCCCATTTTGGACCTAATGAAGCTCGTGTATTTCCTTTGGTTCATGGGAGGAAATTCTAAATCTTATATGCTTTTACAAATAAAACTAGCAAAAATACCCGTGCATTGCGACGGGAGAAATAAAAATCGTCGCACATCCCTATTGTGACATCCTAATAAATATTAGAATGTCCCAAGTTTTATCAAAAAGAGAAAATCAATTTAAAATTTATTTATTATGATTCTTATATGAAAAGCCCTAAATTTTCAAACAACTATTTACATATAAGAATTTATCTTACTAATTATTTTCATTTCAATTTATAAAATTACAAATTTATAAGCAAAAGCTCACTCCTCGCTTTTATTCGTTCCTCGGTCGGAACCCTGACTTTCTCTCTCAATTGAAACCAAGCTTGACCGAAACCCTGATCTCCTGATAGAGCCAACCTTTCTCTCTCTCTCTCTCTCTCTCTCTCTCTCTCTCTCTCTCTCTCTCTCTCTCTCTTCGTATATCTTCTTATTATGTTAGAAACTTATGAAGCAGCCTCCACAGGGCATCGTTTGCTTCAGTTTAGATGATGAGCTGTTTACTGTCGTTCCCAAGCCATACTTGGAGCATGATGTGCGACCATTTATGTTAGTGGAAACTAGGTGAACAACTGTGCCTTCATGATTTATTTATTGACCTTACCATTCCAGTGTTTGCATACAATTATTCCTGGGTTTCTGCAGTGTATTGCTTGTGTATGGTCATCCACTTACTTTTGTTTTTTTACTAATTGTATTTGTTGCCGTGTGATTTGTAGGGCACTCAGAACTACAAACGTTTCAAGAAAACAGTAACACGTTGGAAGAGGCCGCAGATTCATGTCATGCTGGCAAAAGAGTTGAATTGTTAAAGCGTTGGTTTGGAGCATTGCTGGACATTGAGGCTGAACTTGGTGGTTCAGGTTTAAAGGATTCTGATGATCATGATTCTTCTGATGAATCAAATACTGTAAAACCACCATTTTTGAGTTTGTGTGTTTGACGTCTTGTTTGTTTCATCTAGGCATTTTGAGAAGATGTTGATTGCTGGCGGACGGGATTGCGGGGGGCGTGCAAGCGCCCGAGGCGTCGCCGGGCCGGTACGTGGGGGCGGCGCGATGAGGCCTCCGACGATGACAACTGCGACGACGTGCTCGGCGTCGACGTGCAGGGCCCTGGGACCGACCCCTTCGACATACCCGCCAAGCGCGCGCCCGTCGAGCGGCTTCAACGGTGGAGGGTGAGTTGCCGTCCTGTTCCTGGCCCCAGCCTTCTACACTGACCTCGGCTTGTTCGAGGGTGCAGGGTGCTAGGTTTGTGGTAATGCGTACATGAGAAATGTGGTTTAATTTTGTGCTCATCACATTATTTTTAAACTGGTGTTGATTAGTACATATCTGTGTTTTTAAGGGTTTTTCCTGTTATTACCATGTACTGTTCTGCTTGAGCGTATGCAGATGAAATTGATGGATCAAGTAAGTCAGTCCATTATATTTTTCTTCTCTTCTCTTTTATGTTTCGTTGCAAGACACGGACATTGTACTAATTTATGTTCAAATGTTTCGTTTATTATTTATGTATTCCCTTCTCATTAAAGGTCCGTGGCAAAGCTCGGGCATTGTACTAGTATCTATTATTATGTATACATCTGCAAAGCAATAAAGAAACCACCTCTCCTACATACTCTGTGTCATCTGTGTCGTCTACGATCTACGCACTGCTAGACAACCTCGGACTACATTATCAGCACAAAGCTCTGACGAACTGTACGACGCTGGAGATCGATCGCTGACGAACTGCACCGAATCGTCATCCTCTCCGTTGGCTTAGTCGGGACCCGTCGATCTGTCCTACGCGACAGTTCTCGCATCCCGCCTTCGCCGTAGCAAGATCGAAGGTATATTTGCATTAAATCCATGAATTCCGGTTTAGATCTGTAAAGAATTACAGGATTCTCGAAGAATCCATTGAATCTGTTAAAGAAATTGAAGGGCACTTGCAGATACCATTGAATTTGATTGCCGGTCCTTTGGATCGGCGACGAACGAACCCAAAAATAGAAGTAAATCTGTGCATGCAAGAATTCATGGGCACTCGTGCCGTCGCGCCGCGCGCACCCGAAGGCCGCCGCGCGCCATGCGTGCCGGCCACACCGCGCCCGTGCCTGAAGCACGCGTCGTGCCCGCGCTAGAAGCAGGCCGTACCGTCGCCGCTCTGCATCGTCAGCCGAGCCGTCGTTTCACGAGCAGTGCGCTGGCGGCGGCGACCATAATCCCTAGCGGGCAAGCCGCGCCGTGCCGCCCAGCATAACAGGCCAGTCACGGCCCCACAGATAGTAGGCTGCGTTGTGCCTTCCTAGGTGGTGGGCCGCGCTGCGCCAACCCGCGAAGTGGGCCGTACCGTGCCTCACCGCTGAGCAGGCCGCCACCGTCCCTATCAGCGTGGGCCGCCGCACACCCCAGCAGGCCGCCGCACCCCTCCCGCGCAAGCCACCACCGCGTCATTGTGAGCCGCGCCACCCCGCACAGGCAGCCGCCGAGCCCCTTTGCGGGTCGCCGCTAGGCCACCCCGCAGGCCGCCGCCGCCTCTGCTTGAGTGGGCCGCGCGGCTATACAAGCAGGCCAAATAGAAAAAAGAAAAGAAAAGAAAAGAGGAGGCATTTTGGGCCGCGGGCTTGAATAAAAGAAAGAAAAGAAAAGGGAGAAGAATGGACCCCGGGTGAAAGAAAGCAAGGCCTTCTTAGGTTGGAATGAATTAGAGAATAAAAGAAAGAAAATGAATTGAATGGGGCTTGAATTTTGAATTGCATGTGTATTTTCTGCATTGCAAATTTACACTTTAACTCCAAAAATTTATGGAATGAAACGTGCGGGCCGGGCCATGAAATAAATAAGAAAAATAGGGGCTATTGGACCGGATTTGAATGGACTAGACCGAAAAAGAAAAGAATGGGCCAGGGCAGGCCGGAAAGAAAACTGTTTGCCCTGTAATTTTTATGAATAAGTCCTTGGGTTTCCTAAAAATTATAAGCAATTTTCTAGGCTATTGTTTTACAGAAAAACCCTTGGCATGTGGAAAATTATATGAAATATTTTTTGAATTTAAGAATATTGCAGAAAGCCCCGAAAATTTTGGGAATTGCGTATAGCTTTTTCCGAGCACTAAAAATTCCATAAAGCCCCTTGGAATTAGCAGAAATCGAAGAAAACGTATATTCAAGCATGAAAGCATTTTGGGTGTTCATTTTTTACCGCAGTTTTGGATTTCAAAGCTTATTTAGCTACCGTTAGTTACTTTTGTGCAATTATCTTTTGAATTTGCTATTGCAATTATCAGTTTTTACCTGTTTATTATATGAATTGGTAATGGCATTTACGTAGGAATATTGGATATACATGAGAATTTATGAATTGAAGTCCCTAGCACCACTCTATCTACAAGATTACGCAAAGTTATCTTGTGAATGAATTTTGAAATATGAAATTATCGGGTATCATAATTTATGAATTTTAGAAACTGACCGTTTGTGGCCTGAATTATCTCACTTGGACATAGGACGTGATAATTGTATTTGGTCACCAGAAACCCAACTCTGTCAATCGGTTTAGGTCCTAGTAAAGGAAAGAGACCTACCGATAAGCAGAACGAAAGCACTGCACTTTCTTAGACACCACCTCCTTGCCAATCTTGTTATGCATGGTTGAGGGGGAGCACACTGGAGCTATGTGCTACACTTTAGAAGTGGCTTTTGAAGCTCACGTACGCTATCCTGCATAAGCACAATAGGATTTGGTGGATAAGGTTTGCAGACTATAGAATTATGACCGAGTACAACCCAATTTGTATAGAATTTGTACGAATCCCTCTCCATGTGACAAGATCACAAACGAGGGGATAGTACTTTCCACTTTTCACCTTAGTGCAATTAAAGTAGCTACTAGGGGTGAAAAGTCCATTCGTCAAAAGAATGGAAAGAAGAGGAATTAAAGAAATTGACCTAGAAAAGAAAGTCCATTGTCCAAACGAAACAGAATACAAGAATAAAGTCACATAATGCAAGACACATGACCACTAGGTCGAGATGTGCTATAAATGTGACATTTAGGGCATTGGTCGAAAATTCGCCACAAACCTATTGGTGCAATTGTGCCTTATTAGGCCAAAAGGAATTCAAAACAGTAGAGGTGTCTCACCGTGGCTAGAAAAGAAACCTATTGGTAGAATACACTTATAAAGAGACACCCTTGCACAGCCCTTAATCGTACGGAAGCCTCACAAGAAGTGGATAAAGAAGAGAAGATCCCGACAAATAGAATTGAAGCTAAGAGAAATTGCATATTTGTAGCATTTAAGCTATGCATGAATTGCACTATTAGCATTCTCCCCGTAAATAGTGGTTGCTAATAGACACATAATAAATTTTAGCATAAAGAATTTGAAGCTCCCGAAGAGCACACTAGTTGAAAGAAAGAATTGTGAAGCTGATCTCGCAGATCATAAAAATTAAAGAATATATTATCTGATCATCACTATAAGTCCAATAAGAAGGACAAATGCTAGCTGAATTGATGATCATTGTACTGTACTGAAAACTAAAGAAGAGTACTATATGTCCGAGCGTCATGGTCTAGAGATGTCCGGCCGCACTTGTAGAGTTATAATATATTGAATAAAGAAAAAGAAACCCTACAAGCAACCCTCATCAATTAGTGCAAGGGACAAGCAGTCCCGCAACATCCGACTACTGCAAAGAAAAGAAATTTTCTAATTTTGAATGTAAGTTTTATGTACCAATACCATCCTTGCCATGAATTTAAAAATGACTGAGGATCAATCCCCGTTATTAGGGGAGGAATAGAACCCTGAAAGAAGAATGGCGGAAAATTATGTGGCTAACCTCATACACCACTGAAAGGGTCGAGATGCTGCCTAGAGGGGGTGAATAAGCGTGACACCAAATTCAAACTTCAGCTGCGCTACGGAGGTAGGTTCGGACTGTCCGTGACACCCTCGGACAGTCTGAGGTCAATTGTGAAGAATCCTCCCCAAAATCTCCGAAAACGTTCTGCACCACTCAAACAACAAGAATACCAAGAGCAATATCACAGGAACACAGAAGAGATCTCTCTCAAGCACAAGATGGGAAATAAAGTAGATCTAGCAAGAGAGAGCTTAAACCAAATGTGAAGTGAGACACAAGGAGTTTTATCCCAAAGTTCGGATCTTTGAGGCGATCCTACTCTCCGTTGAGGTAGGCTCAACACTGTAGAGCCCGAGTCCCACTTGACTCTATTCCTCTCGGATTTGTGCCAAATCACTCACCAAATATCACCTTGATTCCTTTCCTTGCGGAGGCGGAATCACACCTTCACAAACGATCCGAGACCAACCACACCGCTTCCGTGGCTCACGGCGACGCCTAGCCGTCTAGGAGTCCTCAACCTCCAAGAGTGACAAATCCAGCGAGAAACCACTCACTTGGAAGTGACCAAGGTGCTCACGAGATGGACCAAGCTCAGATCTAGCACCAATCTAACTTCTCCACCCTCAAATCAATCTCACAAGATGCACTAAGAGGGGAGATGATTTTAGGGTTCTTGGGTGAGAGAGAGAGAGAGAGAGTGTGTGTGAAATGAATCTGAGTTATGCGCACAGTGGTAGGTTTGCTGGGAGCAGTGGAATGGGTATTTATAGCTCTCCCAGATCTAGCCGTTATGGTACTGCAAGTGAGATTCGGACTGTCCGTGACACCCCTCGGACAGTCCGAGGTAGGCTGTGAATAGTGACCCAAACAAAAGTTATATTTGAGATCTAGAAGGTATATGGATCAGAGATATGGGCTCAGAATCTCCAGATGTGACTAAGTGATTCGGACTGTCCGAAGATCTCTCGGGCAGTCCGGTAAATCGAATAAATCAAGACAGAGAGCTCAACTGGAGGGTACCTCGGACAGTCCGACCCTTCAGACAGTCCGGACCGGACAGTCAGGTAATTCCAATAATTCAAGACAGAGAGCTCGTCTGGAGGGTGCCTCGGACAGTCCGGCAGTTCGGACAGTCCGAGCTTGTCCACGGACAGTCCAAACACAGAAAAGTATTTTGGGCTTGGAAATAGTGGAGAATCTATTGGGTGACTAAGAATTGACCTAAGATTATCTTTTGAGCGCCAGAGTCACCTCATACTAGATTTCTCGTCGAATCCCTCTTTATAGTACGGCCGTCCATAGACTCAATAAAATAAAGATTACAAATGAAGAATAAATGAGCTTCCAATTGAATAAATCTTCAAGTCCTTCGACAATTCTTCGTACATATGATTTTCAATCTAAATATCTGTCCACAACTCATCTAAATGATTAGTAGGAGTCTTTAGTAGTTGGCATCAATCACCAAAACAAAATTAGGGGCCTAGATGCCTTTTCAATCTCCCCTTTTTGATGATTGATGACAACCACTAAAGCTTCAAATAGATAAAAATGATGTTGACATATAAAGAGCTCCCCCTAAAGATATGCAGGGAATAAAACCAAAAGGCTCCCCCTGTGTCTAGCAATTAGAGCACAAATCCGAAATTTAAACAACAATGCATATGACAGGTTAAGCACTCAAATTTTCGCCAAATACCACATAGATAGATAAGCAGTTCGACAATACAAGCAGTTCAACCACAGTACCACATCACAAGAGTTATTACAGGCACAATGGTTCAAATAGTTCAACAACAAAAGATACAATAAAGCACAGGCACAAGATAGAGGCACAAGATAGATTTTGAAGCTCTCCTTCTCCCCCTTTGTCATCAAGCACAAAAGGAGATATGGGGATAAAAGAGAGACGCCGACTCAATCATCTTCATCTTCGTCGCTACCTTCCTCGTTTTCTTCCTCTTCTTCTTCGTCGTCGTCGTCTTCGCCTTCGGCCTCCTCTTCGGTCACGGGCGCTTTTGCCCTTGGGATCAAGATGGCCGAAGATGGCATGCTCGTTGAACTCTTCATCTTCCCCGCTTGACTCCACCTTGGAGCCGTCAGGTGAGCACTCAAAGTCCATGCGACGCTTGATGTCCTTCACATGTCGAAGAGTCTTCTTGGAGCGACGCGAGATCTTCTTGTAGTTCTTCTGTCCAAGACAGAAGATGGCTAGAAGGGCATTGAGAATGCTGAAATTAGGGGCCTAGATGCCTTTTCAATCTCCCCCTTTTTGATGATTGATGACAACCACTAAAACTTCAAAGGATAAAACCGATTGATGACATAAAGAGAACTCCCCCTAAAGATGTGCAGGGAATAAAACCAAAGAGCTCCCCCTATGTCTAGCAATTAGCACAAATCCGAAAACAATGCATATGACAGGTTAAGCACGCAAATTTCACCAAATACCAAATACCACAAAGATAGATAAGATTCAACAATACAAGCAGTTCAAGTTACCACACAAATTACAGCAGTTCACTAACAAAGATTAAATAGTTCAACGACAAGTACAGGCACAAGATAGATTTTGAAGCTCTCCTTCTCCCCCTTTGTCATCAAGCACAAAAAGAGATATGTGGAGAAAAGAGAGACGCTGACTCAGTCATCTTCATCTTCATCGCTGCCTTCCTCGCTTTCCTCTTCTTCTTCGTCGTCGTCTTCGCCTTGGGCCTCCTCTTCGGTAACGGGCGCTTTGCCCCTGGGATCAAGATGGCCGAAGATAGCCTGCTCATTGAACTCTTCATCTTCCCCACTTGACTCCACCTCGGAGCCATCGGGAGAGCACTCAAAGTCCACGCGGCGCTTGATGTCTTTCACATGTCGAAGTGTCTTCTTGGAGCGACGCGAGATCTTCTTGTAGTTCTTTTGCCCAAGACAGAAGATGGCTCGAAGGGCATTGAGAATGCCGGAGGAGCTAGAAGAAGAAGGAGTAGTGGAAGTGGAAGCTGGCTTATGAGGAATTTTGCGGCCAGTGGTGATGGTCCTAATTCTCAACCCAGTGTGCTTTTCTTCCTTCACATACTGCAGCTTTGTCACCGATTCAATCATCTTCATAATGAGTGGCGCATAGGGACAACTTCTGATTGGCGAGATAGAAGTGATGCGAATCTCTTCCCAAATGAAATCGAAGACATTGAAGAGCTTTCCACCGGGCCTGACCTTTAGCATAAGGTTTCTTTGATGCCCTGAGACATTGCTCGCATCTCCACCCCTTGTAGTCATGGTTTTACTGAATAGCCTGTTCAAGTAGTTGTAGTAGGGCTTCATGCCCACAGTGGTGCCATACTTGATGTTCATCTGATCATCATACATGATCAGATGATGTTCAGTTGATCATCATACATGATCTCCATCCTCTCAGGAGCTATGACCTCCTCATTGTGAAGCTTATATTCAATGTCCAGCTCTTCCCTTGTGAATCCCAAATAGCCCCAAATCTTTTGTAGGACACTGAATACCACTCTCCTTCAGTCATCCAACTGACAGTCCTAGCTTCATTGCCTTTGCAATAGTAAGTCACATAGAATTATGCAATGATTTCCTTGCACCAATCATACTTCAGGCCCATGATCCCTCGCAGTCCAAGCTCTTCACATGCATCGATGATCTAGTCGAAAGTGGGGTCATTCACCCTAGACATGTGACTCCAGCCAACCCACTGCATATCAGTGATCGGAGTCTTCTTCGCCATGATTACTGTGGCATAGAAGTTAGAATGGAACTCAGACCAAAAGCGCTTATCCACCCCACTTGATTGTACTTAGCCGGGTCCTCCATACGCTTCTTCCTCACTTTCTCTCTAGCCTTGGAATAATCGATCGCCCTCCTTGGAGTGTCATGGAGCTGAAGAGGCGGGTGCATAGTGAGAGGTCTGATAAGCCCTCCTGATGTGCTGCTGGACCCTCCTCTGAAAGACTGCTTGCCTGGCCCCGAGGTGCTGGACATTTTCCTCTTACCAATAACTGCTCTCTTTCTGCCCACATTTGTCTCATCAGGGTTGTACTCCACATCTTCATCTTCTTCCTCAATCTCACGTTGTGTACTGCCCCCTGGCATAGTGTCATGACGCTGCTTAGTTCGCCTTTCTGGCTGAACAGACATGCGTCCTCTTGGTAGGGCCCTTGAATCTGAACCATCACCTTGACTAACGGAATCCCGATCTCTGAATATAGGAGACAAGGAAGT
Source organism: Raddia distichophylla (assembly GCA_005191435.1). Taxonomy (NCBI): domain Eukaryota; kingdom Viridiplantae; phylum Streptophyta; class Magnoliopsida; order Poales; family Poaceae; genus Raddia; species Raddia distichophylla. The sequence goes on from SPJY01006159.1 coordinate 209,323, forward strand.
AAAAAGAAGGACAAGGCATAGGAGATATGATCTTAACAATTAGAGTCAAAACCTAATTTCTGCAGGGTTCGGACAGTCCGAACTAGGTCTCGGATAGTCCGAACACTCCCAGAAATAGGGTTTCAACACCAACTTTTAAATCAACCAATAGAACTCTATGCCATTTGAAGGCGATGAAATAGGTAAGTAATAGACTCATTCTACCAAGGCATTTCGAAAAATGTTGCTCTATTTGACAGATCGGGCACCAAACCCTAAAACACAAGAAAATAGAGCAATGCCTCGAAGAATATACCTTCTTTCCCTAGCCATTGAGGAGAAGCACGAGGAGAAGAAATATTCGGCCTCCGGAGCTCAAATCCGTTGCCAAATCGGGGAGAATTCGGGGCTTGACGTCACCAAGAGGGGGAACCCGAGGGAGTGGAGAGGAGAGAGGAGGAGAGAGCCCGTGGAGAAGTGCTTAGGCCTCTATGCCGCACACTACCTCGTGTATGCCCCGTGGGCCTTTGTTCAAAAGGAGAAACGAAGAAAAATAAAGTGGTATGGTACAAAGCAAGGCTGATAGCGTAAGGTTTCACTCAACACCTTTGCGTTGATTATGAAGAAACTTATTCCCTGGTTATGGGTGGTGTAACCTTTAGATACCTTATCTCAATGGCAGTACTCAACTGAAAGTTGAGAATGAAAATGGATTGAAAGGATGTTGTAACTAAAAAGAGACTTGGATGGACTTATACATGAAGATACACAAGTATCATTGTCCTGAACCAAGATAGAGCAAATAGAAACCTGTATAGTGTAATTCTTTGCGCTACCATACATATCGAAGAAAATAAGAAAACACATACTTCAAGTATGAGAAAGAAAGAAATAAATTGGCCATTGCAGCTTAGGTTAACAGGTTGAGCATATGCCATAATGAATCTTGTTACATCAGTCAACCTACAAGTATATCGTGTTGAAAGGTTTGGTTTCAAAAAGGTGTATCCATGAAAACCCTAATGGTTGGTCGATCATTTCTTGCAGATCTAGACCTGTACAGACCTAGGGATGAGGGGGAGGATGTCTAGGAATATGAAGTTCTGTATTAAAATTTGAAGGGCTCATATACCTCGTGAATAGCATACGGCAGTACATTGCATTTGTCGGCTGTACGTTGCATTTGACGTTAATTTCGTTAGCTTGGTATAATGCAGAGCATAAGAAAGGACATTTGAAAGAATTAAGGACGTCTCCCGATACCTCGAAGAAAGGGAAATCTTGGAATGAAAGAACTAAGATATGAATATAAATATATTTCCTATGTGGTAGAGTTGAAATTATGTAGAAGTCGTCAAAACAGACTCTTATGTCACTGTCGACAAATCACTCAGAAATCATAGCATTGAATAAAGCATATTATGAATATGCATGGCTTTAAAGAAATACATTCCACATTTTCAGTCATGTGGATTGCTGAACAAACCCCTACTATCATTTATGAAGAAAATACAGCATGTGTCGCACAAATACAGACTGTATATGTGAAGGGAAATTTATTAAGCATATAAACCCCAAGAATAGAATCAATGTTCTGCACATTAAGTCATTAGAGCAATTGTGAATTTAGCAGACTTATTTGATAAGTCACTTCCTGCATCTATCTTTGAAAGATGCGTGAAAGGAATTGGAATGAGAAGATTTAGAGAAATGCAGGATTCAGAGGAAGAAACTTCACATACTATAAATTAAAATCTTGAACACGAAGTTCAAGTACCCAACTTGAATGAATGCATGAATACGAAGAAACGTTGGGTGGATCTGTACTCTTTTTCCCTTAAGTGGGTTTTCAATGAAGTTTCTCACGTAAGGTTTTTAACGAGGCAAATCCGTGCGCACAACAAGCGTATGCTATGTACTTTTTCTTCAATATTTTTTCACTAGGTTTTTGTGGAGTTTTTGGGACATATGCATCACGCGGCAAGGTCCAAGGGGGAGTGTTGAGAAACCCATCCCGATTCCCGGGCTGCCGCCGGCTTTGGGCCTAGCGCGTGCCTAGGGGTGGGGCCCACTTGTAGGACCAAGTCAAAACCCTAGCCGTCAAGCATAAATAGGAAAGGATCTGTATAGATCTGAAAAGCAATAAAGAAGCCACCTCTTCTACATATTTTGTGTTCATATGTGATTGTGATTGATCTTCGTTGTCGTCTACGATCTACGCACTGTTAGGCAACCTCGGACTACACCTGGTAGCGTGGTTGTCTAACATGAAGAAATCTAAAAGAAAAAAAAGAAAAGAATTCCAAGGAGGCGTGAGGGTACCGACACGTAGGTCCCTCATGCGGCGTTGTTGGGCCTCGCCGACCTTCTAGAACCGCCCACCGCCAATCAAACAATACTATTAACTTATCTTATTACTATTATTACAGTTGGCCAAATGTGCTGGACAAAATCAGGCCGTCCCACACTGTTTATTGAACCGGGCTGATCGAACTCAGCCCAAAACCTTGGCTCGCTGGACCGGCCCGATTCAGCTCGCATGGTGCTGGCCGGCCTGATTGGATTTGAGCTGCCGATGTAGCGCACGTATTTAATTAGAAGTATATATTTATATAGATATATATATTCTCTTATGATATAATTTATTTTTTATTTTCTAATGTATATTTACTGAATATAATATATTTCTTAATTTTCACACACACACACAACCGAACCATTTATAATTGGTTGGTCCTAGCCAAAGAGACTCGAACCGGGGGTTCAACCCGTAGGCCACATTTAGTTTATCATTTCAAAAATGATATGCTCTACGCACGGTTAAATAAAAACCACATTTTAATTGTATCCATAACTGAAATTCCTACGGTTCCTATGGGCATATTTACCCATCTACCCACCTCTCATTATTATTGATGAAAATATTGTAGATACAATTGTATCTATCAGATGCCACCTCCAGACATCCCTTGTGAGTGATATAGGAAGTGTATCCTCAAAGTATCTTTCGTTTTTTTTTCGTGATTTACACTAGGAAGCGTATGCTATAAGTGTTCGTCATTTTTTGCCGCTCCGTTGATTGAGTTGCTCATCCCAAAATCCATTTCCCACATTTTTCACAACAACTCCACCATCGCTCTCTTCCCACATACCCTTCACCACCAGCACCATTTGCGGTGCCGCCTCAAGGTGTAAGTGCATCTAGGCACTCATTGATTTTGGTGATTAATAACATCATGATATTGATCTAATAAGTTTCAATGAGTGATGAACATGTTCAATTGACAAAGGAAGTGGATATATTTGGTATACTCTTTAAGAAGAAAGAGAATAAATCGGCTTCTTAGGATTGTAATTTTATAAGTTTTAATTGACTCCTAAGGATAAGCCGTACTATTAAGAGGGATGAGACCGAAAATGAAGTTTGGAAGTCTCGAGTGCTCTTGTGGATGAAGTTTAGCCCAAGTGAGATATACACAATTCATCCCATCCTCTAAATATTAAAGTTCAATGTTTTAGGGATCAGAGTTCTGGTTTTTTGTCCGAAATGTTCGGAGCTATCCCAGCTCGGAGTATCCGCAATTTCAGTTTTTGGACCTCTCTGTCTCTCTGTGCTATTTTGTCTCAGAGTGTCCGAAAATCGGACCGGAGTATCTGGTATCGAGAAAATCCAGAGTGTCCGGAATTTCCAGATTTGAGGTTCACTGTCCAAATTATAAAAAATATTTACAAAACGAAAAAATTCAATGGGCCAGCCCACCAGTGGAGCATGAACTATTCTCGATGGCCAAACACTAGCCGTCTAGATTGATTCACTCTGATGGGCCGGCCCATAATATATTCACGACGGCTGAGTTTCAGCCGTCGAGATAGAGTCTTCCCGCCTTCGCGAAAAAACGAAGAAAACGAGCGCGCGGGCCTCTACGACCTTATCTCGACGGCTTTTTTTTGCCCGTCGAGATTACTTACACTTCGTCGACGGCATATACTTGGCCGTCGAGATTAACAGGTCTGTGTCGACGGCTGATATTGGGCCGTCGAGAAAGATTTTGGCCGTCGAGATTTCGCACGATTCCTGTAGTGGTTTAAAAGTCAACGGCGACTTCTTTTTGTGATCGGAGGGAGTACTATTCTTTTGAGCTGATCTGAACGACTGAACAGTTGAACGGCTAAAATGACTAAATTTTGAGAGCTCCTCGAGGTAGTCTCGAGATTCGGGTTCATTTCGTTTGACTTTCTTTTTAAAACGTTATGACCCACCTTCCAAACAGTGAAAAAACGGAATAAAAAAACCCAAACATATGTCTTTTCAAAACATAGATAAGTCGTTAAGCTGTTAAATCGATAAGCTTTTTAAGTTGAAAAGAATAGGGCCTAAAGTTTGAAGATCAAATTCATTACATATTAAGAGTTATAAAAAAAGATAAAATAATGATAATTTTGAATAGTTTAAAATTGATATAGTTTTCTATTTTTTATAACTCTTGATATATAATAAATTTGATCTTTAAACTTTATACGTAGGTAGAGCAGGTTCATTAAAACATCTACAAATTTTTTTAGATTTTTTTTATGACTTTTGTTAGTTGGTGTACATAGTGTTTACATGGAAACCCCGGTGTACACATGATATGGTGCCATCTATCTATCTTTCTACTTATATATATAAAGCAGAATAAATCGGAGCCACCATGTTAATACTAAAATCATAGAAATTTCCATGTTAATCAAAAAATACTAGAAATTCCCATATTAATCGGAAAAAAAAGAAAAGATCAAGATCGTTACTTGTGGATAATATTATGTAAATCTAGAGGTGAATATTAAAGATAATATTACTCGAAGAAAAAATAAAAAATCTGCACTGTTAATTATTGTATATCCGAATTACAACGGCATAAATACACAATAAGATTAGAAATAGACATGGACTGTGATCTATTTCAACAATATTATCTGTAAGTCCCATATGTCAATACATGAATCTACCTTAATCCTGAGTGCTATTCACGAGAACCCACCTTCGCGAGAGAGTGCTCGCAAGCGCTTCCCCGCAAATAACGAAGTACTCCTATACGTGAAGGTTCCATGCCCACCCTCGCATGAGCTGGCATGGCCGTTTTCTTGCGAGGGCCCTCGTGAGAAACCGCCGCGAAGGTTAGACGTGAGGGCCACACAGCCTTCGTGTGTGCCCATCGTTGGCCTCCTGGTGCATATCTTCCAGGGGCCTATCTAGCCCTTGGGAAATAGTAATTTTCTAGGAAAAAAAACCTTTATAATTTTGAATTTCAAATAGTTTAATAATGCACAATATACATATATATTTCCAGATCCACATAGCACATCCAAATTCACATACACATAGCACAAACCACAATCGAGTGTCATACAACATAAACGCATAAATATCACATCCAAGTATCAAGCCCCATACATATTGCATCCATCCATATGCTCAGTGCATCATGGGTTTCTGTCCGGGTCAGGGAAGATTGAAGGAGTACGTCCGCTGGAGGGAAAACCGAAGGAGTGCTGTTTGGGGCTGGGAAGATCGAAGGAGTGGTTTGTAACAAGTTATCTAGAAACCCTTGCCTCTCTGAGTCCAACCACTCGCACTGGGTGTTCGGGTCGTCTCCCTGAGCCTGACTTGCCAGTGCGGAGCCCTGCAAGCATTCAGAATTTTGAGTTTTGTTTGAAATGTCGCTTTAGGTTAGGTTGTGATGAAATGACGACACTTACGGCATCATGATGCTGCACCCAGGGCTAGCTGTCTCTTGTAAGTCGTGCAACCAACACCCCCTTGATCAACCTGACTACTGAGCCTTGGCAATAGGGACCCGCATATTTTTATCTTGTGAAGCCCTAGGCAACTTATTGGGCCCTCTTTTCTTTCTTCGGCGCCGAGTGGTGGTCGACTGGGTAGCCCCTCTCCCTCAAAGCCGCTGTGCTCATGACCACTGGAGTGCTGACCTGCCTCCTGACCATTGGAGGCATGACATGCCTCCTCGTGACCAGCCTCCTCAGCTGTCTCGTTCATCTTGTGGTCCTCCCCTATGACTGACATACTTTCTGGGCGGCATTCTACATTATGAAATTAGGCAAAGTTAATTAGTATATGTGTATGTAACAAGTATGTATATGTCTTTTTAACAAATAACAAAAGCAATTAAGCAGATTATCGAAATTCTATCTGGTATGTCAAGAAAGGAAGATCCATTTTGCAGATGACTTCCATTTTGCCTCTAATCTATCTCCCCAACACCTATCGCGCATGGTCAGATTTATGGAGGGCTAAGTTACAACTGTTAAAGGATCTAATTAATGCTAATTACTACCCCTAAATGGCTGTTAAACCGAGTAGTAGCTGTAAAACGGGTAACTGAATGCCGTTAATCTTCATTACGCAGGGGCCTTCAAGTGCTTCGAGGGAATCCGATTCGCTGTAGTATCCTATATTCCTATGCTGCTGGGCACCTTGCTCCTCACTAGTAGAGTTGTCCGAGATGGTTCTTCGGGCTTTTGTTGTACTTGTCTGATCAGTCCTACGTAGCCGCTAGTAGTCATGATGTGGCACGAGCAACTTCCGTTCCCCGACTGATACCTTCCATACAAGACGACACCCCGTGATTCGATGATACCCCTAGCTCGACATCCTCAATTCTAAACACGATATCTCTCTGATACCCTCTGTGGTACCTACCCGATACTTTTATGATACCAACCCAATGGTATGTCTATGATACTTGTCTTTGAATGGGTTACTACTCACTACTCAGGTATCATGATGCCTGATTGAAATCAGGTTATATTAGCATTCATACTTTTGCTCTAATATCTACTTGAATGGGTTATTCATATGATACTGGTGTTGATACCTCGTAATAAATGACGTTTTTTTTTTCTTTTTTACACCTCATGATATTCGGTTGGTACTTTTTGCGGTACCAAGTTGATGCTTATTAAAATGATACTTGCATTGATACCTCTAGAAATATATATATCCTATACTACACCTAGGTGTAGATTAGCTTATTCTACACCTGGACCATCCCATTTAAAAATGGACCACCTGGTCCGTGGTCCATAGTATAAAATCAGCCCCAACCTAGCCCAGATCTGGATCTAGATCCAACCGCCCCTTTGCGTGCGTGCATGCGTGGCTGCGGTTCCGCCGCCGCCCGTCCGCCGGCGACCACGCCACCGCCGGCCGCCTCCCGACGCCGCCCCCGCCCCCGGGCTCCCTCCTCCTCCGCCCCCGGGTTTAGACTGTAATGCGAAGTAATCGACCAGTGGATGTATTTTTCTCCGTTTTTAAGATTGTAATTTTGGAGGAATGGAAACTAATCAGTATGGAATCACAATTCATATTAGTTTTTTGCCCAAAAAAATGGCAGTAATTGAATTACTGTCCATTACAGTCGAACAGCGAAAAAAAGTTTGAAACAAGCTGTAAATCATATTCATCTCGATTACTATCAATTACAGTCAAATCGGAATCATGTTCAAATTGACATTGTCAAATTTCAAATTAATATATCATTTGAGATCTTGTTTTGTTTGAAAAAATGCAAGTAATTCAATGGTGTAAAGTTTTCGACGATCGGAACAACTATTCAAAATTTAGATAAAAAAACGAGCTGCAATTTGTTTAAAACCGAATAGTTAATGGCCCCACAATTCTCGGCACCACATCCAAGTCCAATTACTGCCGAGTGCCAAAGTCAGTTCATTTGAATTACTTCCAATTACTGTCGAACTGACAGAATGAACCCATCCTAAAAAGGACCAGCGCGGCCTGGTTATAGATTAGCTTACTACACTTGGGAGTAGATTAGCATGGATTGGATCGATCAAAGATAATTTTCACACGTCTGTATAAATATATGTATGTATGTATGTATGTATGTATGTATGTATGTATGCATTAGCGTGGATTGGATCGATCAAAGATAATTTTCACACGTCTTCAAACGGAAGACCATCGTTGAGGTGACCAGCCTCTGGAAGATTATCAAACGCAGGTATGTAAAGATGGGAAATAAAATGGGGAGTCAACCACCTGACATCATCACTTTCTCTGATCAGTCCTCTTCTTCAAACAGCAGTTCGAACTTCTCTCTGTTTTCTTTTTCTCTGTGCTGCGAACGGTGTGTATATGGCTACGGGTACCTCTTTTATACCTGTGATTTGTTGGTTAAAGATGCTATTTTTCTGGCCGGAGCTGTTGATGCAATCTCCCTGGCTGATAACAGCTTTAGCCATCTTTTCGGCAACGAAGTGGCTGGAGATAACTTGGTACGTGCCGATAAGCTTGGTACTTAATAGGCTGTTTGGTTGCCTGCATCCCAGAAGTTTTGCATCTAGAGATATAAAAGTAGGGTGTTTGGTTGCCTTCTCACCCATCTGGGCTAGACTCTCTAGATGCAATTACTCCCTTCGGGCCAGGCTCTGGAGATAAGACCAAATTGGGCGTTTCCTCAGAGCCAGGCTCGCGGGATGCAATTGAGCGTATCGCACGACTCCACAAGCCCCTAATGCACCCAACTAAACATCTTCTCTTCTCAGCCTGTTTCAGTTTGTGCAAACAACCAAATAACATCTCTTGCATCCCATCAACCCGCATCCCACCAGCCTGGTTGAGCTGGTACGAGCCATGCTCACTTGAGAAGGCAACCAAACAGCCTATAAGTACCTATCAACAATACATTTTTCTTCTTGGCTCTAGAAGAAACACGTACAGATAAAATTGAACATTATTAGGATTGAAATTTTTACCGTCTAACAGATTCAATTTACACCGGAATGTCCAAACTATGGACCGGAGTATCCGGAGCGCACAGAATACCTGTCCAACGACTAGTTCAAACACACTCATATATATTTCCCCTCACCACCAACCAGGGCATTAACTCCTCACTCTCTTTCAATATAAGCCCTACCCTCTTGAGCATTAACTCTTCTCCCCATCCCAACTCCCCTTGATCCAAGCTTTGGGTAGGATTGAGAAGAGAGAGATCGAGTGACCTAGTAAGCTTTGCTTCATCCGATTGAGCACTCGAATCATCCTCAAGTTCATTTTTATCAAATTTGTTACTCATTGGATGTTGAGGACTCCTAGACGGCTAGGCATCGCCTCGAGACACCAAAGGCTTTGTGTGGTGTGCCGAGGATCGTTTGTGAAGGTTCGATTTCACCTCCGCAAGGGAAGAAATCATTGAGTGAAACCAAGAGATCTTGGTGCGACTTTGGTGAGGGAAAGGGTTGAAAGAGACCCGAGCTCAAGTGTGGCCGAGTCCACCTCAACAAAGATGTAAGATCCACTCAAGGATCCGAACTTCGGAAACGATTCTTTGAGTCTTCGTCTTCGCTCTTTGGTTCTTTACTCTCTTGTTAGATTTACTTGTGTTTTGAGCTTAATCTTGTTGCGGGCTAGCACCTTCGAGTGCTATCACTTGTTATTGGTGTGTGGATTCAGTTTGAGTGCAGGTGGACAAGGGGATTTGAAGATCTAGCGCACGATTCAGTCTCAACTTTGTACGCAGTTCAGAGTACCCGGATTCTGAATCGAAGACTCTGGAATACCGGATTGACCGAGGTTTCAATCCAAACTGTCCGAAGAAAACAACTTCCGCAAGATAAAAGGAAACTGAAGTTTTATAACGCCTATTCACCCTCATCTAGGCGACATCACCGATCCTACACAAGGCCAGCACCACGACAAAGCACCATCTTTCCAACGAGGCCAATAGCCTAATGTAGTCGTCGAGGCAGTGGCAACGAGTCCGAGCCCGACGTGACTCAGGGCCAACGGGCTTCGCATGGTAGGCAATATTGCACCTAGTTCTTCTGTTTGCTATTGTCCTTCATTGGTATTTTAATCGGAATGTAATATTTTGATGACATTAGAGGCGTAATGTTTCATTACACAGTTTGGCACGATTGTCTACGTATGTGGAGTTCTAACTGTGGGTGCTCTTCCTAATAACCGAGCCAAGTGTTGGAATAATTAGCACTTTTAGGTTTATTTTAATCAAGATATAACATGCACAACTTCTGAGAGATAAAAAAAACAGGTTGAAACCACAGAAACACAACCTAGATACACATGCAGAAAACTGCACGTATATCTCTCTGGTGAACTCGCGAAGGAGATGACTTACTGGACGTTGTCGTCGTCGCCGTACGGTACGAGTGGCGGCGAGGTTTGGTTCTGGTTCTCCGAATCGGACGCCGTCTTGGAGAAGGAGTTGCCGACGCAGATCGCGACGGCGTAGTGGAAGAAGTCCTCGCGAAGCGGAAGAAGGAAGCAGCGAGCAGTCGCGCCGAGCGCTTCCCAAAAACCTGATTCGCCCTACCCGGTGCAGGAGCTCGAGGGCGATCGGTTCCGGAGACCTGCTCTCCCGAACGACGGTGCACGCCGGCGCACGGGATGGGGAAGAACCGAAGCGGCGGCGCAGCAGAGGGAGGTGGCAAACCCTAGGAGCGATCTGATCTGATACCTCTGGACGGCGCGGCGGCAGATTTATATAGCAAAACGCGTGAGACAAACGGATCGCGAAACGGGCCGCGACCGAGTCGAACACGATTTGTATATTCCATATCTGACCCGCAAAATCCGGAAAGGAGCTCGAGGGCGATCGGTTCCGGAGACCTGCTCTCCCGAACGACGGTGCACGCCGGCGCACGGGATGGGGAAGAACCGAAGCGGCGGCGCAGCAGAGGGAGGTGGCAAACCCTAGGAGCGATCTGATCTGATGCCTCTGGACGGCGCGGCGGCAGATTTATATAGCAAAACGCGTGAGACAAACGGATCGCGAAACGGGCCGCGACCGAGTCCAACACGATTTGCATATTCCATATCTGACCCGCAAAATCCGGAAAGGAGCTCGAGGGCGATCGGTTCCGGAGACCTGCTCTCCCGAACGACGGTGCACGCCGGCGCACGGGATGGGGAAGAACCGAAGCGGCGGCGCAGCAGAGGGAGGTGGCAAACCCTAGGAGCGATCTGATCTGATGCCTCTGGACGGCGCGGCGGCAGATTTATATAGCAAAACGCGTGAGACAAACGGATCGCGAAACGGGCCGCGACCGAGTCCAACACGATTTGCATATTCCATATCTGACCCGCAAAATCCGGAAAGCAAAAGAAATAAAACTGCAAAAAGAGGCTGCGTCTGCGCAAGCACGAGGGTCCGGTTTCAGCGGACCATTCACGGAGGTGCCGTGCGCACGCGCCGCCCCGGCCCGAGCCCGTTAGAGTGCGGTTCTTTCTTTCAGCCACCCCGTTTGATTGGGGCGAATAGGGAGGCGTCCTCTCATGAATAATTCCATGTTCCGCACAGAATAAGTCGAACTCACTAGAGAAATACTCTCCACCACGATCCGACCTAAGTCTCTTGATTTTCCTGTCTAACTGGTTTTCAACCTCAGCCTTATAGATTTTAAAGAAGTCTAGAGCCTCGTCTTTAGTTTTCAACAGATGCACATAGCAATATCTAGAAGCATCATCAATCAGAGTCATGAAATATCTCTTTCCACCCTTTGTCAACACACCATTCATCTCACAAATATCAGAATGTATGAGTTCTAGAGGTGCCAAATTTCTCTCCTCGGCGGCCTTATGAGGCTTACGAGGTTGCTTTGATTGCACACAAGTCTGGCACTTAGAACCTTTGACAGTGGGAAATTTAGGGATTAAACCCATACTCGCAAGCCGAGACATAGAACCAAAATTAACATGACATAAACGTGAGTGCCAAACATCAGCCTCACTCTCAATAGCATGATCACAAATATGGTTCACAACTTTATGACAATTATCAGAAAGGGAAAAGCGGAACAAGCCTCCGCACTCATAGCCTTTGCCAATAAACAAACCATGTTTCGACAAGACTACCTTATTGGACTCAAACACCACTTTAAACCCATCTCTGCAGAGAAGGGACCCGCTGACCAGGTTCTTATTTATTGAGGGGACATGCTGCACGTTCTTCAGTTGCACGATCTTCCCCGAAGTAAACTTCAGATCTACCGTGCCAACACCAAGAACAGAAGCATTGGACCCGTTCCCCATCAAAACGGCTGAACCGTGGGCTGCCTGATAAGAAGTGAACATTGAAACGTCAGAACACACATGCACATTAGCCCCAGTATCAATCCACCAATCGGTAGACTGATTCACTGAAAGAACAGTAGGTAAAACATACCCATCGGTTCCCTCACCAGTGTCGCCAATGGTCACATTGACAGACTTTGAAGTCTGCCCAGGATTGCCCTTTTTGTCTTTGCGGTTTGGACACTTCTTAGCCCAGTGCCCAACCTCACCACAAATCCAGCAAGGCATCTCATCCTTGTTCAACTTCTTTTTCTTGAATCCAGTGGTTTGCTTGATTTTATTCTTCCCTTTGTTCTTGCCATGCTGCTGGACAACATTGGCGCTGGACTGTCCCTCGACTCCTTTCCCAGGTGCATCTTTAGCCCGAGCTTTCTCTTCAACATCTAGAGACGCGATCAACCCCTCAACGGAGATCTCTTGTCTCTTATGTTTTAGAGATGTGGCAAAGTTTCTCCACGAAGGAGGTAACTTGGCAATAATGCCCCCAGCCACAAACTTATCGGGTAACTTGCACTTAAGGAGTTCGAGTTCCCTCACAATGACCAGTATCTCATGAGCCTGTTCGACAACAGAACGGTTATCAACCATCTTGAAGTCGTGGTACTGCTCCATGACATACAGTTCACTGCCAGCGTCAGATGCACCGAATTTATTATTCAGCGCATCCCAGATCTCTTTCGCATCTGTGATGTTCATATACACATCACACAGACGGTCAGAGAGCACACTAAGAACTGCACCGCGGAAAAGTGTGGTGGCCTCCTGGAACTCTTTCTCCTTTTCAGGAGTTAGGGTTCCCTCTGGTTTGCCATCCTTTACCCAGTACACGTTCATAGCTGTCAGCCACAGCTGCACCTTTACTTGCCATCTCTTGAAATTTACTCCACCGAATTTCTCCGGTTTCAGAGCATCAGCAAAGCGAGCCATCGATAAACCAAAGTGCCTAATTAATCAGGTTTTTGGATTGTTGGAATAATTAGCACTTTCAGGTTTATTTTAATCAAGATATAACATGCACAACTTCTGAGAGATAGATAAAACAGGTTAAAACCACAGAAGCACAACCTAGATACACGTGTAGAAGAAATACACGTATATCTCTCTGGTGAACTCGCGAAGGAGATGACTTACTGGACTTGGTCGTCGTCGCCGTACGGTACGAGTGGCGGCGAGGTTTGGTTCTGGTTCTCCGAATCGGACGCCGTCTTGGAGAAGGAGTTGCCGACGCAGATCGCGACGGCGTAGTGGAAGAAGTCCTCGCGAAGCGGAAGAAGGAAGCAGCGAGCAGTCGCGCCGAGCGCTTCCCAAAAACCTGATTCGCCCTACCCGGTGCAGGAGCTCGAGGGCGATCGGTTCCGGAGACCTGCTCTCCCGAACGACGGTGCACGCCGGCGTACGGGATGGGGAAGAACCGAAGCGGCGGCGCAGCAGAGGGAGGTGGCAAACCCTAGGAGCGATCTGATCTGATCCCTCTGGACGGCGCGGCGGCAGATTTATATAGCAAAACGCGTGAGGCAAACGGATCGCGAAACGGGCCGCGACCGAGTCCAACACGATTTGCATATTCCATATCTGACCCGCAAAATCCGGAGAGCAAAAGAAAAAGAAACTGCAAAAAGAGGCTGCGTCTGCGCAAGCACGAGGGTCCGGTTTCGGCGGACCATTCACGCAGGTGCCGTGCGCACGCCCCGCCCCGGCCCGGCCCGGCCCGGCGAGGCGAGGCGAGCGCGCGCGTGTGATTCTCTATTTCTCTCTCCCATCACATTCTCTAGTGGGAGGGAGCAAGCTCCACTATTTAAGCATGACCTTCACTCCTCCCACTAGCAATATGGTACTAAAGAAATTTCACATGCCTCATGCATACATGGGCCTTTGAGATTTTTCAGGAATTATTTAGATATTAAATGGGCCAGGCCCAATAATTCTAACACCAACCGAGTTGAAGCCACATGCCAACCGCTGATCTTATCGTCCCTGCTATCCTCCCCTACCTACTACAACATAGAGTCCACGTAACCCATTCGTACGCATATTCTCCATCAACTCTAACATCCTTCAAATTCCTATCCTAAGGAAGATGAGATCTAGAGCAAGTTGGATTTGGATCAAGATATGTGCCTGACTTGGAGCAAGATGCGACGGATATAGAACAAGCCAAAAGGAAGCAACACGTTTATTTTTTTTATTTTCTTGAAGAAACCATGTTTGATTGGACCAAGCTAGGTGGCTAGATGAGGCTTGAATAAACCAAGTAGGACAATGAAACCAATCAAAAAATCTTCAAGAATCAAGAGCAACCATGGATCATCTTATACACAACAAAAGATACCTCTAATAAAAATGCCATGAATTAAAAGTTCATAGCTCAAGTGGTCGGGATTTTTTTATCCAATATTGCAAGGGATCGGGTGTCCAATGGAATCGTACACCCTCCCATTTGCTTTACATGTGTTGCACTCCCAGCCACATCTCTCTCTCTCTCTCTCTCTCTCTCTCTCTCACCTCTGCCGTGGGTTGCCGCTGCAGCCTCGTCGAGCGCGCTCTCTCTGTCTCTCTCTCATTGCTCCTAATGTTGACCATGAACAAGAAGGTAGCAGCTCTCTCTCTCTATTGGTGCTATTGATGACTGAGATCACATACAAAACCCACCAACACAAGAATATGCCTCGCATATTCCCTGGAATATGTCGCACATATTCCACTCCTCTACTAGCCCACTTGGGCCCACACACCAGATGCAACCGGTTCAACTCAATTGCGAAGTTTCCGACACCCGTGATCCTCCTGCCATGCCTCGGTCCCACTAGCCAGTTGCGGTCCATATTTCACACCATCTTTACGATTTCAAGTCCTAGTCCGACCATCTCGCGCAACCTCCTCGCTATTGAGGACCCCTGAACCTCCAGTTTGCATCCACGTGCCTATTGCAGACAACAGTCCACCTAGACCTGTGCCACAAAAATTAGCCCGAAATCATCCACTTATCTTCGTCACCTGCAAGGTTAGTCCATAATCATTTATGTTCAAAACACACATAAGGATTCCCAAAAGATTGCATTGAAATCCGGGCACAACGGTGCAACCTGAGCCAAAGACAGACCCACCGGACCAAGTCCAGTGGCATGAGCCCAAAACCATTCAAATAATCATAAACTTTGTCAATATCATTCATCACAACATGGAGTGACCTCCATATGGTCTCACACCATAGGGTGTTTGTTGGCGATTCTTATGCCCTAGTAGAATATTTAATTACGCAAGCGCACGGAATACCATTGTATCACTTCACCCTGGAGTATTCCAGTGTATCACATTTATTTTTCTCACGGAAGCTGGACTAGGATTATCAATAAATAAAAGAGATTTCCTTACTAATTAATATACTAGCCAAATTATGGTAGGGGTAAGATATAATAATAGGAGTGAAAGCACAATGACATTCACATATACCGGAGACTCTAGATAAACGAGTGGTCTGACTAGCGGGGAGGACAACGAGAAGAGATTAAGTTCCCAATTTGTCTATCCTAATTACTTGAGTCAGGTAATAGGGTATTATGATACTAGGGTATTACTTGAGTCAGGTAATAGGGTCCAGGTGGACTGCGAGGGATAGATAGGGCTGTCTCCACCTGCTACCTACCACATTTCGTGGGGTTGGGCGTCGATCAAGATAGTATTATTCCTCGGCACCATGCCTACAATTAACACTATTATTCCACCTGGACCCACGAAGGAATAACCTTACCTTAGCGAGTTCCTTGTCTTTCTAAGCCAGGACGAGACAGCCCGTGAATATAATGAACCGATAAATATCATGCACACAAAATAAGATAATTACTCCCGCTACAGATATTATGTAAATACTGTAAATGCGTAAAGTAAATATTGACTTGAAGTAAATAAAGGAAAGACTTGAATAAATATGAAAATTGAGTCTTACGAAAAGGAAAAGATACAAGAGCATTACCAAAGCTTCGGAAGACTCCTCCCGAAACCTCAAGGCAGAGCTCGACTCGACTCTAACTCCCACACTACTCTAACCTACTCTAATAAGAATGGAAAATGGAGCTCCTTTGATTGGTGTGATGTGTTGTGTGTTGAATACCAGCCGAAGCACCCCTATTTATAGTGCAAGGATGTCTTGGGGGCTACTTGAAGTCTGGCTGGAGAAAATGACCGACAGGTGGGGCCGGCAGGCCTAGAGGAGGTTGACTGTGACATCCTAATAAAATTATTAGGTGTCCCAAGCTCTTCAAAAATAAAACCTAAGGTAATAATAAAGTATACGATCCTATTTTAGTTCCTAGTTGTTCAGCAGGCCAATTTTTATCGTCATTTCATGCCCAGAAAGGCCCGCGGAGCACTTTACAACCCATTAAGAGGGAGAGCAGACCTATGCCGCCCCACACCCCTTATAAACATCCCTCACACCCCTGTGCACCGCCACACCTCACCCCTCCCCAAAAACCCTAGCCACCGGCACCCGAACCAACCCTCCCGACGCTTCTTTCGAGGTAATCCCACTTTCCCGTTTCAACTATTAGTGTAGATGGCACCAACATGTAGATCTCATTGAGACGAGCAAAATGGATATGCGGATTGCCTAGTTTGGTGTAGATTTGCGCCATGTAGAGCTCGCCGTAGTTCGGAGCCCCCACGGCCGCCGGCGATCCTCGGCGTTCGCGCCCGTCGGCGCGATCCGCGCGCCAACCAGCGCACGCCACGTCGCCCCGCGCTGTTGCCCCGCGCCGTCGCCGTCGCGCCGAGCGCGCGCGAAACACACGCACCGCACCAACCGCCGTCCGACGCGCGTCCCGGCGGGGACCGCAAACTGCGTCCGCACAGGACAGCGCTGGCGACGCTGCGAACCCCGCCCCGACACGCGTCTCCACGGACCCCACCGCCGCAGCCGTTTCCTCACCGCGCGCCTCCCTCCACCTATCGCCGGCGCTTCTGGACGGTGGGGTCCACCTGTCAGCCGCCGGCCGTCGCTGACCGGTGGGGCCCACCTGTCGGCGCCGCACGCCGCCGCGCTAGACTGGGCCGTTTGGGCCACATGCGCGCATGAGGAAGGGAGAGAGAAGGCGGACCGGATCCGTCGGTTCGGCCCATTTAGGGTTTTTATAGCTTTTTCTTTTTGGGAAATTTTCTATTTAAGTGGAAACTTCCCCGAATTGTTTAGAGAGTTCCGTAACGTCAAATTAGTTGATTCCAGAGCCTAAAAATTATATTTTAATCCTAAAATTTTTTGTATGTTTATTAAATATTTTCTCTTTATTGAAGTTGCTGTTGTTTATTGATTTGCTCTTACGCGTAGACGGTTGCTGCGACTGTTGTGCGAATTATTTCCCGGAGCAGGTGGTTGATCCCCAATGCACCGACATTTTCGAAGGCAAGCAATAGATGCATATCCCTACCTTTACTTTGAATTAATTGTTTAATGTATTTATATTATCACTTAGTTGTTATTACTGCATTCATGCTTAGATATTGTGTGCGTTCCTAGCCATGTTAGTCCTCCATTAACATGATGTTCTTGGTTATTGTCAAACCACTCTTTATTTCCATAGCCTGTCCCTTGTTTAGTTATGGGTTGCATTGGGAATTGAACTACTCAAAAATGTTATCAAAGGCGAGGCTTTGTTTGTACCTTTTGGTTAACCCTAATCAACTAAAATTTGCGTAGTTGATTAGGGGAAACTCGGAAGAGATGGTTCCGAGGCTGTGGTGGAGTTGTGAGGGTCTCCTCTATTTAAGGACCCAAGCTTGTGAATTGCTAGACCAAACTATACAATACAGCCACTTGTGCTTTTAGCTCTGGCTTAGTATCCTACGAAAGCTATTAACCACTTGCTTGTAGGTTGTCCGGTTACGGTTCGTCACTTTTGCTCTAGGGGGAGGCTTGCCATCTCCGCTAAGGAGTAGGTGCATCTCTGAGACTGACAGGCTTAATTGGAAAATGCCCCCGGGTGGTGCCCAGAAGTAGCAGGTGCCCTACCGCGGCGGGTACCGGCGAGGCCGAAAAACCAAAAGAAAGGGCAGGCGAAGTAGTAGGCGTAGTAGGTTGGAAAAGTTTTGTACTGTTGAGATCCATGTGGAGGGTACCCCGGTTTGATGATGAATATATACGACAAGATGGAATTTGAAGTGTTTTGAAAAAATTTTAAATGGTGCATTTGTGAAAATTACCGTGGAATTGGAACCGGACCATTGTGATGAGCTTGGGCTAGGTAACAGTTTTGAACGGACGTGGTCTGATAGAATTTGTTAAGCTGACACGTGGTATGTTAGGGCTTGCTAATTGTGGTGTCATGAATGGATTATGATGTTGGTGATTTTGTGATGGACTAACTTTGCAGGAGAGTTAAGGTGTGTTGGTTTCGTGTATGTTCACCTCAGTGATGCAGGTATCGGCATGTATGTGGTTGACACTGAGCGGGGACAACTGGAGGCTTGCAGCCGACCAGGTTCGATGACCTAGCTGTCACATGAGGTGGTGTACTCGAGAAGCTTTGGCCATGGCTAGGAATCCGAGACAGCTGGAGGCTGTGGCGTCGGTTACTTGGTGGCAAAGTTGATCTGACCGGTGGGCCCGATGTGGGCTGGCGACCAAGGAAGCGGCGACGAAGTTGCGCGGATGCTCCAGGAGGAATACGAGGTGGATATTCTTTGGGAGGCGTTGCGTAGCTAATGTGTGAGTTGTAACCATCCGATGCGAGATGGAGGGTGGAGATGAGTCCTAGGGCTACGGCTATCTCACCTGGGTATAAATAGGGATAAGGAGGGATGCCTCCTTGACCCATCCAGAGGGTGGCATTTAAGTGCTTGTGGCCGCCGGTTGGTGCGGTCTGTAAACCTCCTACCCATGCAATGAAATCAATCATTCCTTACATGTTTGTGCTGCGATTTGCTCTTTGATTTGGTATCCTTTGCTTGGTGTTCTTTGCCTTCTTTTGTATTTTCGGGTTGCACATTGGAGCCAATTTTGCGCAGCGATTTCGGACACTTCTTGGTGTGATTTCACCCCAAACTTCTCCTCTAGGATACAGGTATTTTAGGGTCTCAATCCCTACCATCCGGACCCCTTAGAGATGATTATTTTGGGCGGTTTAAACTGTGCATACCAAATGTTCGATGACATGCCCATGAGGAGAAAAGTTTGATCTTTGCTTGTTTTAAGCACATAGACGTGTTTTCTAAAGCCTAGAGTATCTCCCATAACGATTTGATCTCTCGGAGATTAGGTCTTGTTGGGTTCTTCAAGGTTGCAAGTTTCGCCCACAAGGTGTTTGGTGAAATGCCCACAAGGGATTGTTTTGGTGTGCATGACTGGAGGGGTTGCAATTTGAAAACGAAAGCATCAAAATTCGTTGGCGTCTATTCACCCCCTCTAGCCGTCTAGCTCGGGTCTTCATGTACCATATCTCCTTCTGTATAAGACGGGGCTTGTGGGGGAAATGTGTACACACTTTGCAGAGTTAAAACTATCATGATAGCCGTGTCCACGATCATGGACGGGGTGAGAGATTTTCACATGTAGTCCCACCATTTTAATAAATAACTTGACTAGTGTAGGTTGGGTCTGACTTGGTGTGAGATGCACCTTCCCTTGATATTCTTGGTTTTACTTTAATGATCATGCATTCACTTAATAAAACTGATTCACTAAAATTTTGACTAGAAATAGGATTTGGGTAAAATAACCCATCCCCGGCCTTAGCCCTTGCATTCAGAAGTAAGGACTGCTTGCTGAGTAGCCGCATACTCATTATACCTATCGCGGACATTTTGCATTCAGATTTCGGTCAGGACCAGGAGGGCCCTGATGGTGGCGATCATGTCTAGCTAAGTTGTTCGGGTCGACACCTTTGGAATATTATCGCAGTTATCTTTCCGCTACTCTGCTGTTATTCATTTCGTTGTTAGTTGAACCATGTTGAATTATTAAACTGGGATGCCAGTTCTCTTTGTAATAAATGATGCTACATTTTACTTGTTATTTACATTTAGTTAATGTGCACTGCGATGATTTCCACCGCATTGTCCATCACAAGATACTAGTCTAGGACTAGTATCGTCTCATGGTGTTGGATTCCATGTACAAGTACCGGGGTCACGACAAAGTTGATATCAGAGCCAGGTTGACCTTAGGATACCCTAGTTAGCTAGTTAAACCATAAGAGCTGCAAACCATTCTAAAGTAGCTTTGAAAACCTCCTTTTCTTGTTTTACTTATTCATGAATTGTTCTTGAAATTATTCTTGAATTATTCGTGGATTGCTCTTATCACTGTCCTAATTAATATGTTTAACCTTGCTTCTAGATGGCCTTGAGGAAGATCACGGATGCCGCCAATGAGGGAGGAATGCCATTTCTGCTAAACGATCTGTTGGAGTTTCTCGAGTATTCGGCACCGGCACCCCTCTACGAGTGCGAGTTTGTGATGGTGGGACACTGCTCACAATGGAGGACTAAATTGGAGATTTAGCCCATGGACCCTGAGGAGGAAGGGCCATCACTTGTCTTCTAGAGTTTTGAGGATGACAAGTTGGTTTCTCGGCAGGAGGCCGCTAGGACCGCCCTCCTACACCTGGCTGAGACCAACAAGACTCGGCTACCACTACCTACCCACCAGGCATGTCAACGCTCCTGAGGATGAGCCCAGTGAGATTGCTTATCCATGGCGAGGCGTCGCCAGAATTGACCACCGTCCTCCTCTACACGAAGGCCCTCGACCGCATGCACATCTGCAAGTCAACGGAGGCTAGGAACCTGAAGAATCATCTTGGAGATTTGCTCCAAGATGAGAGGGATAAGAAGGAGGAGCTCAGGCACAGGATCATTGCCATCAACAAAAAGGAATAGAGGCTGAGTAGGAGGGAGGCTAATTTGGAGCTCATCTCCATAGAGATGATGGAGAAGGACGAGGCCATCGACAAAGAAAAGGAAAGGTTGGTGACTCTAAGGAAGATGCTGGAGGACAAGGTCCAGAAGTATAGGGAAAAGGATAGGCAGCTAGAGGAGGACTACGACGCGGACCTAGAGTGGAGAGAGGAATTGGATGCCGAGGGAAGTGAACTGAGGAAGAAAAAGGTGAAGTTTGCAAAGGACATGGTGAAGATCAGAGAGGAGACGAACCAGAACACAGCAACGCTCAACGCCCACATCACTCAATACAACGAGGCATACAATAACCTCCAAAATGACAAGGCGAATCACGAAGAGGAGAAGCGCCAATTTGAGGAGAAGAAGCGCAAGTGGGAGGAAGAAGTTAAGGCCGCCAAGCAGCAGTCTGGCCCTCGCACCCGCAGCAAGACTAAGGCCTAGGCTTTTGTTTTGTTAGTCAGTCCTTTGTCATTACCTATCAGAACTATGTTTATTTATTTGGAATTCTAAACTCGAGTCCGTACTTTGATAAGTTGTTTGGGATAGACCGTATCAAGTTTGGAGTTCTCATTGTGATACGGCTATTCATTACTTATAGTTATTAATCAACGTTATGTCATTTAAATTTCTAATGATTGTGAAATATTTAAAATTATTGCATCAACGCCGCCCAATTGAAGAATTCGAAGATGCTTGGAGGACTGAAGAAGAGGACCGAGAAGATGGCACCAATCAAGAAGACAACGTCGAAAAGAAAATGGTCTTAAAAATAAATCTCAAAAAATAAGTTCTTTTTCCATTTTATCCATTCCACTAAATGACCTCTAATACTTTCTATTTAAGAAGTACTATTTAGTCGCTAATAACGGCATTAATATAAACAACGAATTGGTTGGTTGTTCCCGTAAACCATGATTGAGTTGATTCTTACCTGGCGTCTTGCGCTACCTTTGTGTATGCAAGAGATAAGGTGTGCTGGATTTTATTTGCGTGGATCTTTGTAATGTTTGGAAAAATGGCTTTCAAAATATTTTTAAGTTATTAATGTCACAACCTCCCCGATGGTTAATCTTACCTTATTCTGCAGATGCCGCCCAAGAGGACCGCGCGTGAAGCTGCCCTGCGCAATGTCCACGCTTCTGCCCCGCGCGACGACAGCGATAGTGCCAATGCCAACGCAAGTGCCATGGAGGAAGAGGAGAAGTTTCCATAGCCGCCACCGTCATCGACGTCAACGCCATCGCCACCCAGGCCGCTGCCATGGCCGTCGCCCAAGTTATTTGCCAGCAGCAACAGCAAGCCCAGCAGCAGGCCCAGCAACAGACCCAGCAGCTAGCACAACAGGCAGTCCAGCAGCAAGCTCAACAGTAGAAAGGCGTAGTGATGCAGGCTCTGAATCTGATCGTGGAGCGCCTGACCAACCTACAAAAGCAACAAGTAGCTCCAGGCCCAGTCAATGCTCAAGCGCCAGCGTATCAGCACCAACCACAATCAAAGTTCAAGGATTTTATGAGCACTCGGCCGACAGCTTTCAACGGAGTCAGAAATCTGGTGGAGGCAGAAGATTGGCTGAGAGATGTCAAGAACAAGCTCAACATGGTTAATGTCCTTGAAGCTGATCAAGTGAAGTATGCCACCCACATGCTCAAGAACAGCGCTGCAAACTGGTGGGAAACCTACTGCTCCACCCACCCCAACCACGGCGCACTGACGTGGGCTGACTTCAAGGAGGAGTTCAAGGGGGTGTACATTCCCCAAAGTATGAAAGATGAGAAGAGGCGCGAGTTTGAGAGCTTGCGCAAGGGGAATATGACTGTGGCTGAATACATCGACAAGTTCGTGGAACTATCTCGTTATGCAAGCGAGGCAATTCCCATCGAGAAGGCTAAGGTATGGAGGTTCACCGAGGGGATGGATCCCGGGATCCGCGAGCAAGTGCCACCACTCAAGTGCACCACGTTCGAAGATGTGACGGAGAGGGCTATCATCTACGAGGAAGCCCACCGCAGAAGCGTTGAGCACCGGAAGAGGAAGCTTGACTTCCAGCCTCAGGGTGGGAACCACATTCGCCCCGTTTCCACCACGGTAACCACCACCATAGCCACAAGCATCAGCACCACCAGAACCACCCTCACCATCAGCATTGCCATGGAGGCCAATGGTTTGGCTTTGCTCCTCGACCGCAAGCACCCGGTCAAGGGAGGCCTGCACCCCGACTGCCAGCTCCTGGTCAAGGATCGAGCAGTCAGCAGTCGGCCAAGCTCGGACCGCAGACTGGAGGCAACCAGCAGGGTCAGAACTGGAATGTAGGCCCCAATGCAGCAGGCATCACCTGTTTCAAATGCAATCAGGTGGGACACTTCGCACACTCTTGCCCTCTGAGAACTGTGAACCAGACCCAGTAGGCTCAAGGGGACAGAATCACAACGCGCCCAACTTCAGGTCGGCGCAAAGGATGGGAGCTGGACATGTCAACCATGTCACCACTGAGGAGGCTGAGGATGCACTGACGTCGTGTTAGCTACGTTCCTAGCAAATTCCGTACCAGCTACAATTTTATTTGACTCGGGAACATCACACTCTTTTATTGCAAAAGACTTAGTGGATAAGAATCAATGGATGCTAGTACCACTAAAACGACCCTTAAAAGTTCAATCCCCGGGAGGATCCATGAACGCTAAGATGGGATGTCCTGAGATCGAGCTCGAGATCGAGGGATCTAAGTTCAAGTCAAACCTAATCATGCTAGATACAAAAGGGGTCCAAATAATATTAGGAATGGATTGGCTGAAAAAGTACGACAATCAGATCTACTACGCCAGTGGAGCTGTTACTTTGACCAACACAGACGAGACACAAGTTACATATAAGTCCCACAAGAGCAAGAGACAAGAAGGAGTCGTCGACCACATTAAGGTGACCATACCCGAAGGAGAGAAGTCAGCTTTGGAGGAAGTACCCATAGTATGTGAGTACCCGAACGTGTTCCTCGATGACCTGTCCAGACTACCACCGGAACGGGACGTGGAGTTCTCTATTGATATGTATCCAGGGACAAGCCCGATATCCCAACGTCCGTACCGTATGAATGCAACCCAAATGGCAGAGGTGAATAAGCAGATACAAGAATTGAAGGATAAAGGTTTCATCCGACCAAGCACTTCTCCCTGGGGATCACCGGTCATTTTCATGAACAAGAAGGATGGAGACCTTAGAATGTGTGTAGATTATCGGTCACTCAATGAGGTAACCATCAAGAATAAGTACCCATTGCCCAGGATCGATGATCTGTTCGATCAACTAAAGGAAGCATGTGTCTTCTCGAAGATCGATTTACGATTTGGGTATCATCAGATCCAGATCAAGGAGGAGGATATACCGAAGACCGCTTTCACCACTCGTTATGGACTATACGAGTACTTAGTGATGTCTTCTGGACTTACAAATGCCCTAGTGCATTTCATGCAAATGATGAACAAGGTACTCATGGCGTACCTTGACAAATTCGTAGTAGTGTTCATCGATGACATACTGATCTACTCGAAGAATGAGGAGGAGCACACCGAGCACCTCAGGATCGTGCTTGAGTTATTAAGGCGACATGAGCTATATGCCAAGTTTAGTAAGTGCGACTTTTGGATTAGAGGGGTATCATTTTTGGGCCATATCATTTCGGAAGGAGGAGTGTCAGTGGATTCCGATAAAGTGAAGGAGATACCCGATTGGAAGGAGCCGAGGACCGTGACCAAGGTGCGAGGTTTCCTTGGTTTGGCAGGATACTACCGAAGGTTCATCGAAAAATTCTCCTAGATAGAGTGAAATCTTTGACTGAGTTGCTAAAGAAGGATGCCAAGTTCAAATGGACGGCAGCCTACCAAACAAGTTTCGAGATGCTGAAGACGAAGTTGACTACCACACCAGTCTTGCTGTTGCCTAATATATACCAAGATTTTGAACTGCGACGCATCGAAGCTCGGGCTTGGATGTGTGTTGATGCAAGAAGAGGAGGTAGTGGCCTATGCTTCGCGTCAGCTAAAGCCCCACGAGGTCAACTACCCGACCCATGACCTCGAATTGGCAGCTATGATGCACTCCCTGAAGATCTGGAGGCACTATCTGGTGGGTAACCGAACGGAGGTATATACGGACCACAAGAGCTTGAAATACATATTCAACCAACTGGATTTGAACATGAGGCAGAGGAGGTGGTTAGAACAAATGGCCGATTATGATCTCGGAATACACTATCACCCCGGGAAGGCAAACTCCATTGCCGATGCACTGAGCTGAAACCCAAGGTGCGACACATTGATCGCCGACATGAAGAGGTTAAACGTAGAAGTGGTCCCGCAAAGACGACTGAATGTCATGGAAGTGCAACCCACCTTGGAGGAAAGGATCAAGGAAGCCCAACAGGAGGATGAGGAGATCTTTAAGATTGCCGCCAGGATAGCAATAGACAAGGCCCCAAGGTTCAACCTGGATGAGGCCGGAATTGTGTGGTTTGGCAAGAGGATGGTGGTACCAGAAAAGGAAGGACTCAGGGAGCTGATTATGAAAGAAGCTCACGACTCGGCGTATTCAATACACCCAGGTAGCACCAAGATGTACCTTGATTTGAGAGAAAGGTATTGGTGGACTGGGATAAAGAACAACCTAGCCTCGTACGTGGCATGTACTCCCTCCGTTCCAAATTATAGGTCGTTTGACTTTTTTCACACGTACTTTGACCACTCGTCTTATTCAAATAATTAGTGAAAATATGAAAAAACTCAAGTCATTATTAAAGTACCTTTCATGATAGACTAAATCATAGCAAAAATAAATTATAATTATAAATTTTTTTGAATAAGACGAATGGTCAAAGTACGTGTCCAAAAAATCAAACGACTTATAATTTGAAACGGAGGGAGTAAGTGGCACCAACCATCAAAATGCAAAAGAGAAACAAAGCAACAGACCGAGATGATCTGACCAATAAAGCAAAAGCAAACGTTGGATGCGGTATAATGTAATCTGAAGACTAAACATTTGCATTGCATTGCATTGATCTAGTGCATGGCAAAAAATGATAGAAGAAAGTGCTGAGTTATGCTATTGCCGCAGTTGCCAAAGCAGGATACTACTCTGTGTTACTACTGTACACCTTTAAAAATTTTGGAAAAAAGGGACCTCACAATAAAAAGGGGGGAAAATGAAAATGCAGCTACGCTTGTGTTCAACGCATCAAATGTAAATTCCAAAACTCAATCAAACATATAAAAAGCCAAACTCCGGTGTCTCTGTCGCGGCCTACGGGCTACACTCTTTGGATTTCTTTGGCCCAGGCCCAGGCCCAGGACCAGCCCGTGATCATCCATATTCCATAGCCATGCACAGCACGTGAGGTCATCAGCCGATGCCCGATCGATAGGTCAAGGTGCATGCAAACGGCGGGCGCGAATCAGAATCACATCGCCATCGGCCATCGATCCGGCTCAGGAGATGGAAGGCCATGGAGATGGAACGCCGCCTCCGCCTCAGGAGGAGCGGGACCTGACGGCGCTTCTCCCCGACGACGCGCTGGCGGCCGTCCTCCGCCGCCTCGGCCTCGGCCACCTCGCCGTGGCCCGCTGTGTGTGCAAGGCGTGGCGGGGCGTCGTCGACGGCCGCGGCCTGCTCCTCCCTCACGCGGTGGCCGGCATCTTCCTGCACTTCTACAACCAACACTACACCGAGTTCTTCTCCCGCCCCTCCACGGGGCCTCCCATCTCCGGCAAGTTTCCCTTCTTGCCCGACGCCGCCGGCCGCCGGTGGTGGCATCACCACGAGCACGAGGTCAAGGACCACTGCAACGGCCTCCTCCTCCTCAACAACGACTGTGTGGTTAATCCAGCCACGCGACGGTGGGCTCTCCTGCCCCAACGCCCGTCCCCACGATACAGTCTTCTTGAGTGATTCACTAAAAAGAGGAATGGCCTATCATTTAAATAGCTCTAGGATTAAAAAATTAGGCGCAATATACCCAACAAATTATGATGTTGTGCCACCAAGTGAACGGAGGAGCATACAAGCTTCCTTTATCTACACGCCTTGCTGGATGTGAAAGTCCATGAGAATTGACCTTTTGAAATTCATCCTGAACAATGACATATGGAGTGCGTTGCAAGTTAGTAGAAAAATGGATACACGTGTTTCCACGTTCTTTTAGTTTGATTACATATAAATTTGTTTCTTATAGTTATTTATTTTAGTTTGTTTTCGTTTTCTGTTAAGTACCATTAATCTTTAGTTACTGGAGACAACTTCATGATGGTGACTAGGAATTGCACTGCTTTTGCTGCTTTATTGTGACTTAATGAGAATTTCCAGTGATCATATTATTCAGAGATTTAGTTCAAAAAAGGTATTATTCAGAGTTAAATCTAAGGGATAACAACCATCATTGTAGCTTTATTTAATATAATAATGTTATCTCTTCTTCATCTGTTGGAGTGAAGTAATTACAGGGAAGCTTGAGATAGTAAGAATTTTGTCACATACCTGTGTTGGATCTATTTCCTCGATGGAACTGAGAGCAGGATTTACATAAAAAACTCATCAATCAGATAGCAAAAGGCAGACACTAGCAGATTAACCATACAAATTCAGCAGATTCCTCACAGCTAATGTCCTTGTTTAATATTTAAATAAAAAATTATCAAAGTGACATCTATCTCAGATTGTCAACTATAAGGCATGTGCTAGCAGATTAAACATTTAGATTCAGCAGATCAAGTCACATCTTTCATAGTTCAAGTTATCACTATGGAGGTTTGCAGTTCAGGCAGAGAATGGTGTAAAAGCTTATAGAGGAAAACAACATAAGCAGGTAAGAAAATTGGAAATACTGTAACCAATAGCTGGAGATAAGTTCAGCCTCTGGGTTGGACACCTTATTTTATTGATAAAAAACTAAAATTCAACAGTTCTAATGCAAAAGCAAAGTACATCACTGTAATCAAATTTAAATTCTCGAAACAGCTAATCGTAGAATCTATCACATATGTGGACAAATTCAGCCCCAAGTGTCGTACAACAATTTTTAATGCAAAATGAACAAAATTAATCATATCAACATCAATAGCAGAATGATTCTCAAAGAAACATAGCTTTTTACCATGCTACCTGAATGACACTCGCAGTGAAAACATAACATGTATGATATTTTGTAAAGAAGGCCATTTTGGACCATGGAGGACATACCTCACTGTAGCTGGCATAGCACCATTGCAGAAGAGAGGTCCTCATAGCATCCTGGTCTTGCAGTAGCTTATCCATCTCTTGCTTCCGACTCTCCTGTGCTTCAGGACTATACTCAAAATCCCTTGCCTGCAGTTTAATATGAAACATAAATTAATGGATGGCAAGGGCAAGACAAAGAGAGGCGATGCCATGTTCCAGCAGCAGATGGTCTCTTGTCTCCAAGGCATTGCAGAAGAGGAAACCTGTGTGGAACGAGGAGCAGCTGCTGGCGTTGGAGATGGTCATTTCTGAACTTGAGAGCGGGGTCTAGGCTCTGTTCAGGAAGATGATCCAGAACAGAGTCTCTCTTCTCAATGCTCTTAGCTCGTAGAAATCCAGCACGTTAATAGGTATCCACATTTTATAGGATTAGTTGTTCATTCCAAAAAAGTCCAATGTACAGACAAAAGTGTCGAGATTCATTGAATGAAACGAACCAAAGTTTTGGCCTATTTCATGTTGTCGATTTCATTGCTTATGTTATGTCTTCATTCTTCTGGCATGCTCGCTAACTCGCTTACTGATCCAAAAATGACGCTTTTGCTCACTGCCCGTTTGATCATATAGTTGATATAGCTGGCAACGGAAAATTTACCTGAAACATGGAGTTAGTCAGGAGAAAGAAGATGCACCTGCTTTGAAAATACTGTATGCGTGCGACGGGCGTGGCGACTAGGTTTTCCTCCCCAGCCGCCGCCGCCGCCGCCGCCGCCGCCGCGGGCGGCGGGCGCCGCTCTGGCTCCCGCCCCGTCGCAGCCTGCACCCCACCGATCGGGCTCCAGCTCCGTTGCCTACCATGCCCTCCTGCTCTCGGAACCCCTCCCCGCCGCCCCCTGCCACAACCTCTTCTGGCAGGCCTCTCCGTCCGTGCCTGAAACCAAGCGAACGACTCGCAGCTGCCGCCTTCAATGCTGGTGGTGACGAATCTGCGCTGCGAACGGACGGGCGGCGCGGCAATCCGGAAGATACGACCGCGAATCGTCCTCGCCGCTCAAGCCGGAGGTCCGTCAGTTTCTCAAATCCCCTCGTGACGCTGTGCCCTCTGCACAAGACGCCAGAAGGCAAGGCGGAAGTAGCACATTCGGTGCCGGCCAGACGGCGCTCCTATGTGGAGGCTCTGCTAGCTCCGGCTCCCCGCATTTACTCAGGTACTCACCCAACCGGCATTCAAGTCTATCGACCACGCATTCACTCCAGAACTTCCAACTCATTGAGGAGATGCTTCAAGTGCCTCGCCCCGGACCACCTGATTGCGGATTGCAGAGACCCCGTGAGGTGTAGAGCGTGCGGGCGCAGTGGCCACTTTGCTCGCCACTGCCGTCGCCCCCTTCCTCGTCCACCTGTAAGCTTAGCTAGCTCCTCCTGCAGCCCTCTCATGGAGACTCATCGTGCAAGCTCCCTTCGGAGGGGGCGGCCCTCCAGAGTCTTGGAAGCACTTGAAGAGCGACCGCGCCGCACATCCAGCTGCACCTTCTCCACCGAAATCATGGCGATTGACCTCTCCATCCTCCAGTTAAGATGCGTCGTGGCCAATCTTCGGACCAGGCGGCGCATCAATCCGGACAGCGTCATCAATGATGCTCGTGCGGCGTTGGTGGACGCCTCGGGGGAGCAATGGCATGGCGTCTCCATTACTCGGCACTGTCCAGAGGACTACCTTGTCCGCTTCGCCACCAGAGCTGGCCGAGATGCGGCCCTCGCGCGCGGTAAAGCAGCCTTTGGCGAAGCCGCCTTGGAGCTCCGGCCATGGCAGCCTTACCTGGCGGAAGACACCAAGCCTTTTCCATTTCGGGTGCGGCTGTGCCTGGAAAATGTTCCGCTCTTCGCTTGGACGGAGAAGGTGGTTGAAGGCATCCTCGGCAGCTCCTGTGCTGTGCAGTGCATTGAGGAAAGCTCGGCTCGGCGGGAGGTTACCTCTACCCTCAATGTCTGGGCTTGGACGGACCGCCCAGAAGGAGTGCCCAAGGTTCACTACCTTTCGACGGTTGCTAATCCTACTTCCCGGGAGGTGGAGCCAGCCAAGGAAGCTTCAACCTTTAAAGTGCTGGTCCATCTTGACACCATTGAAGAGCACACCCGCCCAGTGGGAAACATTGTCCGCCACAAGCCCCGTTGGCGCCTAGGACGCATTGACGGCGAAGGTGACAGCTCCTCTAACTATAACCCTACTCATCCTCTTCAACGTCGCAGGGACGATTCAGACAGCGAAGATGATTCTAGAGCACCTCGTCGCCGTGGTCGCTCCCTCTCTCGCAACCTCAATGTGGCTTTCCGGCGCTCCGTGTCCGCGTTCGGAAGCCTTGCCAAGGCTGCGCGGAGAGGTGGGAGTCGCGACAGAGGCGATTCCAGTTGGCGCCGGCGACATCCCACCCCTCCCGCCGTGACGGCGAGGACCTGGACGACCATCGCCCGTCCGCCGCTCCTCTGGCGGCCACGCCGCGACCCTACTCCAAAAGTCGCCCGTCCACCACTGCTCTGGTGGCCACGTCGCGACCCTGCTCCAACAGAGGCACCCGTCGTAGGACTGTCGCCACCGGCTTCAGGATGCGTGCTCCTGGAGGATGGCTCGCCTCAGACTTCCAGCTGCGGCCGGCCGCTGGCTACCAAGGGCTTTGCTGCCGACTCCGAAGGGGCAGTAGGCCTGACGGCAGTTTCCTCTTTCGCTGACCCGGAGGTTGGCAGTGCTGCCGCTCCAACGGCCTCCGACAAAGACCCGACGCCGGCCGTCTCCACTTTGTCAGCTCCGGCCAATGTCAGCCCCAGATTGTTCACGCCGGACATGGTACACTCCTGGGCTTCAACGGCAACTTCCGTCCTACCTTCTGAACCACAGGCGCAGCCTGGTCTCTCTCCTCAAGTTGTCGCCGACCAGGACGACGCCTCCTTCTTCAGCGAGCTCACTGCGCTGCCTCGTCCTCCTATCCTGCAGGTCTACCAGCGCCGTCGCATTAAGCCTCGCCCCCCGACGATGCGCCGCAGCGCAAGGCTTGCGGCCAAAGCTAGCTCCAGGATGCCAGCGGAGGCAAAGGCGCGACGCCTAATAGTTCAGCGCCTCCAGCCTTGGCTAAAGGCTAAGGTCAAGCCTGCGGAGGAAGCCAAGGTCTTGAAGGAGTTCTTCGACGCGCCCTTAGAGCCTTCGGCGGCGGAGGCTCTCTCTAGCTTGGCCCGCCTGCATTTGGCGTGTGGCCAGGCTTGCTGCCGACGGCGACGGGGCAGCAGGCCTGACGGCAGTTCCTCTTGTCGCTGGCCCGGAGATGGGCAGTTCTTCCGTCCCTATGGTCACAGACAAAGACCCGACGCCGGCCGTCTCCACTGTGTCAGCTCCGGCGCCCAGCTCGTTCGCGCCAGACATGGTACACTCCTGGGCTTTAACGCCAACTTCCGACCTACCTCCTGAACCGCAGACGCTGCCTGCTCTCTCTCCTCAAGTGGTCGACGACCAGGACAACGCCTCCTTCTTCAGCGAGCTCACTGTGCTGCCTCGTCCTCCTATCCTGCAGGTCTACCAGCGTCGTCGCATCAAGCCTCGCCTCCCGACGATGCGCCGCAGCGCTAGGCTCGCGGCCAAAGCAAACTCCACGATGCCAGCGGAGGCAAAGGCGCGACGCCTGATAGTTCAGCGCCTCCAGCCTTGGCTAAAGGCTAAGGTCAAGCCTGCGGAAGATGCCAAGGTCTTGAAGGATTTCTTCGACGCGCCCCTGGAGCCTTCAGCAGCGGAGGCTCTCACTAGCTTGGCCCGCCTGCATCTGGCGTGTGGCCAGGCTACCACTTCGGAGGCCCTTCCCTCCATCCATGATTAGGAAGTCCAGTGTCGACGACCACCTGCTGCTGCGTCGGGTAGCAGCGATTTTTGGCGTTCGCAACGTGGCACGACGAACGCGACGGCGGCGACGCCGGCGAACCACACTTTTGCAGACTCCATCCTCCCAGCAGTGGCACTGTGCCGCCACCAGACTGCCGTTCTGCTACATGACTAGCCAGAGGCTGTCTCCTTTTGCTGTGCATCAGTTTTGCCTTCTGTGGGCGTTGTTGCTTTGGGGGCTTCTGGATCCTTCCTTTTGTAATCTGCAGTGCGATGAGACAATTAGACTTGTGTATTTGTCTTATAATCTGCAGCCCGTCTGTCGCCCCATATGTGTCAATGATTAAAAAGTTGCGTCTTCTCAATTGGAATGTCCGCGGTCTGGGCACGATAGCCCGCAGAAGTGTTCTCCGCAACCTTGTCTTCTCCACCAATGCGAAGATCATTTGCGTTCAGGAAACCAAGCTTCCCAACCTAGATGC
Source organism: Raddia distichophylla (assembly GCA_005191435.1). NCBI lineage: Eukaryota > Viridiplantae > Streptophyta > Magnoliopsida > Poales > Poaceae > Raddia > Raddia distichophylla. The sequence goes on from SPJY01006159.1 coordinate 241,853, forward strand.
AAGTATCATCACCGAGTGCGCCGGTCAGCAGTTCTCCAAAGATCACGCTTTTAAGCCCGCGGATGGCTCGCGAGGGGGCATTATGCTTCTGGTGCATGAAGACTTTTTCGCCATAAGTTCCGTTCTTGCATCTGACCATTGCCTTTCCGCTATCATTAACCCTCTGAATGAAGGGCAACCTTGGAAGCTTACTATAGTCTATGGCCCCCAGACAACCTCTGACAAGCTTCGCTTCCTGAATGAGCTTATCGATCACCAACCTATCGATCCTGACCAGGGGTGGCTTGTAATTGGGGATTTTAACCTCATCTATCAAGCGGCAGACAAAAACAACGCCAATTTGAACTACACCCTCATGAATGCATTCCGCAATTCGATCAACCAACTTGAGCTTAAAGAGCTCCCGCTGTCCGGAAGACGTTTCACCTGGAGTAATGAACGTCAACATCCTACCCTCACCAGAATTGATCGGGCTTTCAGCAACACCAACTGGGAAGCCGCCTTCCCTTGGGTGACCCTCCAGGCCTTGCCAACCCTTATGTCGGATCACACCCCTTTGCTTCTTACCGATGTAACGGACCAAAGGAGAGCTCGCTGCTTCAAGTTTGAAAACTTCTGGTGCCACCTTGAGGGCTTCGAGGAGGTAGTTAAGGACGCGTGGCTTCGTGCCGTCGTTTCGTCAAACCCATTTAGGCGTCTTCACATCAAATTGGCCAGGACTGCCAAAGTTTTATCGCGTTGGGCAAAAAACCATGTGGGGAACATCAAGATCCAATCAGCAATTGTGGCGGAACTCATTCTTCTCTTGGATTGTGCCATGGAGTCCCGCAACCTCTCTCCCGAAGAAGTGACCCTAAGGCAACTTCTTAAAGCTCGCTGCCACGATCTTGCCGTTCTGAGCAGGTCTCAAGCCAAGCAAAGAGCACGGACTCGATGGATTCGTGCGGGGGATGCGAACACTAGGTTCTTCCACATAAGAGCCAACAACAGAAGGCGTAAAAATCACATCCACTCTCTTCACACTGAGAATGGGGTGATCACTTCTCATGCTGAAAAGGCTGAAGAATGCAACCGTTTTTTCCAGAATCACTTAGGCTCCTTCCATACCCGCATGTCTACCTTGGCCTGGGATCACCTTGGCTACATCCCCTCAGATCTTTCTGACTTGGAGATCCCCTTCGAGGAATTGGAAATCAAGAACGCGATCTTCTCCTTGCCTTCGAGCAAAGCACCGGGTCCAGATGGCTTCTCTGGCCTTTTCTACAAGAGGTGTTGGGAGATCATCAAGCAAGACATCCTCCAGGCAGTTACGCACTTCTACAATCAGGGCGCTGACTCCTTCAACCTGCTCAACTCGGCAAACATCATCTTGCTGCCAAAAAAGAAGGAGTGCCGGAGTCTCCATGACTACAGACCCATTAGCCTCATCCATAGCATGAGCAAAATCATCTCGAAAGTCCTTGCTAACCGCCTTGCCCCGAAATTGAATGACTTAGTGTCATCCAATCAAAGCGCTTTCATCAAAACGAGATCAATCCATGACAACTTCCTATATGTGCAGAACGTTTTGAAAGATCTCAAGTCAAGGAAGACACCAGCCGTTTTCCTTAAGCTGGACTTCGCAAAAGCTTTCGACTCTGTTCACTGGGGTTACTTGTTGGAGGTCCTTCAGGCTCTGGGCTTCGGTCTGCGCTGGCGCAACTGGATCACCACTTTACTGGGCACGTCGACCTCCTCAGTCATGCTCAATGGTCTTCCAGGTAAGCCTATCTACCATGCGAAGGGGGTGAGGCAGGGAGACCCCATTTCCCCCATGCTCTTCATCCTGGCAATTGACCCCATACAGCGTATCTTCAGTTTGGCCTTGCAAAAAGGGGTCCTTAAGCCAATCAATTGCCGGGCACTAAAACCCAGGGTTTCTCTCTATGCTGATGATGCGGCTATGTTCACCAACCCCTCTGTGAGGGAGCTAAGATCGGTGGCCAAAATTCTGTCGGTCTTCGGCCACTCTTCCGGCTTGACCATCAACTTCAGCAAGTGCGAGCTCTTCCCAATCAATTGCTCGGACATGGACCCTAATACCTTCCTTGAGGCTTTTCCGGGCAAGCTGGCTGATTTCCCTTGCAGGTATCTCGGGCTTCCTCTGCACTCACGAAAACTCGGACGTCCCCACTTCCTTCAGCTAGTGGATAAAATCCGCTCTCGGTTACCTGGTTGGAAAGGAAAGCTCCTATCGAAAGCTGGTCGTCTCACGTTAATCAATGCGGTGCTCTCGGCAATGCCAACCTATTTCATGACGGCCATTCTGATCCCTAAATGGGTGATAAAGAAAATTGACAGAGTCAGACGCTCCTTCCTCTGGTGCGGAGAAGAGCACTTCGGCCCTGGGCATGCCTTAGTCAACTGGCACACGGTGTGCCGCCCGAAGGAGCTAGGGGGTCTCGGCGTTGTGGATCTCGAAAGGTTTAGTCGAGCTCTTCGTCTCCGTTGGATGTGGCAGGAGTGGAAAAACCCTACAAAGGCCTGGGTCGGCACCACCATCCCTTGTGATACGTCCGACACCAGCTTGTTTCGGGCGGCAACAAAAGTGGTGATAAAAGATGGCAACAAGGCAAGCTTCTGGAATGACAATTGGCTTCAGGGGACGGCTCCTCGGTTGTTGGCTCCGAATTTATTTGCCATTGCCAAGCGCAAAAACCGGAGTGTGGCAAGCCTTCTTCACAACGAGTCCTGGATCTCCTCAGTTAGTCATCTTCAAACCACTAGCCAGCTTCTTGATTTCATTAGGCTTTGGCCCTTGCTCCAGCAGGTGATTCTTGCACCCTCGGGCGCAAAGGATGAAATCTCCTGGTCAGCCACCTCTCACCAGTCCTATACGACCCGCTCCGCGTACAGGCTGCAGTTCGCCGGAAGCACGCGTTGGGAATTCCATAAGCTTATTTGGAAAGCTGACACGGAGAATAAATGTCGCTTCTTTGCCTGGACTCTTGTTCATGGGAAAATAAACACGGCTGAGGTGCTGGCCAAAAAGGGTTGGCCTCACAATCCCATTTGTTGCCTATGTCAGGCAAGTCCAGAGACAACCGATCATCTTACCTCGTCGTGCTCTTTCTCTATCAGTATCTGGGCCCAGGTGCTCTCGGAACGCTTCGTATTCATTCGGCCTCCGGATGGAAATCTTTCTGCGTGGTGGCTTCAGAATCACCAAGGTCTTCGTACCTCGGATCGTAAGGCTTTTGGTGGTTTGGTGACAACGACCATCTGGAACATCTGGAAAGAGCGCAACCGTCGCATTTTCGAAGGAAAATCTTTGTCCATCCCTTTGGTGGTGTCCCGTGTGAGGGATGACATTCGTAGCTGGGGCCTTTCGGCCAACATTGTAAATATGGAGTAGTCCTTTGGAGTTGTTCCTTGTAAATATTTCTCCCTCTTAATGAAATGGCAGAGCGCCTGCCCCTTTTCGATCAAAAAAAAAAAGCTACATTATTGACCGGTGTCTCTAGGATACTCCATATGCTACACACGATCGTATAAACCGATAAATCAACGAAGAATAGTGTATGACAAATAATATACATTGTACCCTTTATTTGTTAGATTATTACTCAAAAGCAATAATTACTCGAAAAACACCGCCTGGTGACGGATAACACCTAATGTGCTCAGACAAAGTTTATGGTGAAGGAGACATAGGGGAGAGCCTCTGCTTCACTGCCCAGACCAGCAACGCCAACGTCATCCTCACATTCCCAATAAATACTGCAATCCCAACAATGAATTAGTGAAAATAACTCAAGCAACTTATAAAAAATAATGCAATGGACTACAAGCCAAACGTTAAGTACCTGTGGATATTGCCACAAAGATCCTCTGAGATGCTCCTTACTTTCTCCTCACTCTCTGTAGACGGTGCTAGAACAGCAGACTGATGCAACAAGAATGCCATATTTATAGGTTAGACAAGAACACACAAAATTGACTAGCATAGGGGAACTTTGTAGAATTGTAGGGTAACTTACCAAGAATTACGGCGGCAGGCCATATCTAAGAATGCTCTCTACAAAGACGCGCACGGCACAAAAATGCATCCAAGAACTGAACATCTGCATAATAATAGTATGACAGAGCCAATGCACAACTGAGGAACCATGAAAACAGATATTTCAAGAGAAAGAAAGAAGAACGATAAAACTAACTACAATAACCCCATAATCAGACAACTAATCGGCATGTTCATTGAAATAAATATAAACTATCACGTGCTCCAGCATTATAACTATAGGTCTAGGGCTCTATCCAACTCAGCTCCGTTCCGTACACAACTTCATGATGGTGACTAGGAATTGCACTGCTTTTGCTGCTTTATTGTGACTTAATGAGAATTTCCAGTGATCATATTATTCAGAGATTTAGTTCAAAAAAGGTATTATTCAGAGTTAAATCTAAGGGATAACAACCATCATTGTAGCTTTATTTAATATAATAATGTTATCTCTTCTTCATCTGTTGGAGTGAAGTAATTACAGGGAAGCTTGAGATAGTAAGAATTTTGTCACATACCTGTGTTGGATCTATTTCCTCGATGGAACTGAGAGCAGGATTTACATAAAAAACTCATCAATCAGATAGCAAAAGGCAGACACTAGCAGATTAACCATACAAATTCAGCAGATTCCTCACAGCTAATGTCCTTGTTTAATATTTAAATAAAAAATTACCGAAGTGACATGTATCTCAGATTGTCAACTATAAGGCATGTGCTAGCAGATTAAACATTCAGATTCAGCAGATCAAGTCACATCTTTTATAGTTCAAGTTATCACTAAGGGCATGAAATAACCATAAGAAATTCAAAACCATACTATGGAGGTTTGCAATTCAGGCAGAGAATGGTGTAAAAGCTTATAGAGGAAAACAACATAAGCAGGTAAGAAAATTGGAAATACTGTAACCAATAGCTGGGGATAAGTTCAGCCTCTGGGCTGGACACCTTATTTTATTGATAAAAAACTAAAATTCAACATTTCTAATGCAAAAGCAAAGTACATCACTGTAATCAAATTTAAATTCTCGAAACAGCTAATCGTAGAATCTATCACATATGTGGACAAATTCAGCACCAAGTGCCGTACAACAATTTTTAATGCAAATTGAACAAAATTAATCATATCAACATCAATAGCAGAATGATTCTCAAAGAAACATAGCTTTTTACCATGCTACCTGAATGACACTCGCAGTGAAAACATAACATGTATGATATTTTGTAAAGAAGGCCATTTTGGACCATGGAGGACATACCTCACTGTAGCTGGCATAGCACCATTGCAGAAGAGAGGTCCTCATAGCATCCTGGTCTTGCAGTAGCTTATCCATCTCTTGCTTCCGACTCTCCTGTGCTTCAGGACTATACTCAAAATCCCTTGCCTGCAGTTTAATATGAAACATAAATTAATGGATGGCAAGGGCAAGACAAAGAGAGAAAATGACAGAGAATCAGGATAGACCACTTAACAAGATTAGACTTCTGCCCTATGTTATTTGGAAATATACCAGAGGCTATAGGGATTAATGTTATTTGACAAATTAGAATAATATTGTACTTGAAAATTTGGCAAAAAATTTACCTGGAAACCCCTCTCACGTGCACGGACCTTAAAGTTGTCCACAACCTTAGCAAATAATGTTACAGTATAGAGAGCATAGTCCTCATATAGCTTCTTAGATGATCTTGGTACCTATCAATCAATAACTATCTCAAATGAAATAACCAACAGAATACAATCACAAATTAGGAACACTAATCACACCAATTTGTTGTACAAGAAAAACAAGCACCTCATAAAGGTAAAATAAAGCAGGAATTAAGTAAACGAGTAATAAATCAAATGTATCTGGAGTTTTAGAAGTTTTTGTGATGGTGAGATCTCATGATAGTACCAAATGCTGGCCTAAAAGAAGATAAAATAGCAAACTTGCTTAAATGGAGCGCAGTATGTAGATACCTGAATTGACAGCTTACTGCTTATAATGTTACCAACTCACTGTTGAACAGCATAATCAGGATTTTTGAACTTACGACAAATGTGTCAAGTGACTCATAACTTGATAACCAATCTTTTTGGGAGTACTTTGAAACAATAACAAGAAGCGTTACTAGGTGTTCTGAAGTAACTATATCCTCCGGTTTTACCAGGTTTGAAAGATCACGAACTGCTAAGCTGCCGCACAAGAAAAACAAATTAATTAGAGTGGTGGAATGGATGACACAAGAATGAGAACGTTGTTTAGTTTATTCTTTTTATCGACAAGTCTTCAAGGTCAAGAACTTAGTGGTATAGTATTAGTATCAATTATGCCCTTTAGACACCTAGTCTCACAAAGATGGCCACATAATTTACCTTCCACTTTGCTTTCTGTTGATAGCACTAAGCTGGCTCCTAACATTATTGTATTCTGCTGCTCGGACCTGGGAAGAACCATGATAAGCTGTTGTAAATTCAACATTCTAACCAACATATTTATAGGAAAAATTATTTATTACTGGAACGAAATGAAGATCCATGAACTTAATATAATGAGCTTCACAAGGCAATACGGAAATGATGACAGTGAGTGCATACAAATCAAGGACATAGGGTTGTATGGTGGTTTAGAATTTTAGTTATCAGATAACTAATACCGAGTGCCAGAAGACAATACAGACAATGCTGATAATGAGCACATACGAATCAAAGACAGGACTGTATTGTGTTTTTTGTCATCAAGTACTATATTTTTTGCCTTTTCCTTGACAAAATCAGGCACAGATAATTCCTCATTAGTTTGCATCCTAGCAATTTTCCTACATTTTGATGTACATTAAAACTCAATGCAGCAAACGAAATGAAGATCCATGGACTTAATATACTGCGGTCGCCGCATCTCCAAGCACCTCTTCCCATCCTCCAAGGTTCCTCTTGCTGCTTGACGTAGATCGATTGCTCCTAATTATTAGTTCTAGCCGGAGATGGACATGAACTCGACCTCGACGGCAACGACACGGATATGATTCAATTCCCTTTAAATTTGCCTGACCTACGTACGCAGGCCCACCATACGCAAACGCAAAGCAAAGCCACATCGACTCGGAGATGCAGGAAGCGCCGCCTCCGCCTCCGCCTCCACCTCCGCCTCACGACGAGCGGGACCTGCTCCCCGTCGACGTGCTGGCGGCCGTCCTCCGCCGCCTCGGCCTCGGCCACCTCGCCGTGGCCCGCTGTGTGTGCAAGGCGTGGCGGGGCGTCGTCGACGGCCGCGGCCTGCTCCTCCCTCACGCGGTTGCCGGCATCTTCCTGCACTTCTACAACCACGACTACACCGAGTTCTTCTCCCGCCCCTCCACGGGGCCTCCCATCTCCGGCAAGTTTCCCTTCTTGCCCGACGCCGCCGGCCGCCGGTGGTGGCATCACCACGAGCACGAGGTCAAGGACCACTGCAACGGCCTCCTCCTCCTCAACAACGACTGTGTGGTTAATCCAGCCACGCGACGGTGGGCTCTCCTGCCCCAACGCCCGTCCCCACGATACAGGCTCGATGCCCACGAGTACGACGAAGACTACCTCATCTTTGATCCCGCCGTGTCGCCACACTACGATGTCTTCACGATTCCTCGATTCAATTCCAGGCGTAGGCCTGCTGCATGAGACTGGAAATATGACAGTGCAACGGACACGACAAATCCTAAGGTAGAGGTGTCCAAATGGCCGCCATTGCAGCTTTCCTTTCATGTCTTCTCGTCAAGAACGGAATGTTGGGAGGAGAGGTCGTTCGTTCGTCAAGGGGAGGCCTTGCCGACATGCGGCGTGACATTCTAAAGGAGCGTCGCTACTCAGTCTATTGGCGTGGTGCGCTCTACGTTCAGTGTCAGACTGATTTTGTAATGAGGTAAGTGCTTAATTGCTCTCCAAGTTTTCATTTCTCCCTAACTTTGTCTTGATCAAAAGGTATTGATTTGTTAATTTTTATTAATGATTTGCTTTTGCAGAATATGTTTGTCATCAGATAATAAATACCAGGCAATCAAACCACCTAAGAGTATTAGAGGATGCCTACATGGGTTTTATCTTGGAAAATCAAAGAATGGGGTGTATTGCGCATTAGTTGATTTGCGTAATTACCATAATTATTATCTTCGGGTGTGGATCCTTAAGGAATCATATGACATGATGGAATGGGAATTAAAGCATGACAATCTCTTTAAGCCCATGCCACCAATTCCGCCAATTGGGAACTATGATGAACAAGTGGGTGGTTCATGGAAATTAGAGCATATAAACTATTCTGCAAGACAATATTACATATACGACATTGTGGAAGACCATGTGGAAGAGGAATTTGACAATACGAAAGACCACGTGGAAGAGGAATTTGACAATGTGGAAGATCCCGTGGAAGAGGAATTCGAAAATGTGGAAGATAATGTACAAGAGACATTTGAATGGAACTCCGACGAGGATGACACTATTGATAATGACCACACATTGTGTGGATTCATCAATATACTTGGGTTTCATCCGTACAAAGAAGTTGTCTTCTTGAGTGATTCACTCAAAAGAGGAATGGCCTATCATTTAAATAACTCCAAGATTCAAAAATTAGGCAACATATACCCAACAAATTATGATGATGTGCCACCAGGTGAACGGTGCATAAAAGCTTCCATTATCTACACGCCTTGCTGGATGTGAAAGTCCATGAGAATTGACCTTTTGAAATTCATCCTAAACAATGACATATGTAGTGTGTTGCAAGTTAGTAGAAAAATGGATAGATGTGTTTCCACGTTCTTTTAGCTAGTTTGATTACATATAAATTTGTTTCTTGTAGTTATTTATTTTAGTTTGTTTTTGTTTTCTATTAAGTACCATTAATCTTTAGTTACTGGAGACAATATTATCTGCTTTTATTTGTAAAGTGGGTTTGAATTGGTCCTCTGTATGATTGAATCAAGTTCAGGAATTTCCTAATTGATTAACTTCATTGAGTTCACCGTAGTTGTGCTACTCAGATAAGGTGAATTAGCAATTGTTCGCCTGTTCTCAAGGAACTTATCATTAAGTTGCTCCCTCTTGAACTAAAGGCAACATTTCCATGACATACTCTAGATTTAGCATTTCTACGTCTGTTAGTTATCTGTAGAATAAGATCCGAGAATTAGCATTTCCTATGTATGGTTGCATGTGTTTCAGCAAAAAGATGGTATTGAACTTCTTGAAGTCAATCCATATGTAGATGCTCATATTTTAAACATTATTTTGTCTTGGGTGGTCATTTTGTCCATTTGTTTTCTAGTATGTATGTATATCCATACTAGTTTTTTCCTTGTCGTGTGTAATGTGCTCAGCTCGGTACCTGCATTCTCTATGTATATGATGTTCTCTTTGTAGCACTGGAGCTATCCTATTCTAAGTTGAATGGAATCATCCATGAAGCCACTGGTTCAAAACATTGGACCCTGATTAAGGCATATGGGCGACGCAAGTTGTCAGATTTGTTGTGTGAGGATGATCGGTGCGGTGTTGCAATCAGGTTTTCCACTGTGGAAGATTTAATCCATGCCCATCGTTTATAATTAACTATGGCCTAAAATCCTTAGACTAGTTTAAAATTAACTATTTGCATATCCCAATTCGTTATTCACAAATCTATCATGGTCGTGATCTGGCTAGCAATACACATGCCTTTAGGGATGCCATGCTATGTCAACCCGAACGTAGGCTCGAACGATGGAGGGGCGTGTTTGTCTTCGAATCCTGACTCCACCTGGTACCACATTCCTAGCCTTAATGGACAGTTTCCTCTATATTACTTTGATTAGATATAGGCCTAGCCCCAAAATTCAATTGATCTTGAGTTCTTGACCGGCGCACCTCACAAATTCGCCTCCATCGATTGGAGAGATCTAGAGAGAGAGAGCCATGTCTTGTGTCGTCATGCTATGGGAAACCCATCAGGCGATCAATCGGAATCGAAGCGTTGCCCACCGTTGTGTAGTGGAAGCAACACTCTTACACTCGTCTATCGAATGTTTCAAACTTCCAATTCAAGTTCATCATATTTTCTATTCATATATTTTACCGGATTCACTAAAAATTTTATGATTTGATTTTTCATAATTTAAATTTTATTTGCCAAATTGCTACCTAATTTTGCTTATTTTCATACAATGACAACTAATGCCATACCAAACTTTGGCTTCGATTCAAAAATGATGATTTTGCCACTGATTCGGCCATGCCCAAATACATTGTGACTCTTGGGAAAAATCAATCATGTGAATTAATTTTTCCTAATTAGCCTTCATTTTTTGATAGAAACTAATTAGCCTTCATTGAAATAATAACAAGAAAGAAAAATTTACATCTTGCTATTATAAAGTCCACACTTCATAAAAATACAACTCATATAAAAATTAGAAAAGAAATCTGAATCCCCTAGTTTCACTCAAGTATCTAAACCTCTACAACTCTGTTTACATCTGAATACTCTCTATAACTAAGTACAATGGACTAATAACCCCTTAACCTACCTTTCGCTCCACATGTCAGCCATGTTGTTTTTATGTTTTTCTACATTTGAGCCCAGGTCTCCAATTTGACTGCTATAGGAAAGGAAAGGAAATGAAGAAAAACAAAGGAAAATAGAAAAGGAAAGGAAAGACACATGGCACCAACACCCGGATCGGCTCCTCTGCAGTCGTAGCAGTGACTGCAAGCGCTTGCAGTCAATACTTGGTGAGGGCAGCACCCACCTCACGCACACAGATGGGCCGGCCCGATTAATCCGCAGCAGATACACATTTATATGGGCCAGCGTTTCCGAGCGTGCGATGCCGCAGCAGCGAGTGCTCGCGAGCGCTGCGTTCCTCCCTTTTCCATCGCGGGAAAAACCAGCTATTTTCGCGAGCGTGGACAATCGACCTCTCACTCTCTCAGTTTTTCAAGTTGGAGACAGGGATGGAGCATGGATGTGCAGTGACGGCGGCAATAGAGGACACCATGAGCACGGATGAGATGGACAGCAACAAAGATGAAGGCCAACAACGCTAGTAAGTGCCTAGCCATAATTCAAATGGATTGCTACCTAGCCGTACTTCTAATGGGCAATGGATTGATTATGACAAATCAGAGACCTTTTGATCTATATAGTGTTAAATTGTTTTTTTTTTTCCTAAAATCCAATTCATCCTTCAATTTTTTTGATGAGGTTTATCCAATACCTTACAACATTTATAGATCTATGTTTCAAGAGAAGAAACATCTTGCTGACTCCAAATTAAATCGGATAATGCAACAAGAATGGGTTGATGATATGAACAAAAAAGAAAATCTTTTTACTAATGTATATGTGCTCCATGTATTTTTTCTCATATTCAAAGATAAATCACTTGTCTCATTTTTTAGCACAAACGATACAGCTACTTGGAAGCCTAAAATTGGCATGGATTTTACTAGCCTAGACGAAGCCTGGAAGTTTTGAGTGTTCTATAGAGGCCAAGTGGGTTTCAATGTTAGGAGGAAGTATGAGAATAAAAGTGTGACATCCTCTATTTTGTCGTATGTCACTTGTATTTTCGAATACCCAAAAGTAAATTAAAAGGGAATTGTTATATACGAAACCCTGTTTTAATTAATTTAAATTAAGGTTTAAGCCAAAACCCTTGAAGACCTTTTAGGAAAATTCTGGGAAAATTCCAGTAATTTTTAGATGCCATCATCAAGCAACCCTCCAAATTTCATGTCCAAATTCCAAAGCTAGCTCGTGATTCCTTAAAGTTTTGCCGTTTTGTCGGGAGCTCGTCAAACCAATAAAATAATGAGAGAACGAGGGAATCTCGTGCTCAAATTTGGAGGAGACCTTTTAGAAGACTAATACGATTTACCCTCCAAATTTCAGCCCAATCCAGGAAAGGAAACTCTGTTTTCTTGATAAACAAGTCCGCAGCCTATCTGAATTCTACCCGGATTAGAATTCGAGTCCTAATCCAACCTCTCTTAGCCCAAGGCCCAGCCCTTGGTCGTCCTTGCCACTATATAAACACCCCAAGACCCCTGCCCCAACGCCCCATCATGAAATCCCTCAAATCCCAAACCCTAGCCGCCAAAGCAATAGCCACCGAAACCCTTTTCTACAGATCCCTCTCTGTGCCTTGACCAAACTCAAGATTAGATGGTACCATGTTGTAGATCTCGTCGAGACGGTCAAGATGGATATATGGATCGCAAGATTTGGTGGAGAATCGTGCCCACACAAGCTCGCCGGAGTTGGCCGTCGTCGCCGCCGACGCCGCCGCCCCGTCATCGCCGCCGGTCACCTCGCCGTCCGTGCGCCGCCCCGGATCCAGCGCCATCCAGCCGCTGGCCGCCACCTGTCCCCTCCCCGCCGCCAGTTCGCGCCCGCCCGCGTGCGCGCGCGCCTGCGCCCCCGTGCCGCCACGCGTCGGCAACAGATTCGCCGCCGCCCTCAGCAAACCGGAAGCCGCCACGCGTCGCCACCATCGCCGTTCCCGCCCGCAGCGCCGCGTGTCCGCCCCTGCGCTGCGCTGCACTGAGCCGCCGCCGGTTCGGCCGGTTTCCTCGGTTTAAACCGGTTTAATCTTTTCTGGCCTTTTCTGATTTTCGTCAAACTTCCAGGAATTGTTCCGGGAACATCCGAACTCCAAATTAGGTGATTCCAGAGCCATTATTTTTCATAAATCCCCTAGAATTTTATATATTTTATTGAGCTATATGTTATGTTGATTGTTTTGCTGTTTCTTGCACATATGCATATACGTGTAGATGTCCGTGTCTGCGTTGTTCGGAAGGATGCCAGAAGCCGTTCGAAGGAGGTTTCCAAGACCCGGAGTACTACCAAGGCAAGATAGTTGCATCTTGCTCTCCCAATTTACAAAACTCACCCGTTTATTGTTTCTATTTATTTTCTCATGCATAAATTGATGGGAAGGGTAGAAACCTAATATTCACACTGCGTCATTGACCCTGTGAATTAGCCCTTTATTGCTGCCTTAGTTGTTATTCCTAGCCTATCCTTGTGCATAGATGCTAGTGCTCGTGGGTTGGTAGTTTGATTAGGTTCATCATTTAATTATTCTTGTGACTTGGTATGATTGGAGATGCTGAGTTACTTTAACCTAATCAACTAAAACCTACGTGGTGTGTGTTGACTAAAGGTGGCATAGTCGGGTGGTTTTGTGGACTGTGGATTGTTGGAGGTAGTCACCTTGGTCTAAGGACTTTGGGCGTGTGCCAATCCCGCCAAACCATACAAGCGCAACCATAAGTGCTAGCTTAAGCATGTTAAGCTTGCATGTGCTAGTCCTGGCTTAGTAGTTAGGGAAGACTGTTAACACACTTTACTTTGAAAAGATCGGGCTGCGGTCCGTTGGCTCAAGAGGGGGCCCGAGTGCTAAACCTTAGAGGGGGTATCGGTGTTAACAGAGGGAACTAATGAATCGCCTTGTATTGTTACTTGGTCTGGGCTCCTAAGGAAGAGCTAAGACACAAAAGTTTCACTCGGCTTATGGGTAAAGTGTGCTACACTCTGCAGAGTTAAAACTATCATGATAGCCGTTCCCACGGTTATGGGAGGGGAGGTAGGCCGTACATGGTAGTCTCATGTGTTTAATAATAACCTGATGGGTTGGTTTTGGTTTGAGTATCGAGGCTTGTGAAGTTTTGTAGAGGGGCTTTCGAAGCCGAGCTCTGTTTGTGATCTTGGGAGTCTATTCATCTATTAATTGTTCAACAAATGTTTTTACAACATTTTAATTAATATTGACTAGAATAGGTGTTTATGCAAATTAACCACCCTGTTCTTGTTACACCCGTGCATTCATATATAAGGATTCTTGCTGGGTAGCCGTGTACTCACTATACAAAAACCACGGATAAATTTGTATTCAGGAGAAGGATTAGGTTCGGGCTATCTTCAGGATCAGGAGGATCTTGTTCCGGACTTTGATGAGGATTAGCTGGCGCTCAAGGGTCGGATTGGAGCATCGTCATACTTTTTCTGCTGCATATTCGAATTTCCGCACTCTGATATATTATGGACAATACTATGTCATCTTTAATTAAACAATTGTAATAAGTAGTTGTGTAACAATTACTTTTACATAATATGTGATTTCTCTTAGTTATTGTGACTGTGTGATGATGTTCAACAAACTGTCGCTCACAAGTTGCTAGCATTGATCTCTGGGACTAGCAATTGATTGTGAGTGGATCCCGGTGAAGCCGGGATTGTGACAAAAGTACTTTTGTCACGACCCCGGCTTCACCGAGATCCACTCACAATCCATTGCTAGTCCCAGACCGCGGGCACGGCCGGCATGGCGGCGTGGCCAGCACAGTGCGCAACGGAGGGTGGCGCGCACGGCGCGAACGGCGCGGCTACCTTTCGGGCGGCGGCGCTCGTTTTTAATCGGAATCAATCTACTAAATTGACAAACGAGAAATAGTAGATCGGAAAGAATAGATCCATTGCGGATAGCGACATACCGATGATCACAAATCTGAGAGCGATTTGTGCTGATAACGTGTTGTAAATCGATCATCGCATACACGCAAACACAGTCACAATAGATAGGAGACATAGATGTAGAGAGACAAAAGCCAGGCACAATAATCTTTATTGATCAATCTCTCTTGTGTACAATGGGCTGTCGCGGCCTACGGGCTACACTCTTTGGATTTCTTTGGCCCAGGCCCAGGCCCAGGACCAGCCCGTGATCATCCATATTCCATAGCCATGCACAGCACGTGAGGTCATCAGCCGATGCCCGATCGATAGGTCAAGGTGCATGCAAACGGCGGGCGCGAATCAGAATCACATCGCCATCGGCCATCGATCCGGCTCAGGAGATGGAAGGCCATGGAGATGGAACGCCGCCTCCGCCTCAGGAGGAGCGGGACCTGACGGCGCTTCTCCCCGACGACGCGCTGGCGGCCGTCCTCCGCCGCCTCGGCCTCGGCCACCTCGCCGTGGCCCGCTGTGTGTGCAAGGCGTTCGGCCTCGGCCTCGACCTCGCCGTGGCCCGCTGCGTGCGCAAGGCGTGGCGGGGCGTCATCGACGGCCATGGCCTGCTGCGCCCCTACCTCCTCCCTCACGCGGTGGCCGGCATCTTCCTCCACTTCTACTGCCTCGACTACACCGAGTTCTTCTCCCGCCCCTCCCCCTCCACGGGGCCTCGGATCTCAGGCAAGTTCAGCTTCTTGCCCGACGACGACGGCGGCGACCAGCAGCAGCGTGACCCCGAGGTCAAGGACCACTGCAATGGCCTCCTCCTGCTCGCCAACGGCTGCGTGGTTAACCCAGCCACGCGATGGTGGTCTCCCTTGCCTCCGCGGCCGTGGCCGTCAATGCGATGCAGGTCTGACGGCGCAAGAGAGTACGAGTACGACGAGGACTACCTTGTCTTTGATCCCGCCATGTCGCTGCACTACGAGGTCTTTGTGATTCCTCGCTTCAGTTACTGGTGGGGACATGCGAGAGAAACGGACACATCGGATCCTAAGATTGAGGGATCCGAATGGCCGCCATTGCAGCTTGTCTTCCATGTCTTCTCGTCGAGAACGGGGCGATGGGAAGAGAGGCCGTTTGTTCGTCAGGGGGAGGCTGCCGCCACTATCGCCGACATGCGGCGTGACATTATCAAGGAACATCGCTACTCGGTCTATTGGCGTGGTGCACTCTATGTTCAGTGCCAAACTGATTTTGTGATAAGGTAACTGCTTATTTACCATTCATGTTGTTATTTTTTTTCTACCTTTGAATAGATAAAAAAATATCGATTTGTGATTTTTTTTAATTCATGATCTGGTTTTGCAGAATATGCTTGTCATCAAATAAATACCAGGTTATTAGACCACCTCATAGTATAGGGCGAGACGTATATGGGTATTATCTTGGAAAATCAAAGGAGGGGGTGTACTGCGGATTAGTTGACATGCGCGATTACCGCCATAATTATCTTCAGGTGTGGATCCTTAAGGAATCATGTGATATGATGGAATGGGAATTTAAGCATGAGAATCTCGTTAAGCCCATGCCGCCAATTCCACCACTTGGAAACTATGATAAACAAGTGCGGGGTTCATGGAAATTAGAAGGTATTAACTATTCCAACATATACAGAAATGCAGATCACGTAGAAGAGGAATTTGACAATGCGGAAGATCACGCGGAAGAGGTTTTTGACAATGTGGAAGATCCCGTGGAGGAGGAATTTGACAATGTGAAAGATCGTGTACAAGAGAAATTTGAATGGAACTCCGACGATGACGATGTTATTGATAATGACCACACAGATAGTGTTGAAGAATACTACTGGCGTGACCGCGTTAATATACTTGGATTTCATCCGTACAAAGAGGTTGTCTTCTTGAGTGATTCACTGAAAAGAGGAATGGCCTATCATTTAGATAGCTCCAAGATTCAAGAATTAGGCGACATACACCCAACAAATTATGATGATGTGCCATCAGGTGAACGACGCATAGAAGCTTCTTTTATCTACACGCCTTGCTTGATGTGAAAGTCCATGAGGAGCGATCTTATGAAATTCATCCTAAACAATGGCATATATAGTGTGTTGCAAGTTAGTTGAATAATCGATATACCTGATATACCTATTTTCTGTTGTTTTAGTTTGATTACATATAAACTGGTTTCTTTTAGTTTGCTTTCTGTTTAGTACCATTAACTTTATCAACTTTGCTAGTTATCAGGCGACCGAGACTTATTTATCTCTCAGTCAATTTTCTCACATACGTGAATATTCGTTGGATCTTTTATGTGCCCTATGAAGGTGTTTGATCAACGGTTCAAAAAATCGATTGAGAGCTAAATAAGTCTCAGTCGCCTGATGAGAAGTCAGTCCCTTATTTATAAAGTGAGTTTGAGCTGCTTCTCTTCATGATTGAATCAAGTTTAGGAATTTCCTATTTGATTAACTTCCTTCAGTTCACCGTAATTGTGCTTCTCAGATAAGGAGAATTAGCAGTTGCCCGTTTGTTTTTAAGGAGCTTATTATTAAGTTACTCCCTTTTTTTTATGGGATATTAAGTTACTCCCTCATGAAGTAGATTATCATCATATATTTTATCATGGCAATTTAGTACGTAGCCTAATGATCATTAAGTTTCTTATGACATACTCTAGACTTAACATTTCTATTTCTATTAATCATCTATAGAAGAAAAGGAATTGGGTCTAGATAATTTAGGCACGTGACTTTGTTTCTGAGTTCTGACATACTGTAGTAGAAATCATGCGGGGGGGAGATCGAGCTACCATATGCCATATGGTATCGGAGGTTTCTGAATAAGAGATGATGGAAATGTTAAATGACCACCGAAGCTTTCTCAAGTCATGTAGTAGCTCTAATTTAATAAACAAAGCTACATGTTAAATGATCCCACCGAAGCTTTTACGTGTTGACGGTAGGTGGAACAAACCAACAAATTAACTGAAGGCAAACCACTTGCTGCATACGGTGTTAATAGTGTATTAGTGTGCGGGTGGAACAACCAGCCACACAAACGAGCACTACAAGAATCAGCCAGAATTTCAAGGACCAAAAGAATTCTCGAAGCACATCGCGAACCTGATCAGACGATCGGGGCTGTCGAATGAGAAACAAATAAAATTCAGTCGTCTAAAGATTAGTAAACTCAGTTCTTCAGAAAAAAAAAAGATTAGTAAACTCCGGTAAATTAAGGATAGGAATGAACCTGTAGGTTTGATTTGTGTACCGTCCGTCCGTCTGTGGCTTTGCATGTACCATCAAAATGTAAAAGAAACAAAAGCAAACAGACCGAGATGATCTGATCATTGCGTCATATATAGCATGTGTAGTATATCTTTTTTTGAAGGCACAGCAACGCTGGCATTCTGTATTAAGTAGGGGAAAAACTGTACAATGGGAAGAAATCCCAGGGAAAACAAAAGAAAAGAAAAAAAAGGAAGAAACACCACAGCGCAAAGCTGCGAAGAACACCACCACAGAGACACACCACAACACAGCCACAGCATGGCAAATGGCATTGCCATCCATTCAAGTGGAGTATATCTGAAAGCTAAAGCAAATGGCGGATTGGAATGATGCGGTATAGTGTAAGTTGAATAGCATTGCCATCCATTCCCTTGATCGAGTACATGGGCACAGCCACAGCATGGCAATTGGCAAGGTGCTGGAAGAAACTGCTGAGTTATAATAACACGACACTATCAGATAGTTTCTCAACCAATATTCATCGTATCAAATTTTAGAAAGAAAAAACAAGAATTTCCTTATTTTTATATTACCATTAAGAGAAAATAATATAACTAAAATCGAATTAGCAATATAATTTTTATGGGCTTTTGAAAGAAAAAGAAAGGGTTTTTAACAATCATTAGTTCTTGCCTCTGTCATATCGCACGAACCTTTCGATTTGGAACAAGGGGAGATGCTCGAGTGGACTAAAGTGGCGGATTGCTAATCCGTTGTACATTTTTTTGTAGCGAGGGTTCGAATCCCTCTCTTTCCTCCCCCTCAGATCATTTCAGACTGTTGAATCGGAAGGAATTCCGACCCCTGGATTTTCTCATAGATAAATGTAATGTAAAACAAATCCAATTTGTTGGATTTTTATTCCTCGCATCTAGGATTACATGTCGGGACATTAGATAAGAATCCAAAAATATAATATAGAGGGAAACAAAGAATACCACTACTGTATAAACAAAAGATTTGAGAGTAAACATTACACATATATAATCTCAAAGGGAAAGCGGTTGTCGGAGTTCATTAATCTAGCCATTGTTCTTACCTTAAGTGATCGTCATCCATGTCCATGCAAAGCGGAGTAGGTGATTAGGTAAGGCGCAAACGTACGGCGCCGCGAACCACATCGATCCAGAGAACGCTGCTGATGGCGGGCCTCCGCCGCCGCCTCGGCCTCAGCCTCGCTGCATGTGCAAGGCACAGCCATCGGCGCCGCCGCGCCGCCTTGTTGATGGGCACGGCCTACAGCTGGGCCCCTGTCTCCTCCATCACGCGGTGGCCGGCATCTTCCTCCACTTCTACCTCCATGACTACGCCGAGTTCTTCTCCCGCCCCTCCACGGAGCCTCCCATCTCCGGCAAGTTCCCCTTCTTGCCCGACACCGACGATCCATGGCGGCGTGACCACGAGGTCGAGGACCACTGCAATGGCCTCCTCCTGCTCGCGAATGACCACGTGGTTAACCCAGCCACGCGATGATGGGCTCCCTTGCCCCCGCGCCCGTCCCCGCGATTCAGGCATGACGCTCACGAGTTCGACGAGGACTATCTTGTCTATGGTCCCGCTGTGTCGATGCACTACGAGGTCTTCATGATTCCCCGCTTCAGTTACAGACGTAGGCCTGGAGAACAGGGATATGACAGTGCAACGGACACATCGGATCCTGAGATAGAGGGATCCGGATGGCCGCCATTATTGCAGCTTGCCTTCTATGTCTTCTCGTCAAGAATGGGAAGATGGGAGGAGAGGCCGTTTGTTCGTCAAGGGGAGGCTGTCGCAACTATCGCTGACATGCGGCGTGACATTATGAAGGAACATCGCTACTCAGCCTATTGGTGTGGTGAGCTCTATGTTCAGTGTCAGACTGATTTTTTAATTTATGATTTGCTTTTGCAGAGTATGCTTGTCATCAAATAAATACCAGGTAATTAAACCACTTAACCACCCCTAACTATTAAAGGGCGCATGGATGAGTACTTTTATCTTGGAAAATCAAAAGAGGGGGTGTATTGCGCATTCGTCGATGTGCGTGATTACCATCATAGTTATCTTCGGGTGTGGATCCTTAAGGAATCATGTGATATGATGGAATGGGAATTTAAGCATGAGAATCTCATTAAGCCCATGCGTTCAATTGAGAACTGTGATGAGCAAGTGGTTGGTTCATGGAAATTAGAGAATATTAACTATTACATATACGGCGATGCGGAAGACCACATGGAAGAGAAATTTGACCATGCAAAAGACCACGAGGAAGAGGAATTTGACAATGCGAAAGATCCTTTGGAAGAGGAATTTGACAATGCGAAAGGAGTTTGGCCCAACCTGTTGACGCAACACCTTGTATCATGATTCCTGATGCTCTATGATGCTTTTTAAGGTGAGAGCAGATACGTTGGAAAGCTTATATCCTAACATTTCCGTAGAGTCATAAAATGTTGAAAATGGACTTCATATGTGGCCTAGGCGTCTATTTCAAGTTGTGCTGTGTGCAGAGGGCCTAACCAAATTAGGGGTCGAATTTGTTTTTCTTGTGGGCCTTCGTTGGACCGACGTGACTTGTGATAGTTGTAGATATCGTATAGGATAGGTGGATACACGCCCTTCTTGAATTCGCCATCAAGTATTATGGGTATCGGCCAAGGTGGCGGCCGAGGAGATGAAGACGATGTCCTGTTCAAAGGCAGATGAGACCAACTATGTGTTTGACCTGGCCAAGATGGGGGTCAATGAAGCCATGTCGATGAAGCTATCGTAGTAGATGTAGACGTAGACGAAGTAGAGGATGCCATGATCGTCGACAACTTGTCAGACCGTAGTGGAAGTAGTAGAGAAAGTAGCGGCGATCGCATCGTTGGGGGCGATGTCTTCATCACTAGAGTTTTTTGGAAGCTGATGGACGTCCTCGATAGGCCCCACAGTGCAAGACGCTCTGTTTTGCATCGAATTGGACCATCAGCGGGCCACAGCTTGTGCAGCTGGGCCGCGGGAGCCAGGCACGCGCACGGTGGGCCGCACTATGCTGGCAAGTGCTTGGAGCAGTGGTGCTTAGGGATGCAAATAGGCCGACCCTAGGGCCACCCTTGGCCCTCTCTAGTTTATTTGTTTGTACTAAAAACTTGATTCCTAATCAATTTAGTACAAATAAATGAACTAGGGAGGGCCAAAGGTGGCCATAGGGCCAATCTATTTGCATCCCTAGTGGTGCTTGTAGGGCAAGGCGGTGGCCCAAGGCGGAGCATAGGTGGTGGCCCAGCACGACGCGGAAGCGGTGGCCTGGGTGGCAGGCCATGGAGGTGGGCCTGATCGCAGTGCGGAGCGGCTAGGATGAGCAACGTTGTGCATCGGCAAGCTGACGGAGTTAACACGGTGTGGGCCAGGTCGAGTTGGCGCGATATAGAAGAACAACGCTGGGTCGGAGGGGAGGCGTGGTGCAGGAGTAGTCCGATGGGTGCACATGGGCAGAAGGTGGCTGCAGCAGGCTGAGGCGGGCCAAGAGCATCATGTTGGGCCAAGGCTGAAGGTTACATACCGATCTGAATATGAGCGGACCGTAGGAAGAGGAAAGAGGGATTTGTCTCATGATGAGGTAGAGACATAAAGGAGGAGATCCTTATTCCTATCTTTATCAGATCAACAGAACCCTCTAAGAAAAATCCAGAAAGGCAGTTCAGGGATACGATGGTTTGGACGGTTTAAGCACATGTTTCAGAATAAGGCATAGGATGTGAGATTCTAAAGAGGTTCAGAATAGGGCATGAGATGCAGATTCTGAAGGAGGCATGCTCAAGAGGGCTGAAGGTGGTTTGATTTGATCTGGCATGTAAGGCTGGTTGACCGCGAAGTCAACAACAATCTATCTAGGTGACGAATGGATCGAGGATGAAACCAACATGGAGCTAGTTTGGGCCGATAAGGAACGAACGGGCAAATGTTAACATGGCAATGTCTAAAGGTGATTTGAAAAGCAACAGTAAGGGGTTACTGTTGTAGGCGGAGTCATGAATTCGGAGATTGCATGGTTAGCAGTGTTTGTTCCCAGCTGCAAATGGAAGCAACTAGAGTTCATGTACATGGGTTCGCACAAGACGCTGGGAGGACTTCAAAATGACAAATGACATATTCATCAAGGTGGAGTTCATTAAAATTTGTGTGGAATATGTGTACAAGTAGGACTATGAGTTATAATAGGCAGTGTGGGTTATAGTTGAAGTCGGACTCGTATCCTGACCTCTCTATATATAAAAGGAGGGGCATCCCTGGTGTAACATGAGCGACTAAGACAATTGTAACATAGACTCGTAAGGGGTCTCGACCCACCTGTGGTCGGGACCTCGATGGTCAGTGTGTTACGGAATTGTTGATGTGGAGGAGCGCCCCATCAGCATGTTCTGCAGATATAGGCAATTTGACCAAACATCATGTCTCATGTGCCATTCGCATCTCACGTTGGCGGCGGGCTTTCTAACACACACGACAAAAAGAAATACTTGAAACAATTTTGCCAGCTTTGTGAAACATTGCTGGTATGTATCGAACTCGCTTGAAACATGCTTCTTAATTTGACTAAAACATCAATGGATAACTGTTTAAGCATTAAGTTTTTGGCAAACGTAAGCATGCACAATTAATTCATCATGACATTAAGTTGTTGCATGAAAGGCAATGGACAACTGAACACTCGTTAAAGTGTACGTAATTGACACATACAGCATATAGGAAGAATGGCAAGCACCCTGAATTAATTAAAGTGGAGACGATCGAAAATGGCGAGACGTCTTAATCCAGCTACCAACCTACCTATATATGCGTGGATGAATTCACTTGCACTCCAGGGAATCCATCTCATCTCCTTGCTCAAAAAAAGGAAAAATCCCATGTCATCTCCAATTAAGTCCAAGCTAGCTGTGCAATCCACGCAGAGTGATATGTTGTGCTTGTGCAGGTGTAGATTACAAGGCAAGACAAGATGAAGAAGATGATGGGAGATCGAAAAGCGATGGAAGGAGACGCGGATGGCGCGACCAACCACCACCCCACTGAAAAACCCAACCAACCACGGCAGGCATGCGTCGGCAGTTACCGTGGTTGCGTGCCCAAGCATCGATCATAACAGCTCCCTCCGGCCAACTCCTCCACGCGCCTTCCATCCTCTTCTTCTTCCTCTTCTTCTTCCTCCTTGCTCGATCGATCCTCCCCGGCCGCTTGCTTCATACTGTAATCATATTTCATTAGCAGCAGGAGTGATGGAGTTGGTGGCGGCGCGGCTGCATCATGAGGCCCGCACCGCTGCTTCTGCTTCTGCTACGGCGGCGGCGGCGGCGGCGGCGCCAGTGCATCATCCCATTCCGATTGAGGTCGTCGCCGGCGGCGGTGCTGCTGATCACCATCCTCCACATTCGGTCAGTAATAATGAATATATGCATGCATGAATGGCTCTTGCATGCACACGAATGAATGAATGGGTGCATGTTCAGCTCTGCATGCACGCACGTATTGCTCCTTCACTGCTTCATCTACTTCTACTTGGTGTACCAACACATCCATCTTGTTTCTAGATAGCATGCAAATTGATTCTCCATGTCGTCAGCAATAGCATGTATAGCTAGCTATGCGAGGCAGCGCATGATTCTGCATGGTACCAATACCACACACATCTCCTCTCCGCCATACAATTTTTTTTTGGTTGGGAAACTGGGAGATGAATTTTCTTATTACAGGTTTTTTTTAAAATTTTTTTGGGGAAGTTAAAGGCTTCCACTCATAGGAAGGTACATAGACTTTGATTGATGGAACACATTTTTTTGGGAAAATTAGACATACGTGTGACATGGGGAATTGTATGCATTTGCGTTCAAAAAATAAATAGTACATATTTGGCAATTTAGGTCTAGTTCTCTACAGCTTATTTTATTTGACTTTATTTACTTATCTGACTTATCTTCTAATTTCCATAGCTTTCCGATGTGAACTCAAGAGCTGGGTACCCATTGTTTGACTTGTTTTTTAAGAGATTTTAGACACGCCTTCAAGATAGGAAAAAAGATGGATTGAAAAAATAAATTATTTATATTTTAAATAAAGATAACTAAATAACTAGATAAGTCAAATAAGCTGTAGAGAACTGGGCCTTAGTCAATTGCATAGGCCCTTAGCCCGTGTTTGGATCAATGGCCCTGGATGGCCCGGCCGATAATATGTCACGCCTCTAATGTTTGGGCTTCATTTGGTTTATATGTATATACTTTAATTTCTTTGCCTCACCCGGCCAATTATTTGGCTTGGTGACAAAAGCTATCGCAACGCGGGGGCAAATCTGGGCTATGGAAAACCTTCGCCAATGAATGGGCGCACCAAAAGCCAAAGCGTCGCCATCAACATATGTGGGCCCATTGTGTCAGCGTAGGGTGCTAGCAAAATAAAGCAAGGAAGTCACACAATGTTTTTCATTTCGATTTGATTTTTTGATTTTCATATATCTTTTAGGTGGGCATGACGTTATTGTAGAAACTTAGGAAAACCACATCTGAAACTTGAAAAAATAACTGCTTGGAAAACCTGCTGAAACTTGATAATACAAGAAGTTTCATGAGTGCAAAATCTAAGTTTCAGCACAAAAACCCAAGTTTCAACAGACAAAAATACAAGTTTCAACGGCAAAAACCCAAGTATCAGAGGGTGGAAATCCAGATTTCAGCAGGCAAGACTACTTCACCGTCATCACCAGAACTTGGAAAAGCACCTGTTGAAATTTGGGAAACCTACTGCTGAAACTTGACAGTACAATAGTTTAACAGTACGAGATCTAAGTTTCAGTGGGCAAAAACCCAAGTTTCAGTAGGCAAAAAACATAGTTTCACACGTACATTTTTGAGGTTCCATGCGAAAATGGGGGATGAACATCCCATGCATATAAGAAAGATTCGCAAGAACAAACACAAAGTTTTCTTGATAAAAACAAAGTTTCACACGTGTTTTTGAGGTTCGATGCGAAAATGGAGGTTCACATCTTTCTTACCCTCTTCTTCTCTAGGTCCGGCGAGCTCTGACTCCATGCTCGTCGGATCGGGCCGCTAAAAGCTCACTTCCTATGCTCACCCCAGAGAGAGGTATAGAGAGAGAGAGAGAGAGGGAGAGGAAGAGAGAGAGAGAGAGAGAGAGAGAGAGAGAGAGAGAGAGAGAGAGAGTTGCGTTGGAGAGGAGGAGCAACGAGCCGTAACGATGCCTGGCCGCCAACGAGCAGCGGGCAAGCGGAGTGGGCAAGCGGCAAGCATAAAGCCAGGATCGAGCGAAGCGAGGAGGGTGAGCTAGCCAACGATTCATGGACGCGACCAAGCTACAAATAGCTATTGGGATCCTCTGACGTACTGCCCTCTGCAGTTGTGTCACTGACATGTGGGCCTCACATGCATAGGGCCCACATGTCAGTGACCCATTGCCCTCTGCAGTACGTCAGAGGATCTGATTCCATAAAAAGCCTTGCATAGCTAGCTTCGCGTCCGCTGTGTCCAATTGATACAGACATAAGTTTCCAAGCGTTTTCGTATCTTTTATCATGAGCACAAATCATATGAAATAAAATTGTTAATTCATATAAAATCCTAGTCTGCAGTTCTCTGCTATTTTTTATATTTTATATGATTCATTTTTTTTCTGAACTTTTTAAGTTCGAAATGTTGTATTTCATTTTTTTTTTCAAAATTCACAAATTATTTTGGAATGTGTACCAAATTTTATTTACCGTATATAGCTTTGAACCAACAATAGCCAATCATACCCTACAAATTAAGCTTTGGCTTTAATCCAAATGCAACATTTTTAACAACAATTTGGTCATGTCTGTTGGTGATGACCAAAACATTGGCAGGGTTACGAAAGGTTAGAAACTGAACACATCTTCCTAGCTAGAGCTCTAATGCAAGTGACAGAAAGAGTTTCCTACCTCAATGGCAATATTGTAGCGACGATGTGCCCTTTTTTAATTATTTTTTGACGGCGAGATTTAAGTATTTTTCATTCTTGAACATTGACGATTGAGAATTTGCGAGTGAAATGGCATGTAGAAATTCGTAACTGTGAGTATTTGGAGTGACTAATAATGAGTTGTTGCAATTTTTTTTTCATTTATTGGGGATGTTGAATGGGACAAGTTGACGTTGAAGTGTGCACCGGCCTACCGGGCTGTGGGCTGGGCCAGAAGCAAGTGGGAGAGTTTCTTCCCGCACCTGCATTCGGATGTTGTCTCTTTTGGTTGGGCTGGGCCGGATGACGCATGCTTTGCCTTGGGCAGGTGAGGAGGAATAGAGGCAGCGCCATGGCCATGCAGCAGCAGCAACAACAGCAGCAGCAGAGGCGAATGGATCTTGAGCAGGAGGTAGGTCAGCTGGTGATGAGCAACAGGCAAACAGCATGAATGAATACGATGAGCAGCAGCAGCACGCCAGCACTAGTAGGAATCAAGGTTGATGATGCATGCAATGCATATGCATATGCAGGTGGCGGAGCTGAAGCAGCAGCTGTGGAGCGAGGAGGCGGTGCACGACATCCTCCACCGCGCGCTCCGATCCACCGTGGCCCTGGACATCCCGGCCTTCATCCCCACCAAGGCCAAGGAGCTGCTGGCCGAGGTGGTGCTGGTGGAGGAAGAGATCGCGCGCCTCGAGGCCCAGATCCACAGGATGAAGGCCAATGCCATCACTAGCTCGTCAGAGATGCAGATGCAGATGCCCATGCCCATCCAACAACAACAAGATCAGCCGGTCCCATCGCACTCGCCCTCCAATGGCGCCGGGAACGGGAACGGGAACGGGAACGGGAACGGGAAGGTGGCGCCGCCGCCGCCGCCGGAGTTCAAGTCCATGTTCTTCATCAGCCAGGCCATCAACGGCGAGTACCTCAACCGCCACCTCGCCAGGAGCCCCAAAGAAGACACCAACGTTGCTGCCCCGAGGAGAGGAGTCGCCGCCAATGCCATGGCCAGCAGCCGCAGCCCAAAGTACAGCAACGCCGTGGTGCCGCCCAGGCGCAGCATGGAGAAGGAGAGAGCGGCGGCGATGGCGACGAAGACGACGAAGATCCAGCAGCCGAACAAGCTGTCGGAGAGGATCGTGAAATGCCTGGTGTGCATCTTCATCCGGCTGCTGCGGTCGTCGCGGGCGGCGGAGCTGGAGAAGGCGGGGAGCCAGCAGGCGCAGGGCGTGGGGAGCTTCAGCTTCAGGATGGCGGACGCCGCCGCCGCGCTCAACGCCAAGGACAAGGACAGAGGGCAGCAGGACCACTACGGCGTCTTCGCCATCCAGGACTCCATCGTCCGGGACATCGGCCCCTACAAGAATCTCGTCAGCTTCACCGCCGCCTCCTTCGACTTGAGAGCCTTCTCCACCTCTCCTCTCCTCACCAAGCTCAGGCATGCATATATATATATAACCTTGTCGTTAGTGTACTCACACTGCCATTGGTCATGTATATGCTTCAGTTCAGTCTTGATGCTTATTCTCATGTTGGTTACTACTCCCTCCGTTCCATTATGTAGGGCGTATAGATTTTTTTGCAAAGACCAAGGAGAGCTGGCATGCGCTAATTAATTGCTCCTAATTAGCCGTTCAATAATCCACCCCAATGCATGCGTCCGCGTGAACCTCTGCATGCACCCGCGCCTATGTATGCGCCTATGGTCTCTGCATGCGTCTCTGCATGTGCCTTGCATGCGCACCTTGGGAAAGAAATCAATGTAGGAAACGAAAATGCGCCCTATAAATTGAAACTGCATGAAAAAAATTATACGCCCTATAAAACGGAACAGAGGAAGTAGTAATTAGCACCGATGAAGATGATCATTGCCAACTGTTTATGTTGTTTCTGTTAGGGAGATGCTGGAAGCGCTGCAGGACGTGGATTTAATGTTCCTCACACACCAGCAGAAGCTCGCCTTCTGGCTCAACATCTACAACACATGCATCATGCACGTATGCATCCTGCGCTGCTCTTCTTTAAAACATGTCCCAACTCTCATGTCATTTCATCATACCTTGGTATATGTCAGTGTTCGTACTAACAAATTAATCGTTGTTGTGCCTGGGATATATATCCCCAGGGGATTCTGCAGCATGGCCTGCCTTCAAACTCTGAGAAATTACTTGCGCTGAAGAATAAGGTACGGTTAGCCAGGCGTCCCCAAATACGTTCTTTCCATGCCCGAAGAAAGTGTAACGGTTATCAATCTTTCAGGGAACAATCAACGTCTCAGGCCAAAAGTTCAACGCTCTGGTGATAGAAAATTTTATCTTGAGGCAACCATCCAGTGTGAAAGAAGTGAGCATATATACATGTCAACATATATGATTTTGGGCATGTGTTGCCACAGTTGTTGCATGCATATGCATGATGGCAATTCATTCTTACATGAACAACACAAACATGGCATGGAACGGCATGCAGGAATTCTGGAAGTGCGATGTGGATGTGGAAGAACAGCAAGTGAGGGGCCTCTACGGACTGAACAACTCAGAGCCCAACATTGTGTTCGCATTGTGCTGCGGGATCAGATCGTCCCCAGCAGTAAGCTAGCTACCTCCCAAAGCCTTGCGTTAATTTCATACACTTTTGCTGATCATCATGCGAATATCGCACCTAGATGATTTCGTTGAATCTTTTATGTGGCATATGGAGATGTCTGATCTACGGTCTAGAAAATCAACTGAAAGTTAATTAAATAAGCCCCAGCCGCCTGATGTTAAGCCATACACTTTTGCTAATTGGTTCTTACGTGCGTGCAGCTGCGGATCTACAAGGCGGAGCGCGTGATGATGGAGCTGGAGAGGGCGAAGCTGGAGTACCTGCAGGCGTCGCTGGTGGTGACGGCGGCGCGGAGGGTGATGATCCCCAGCCTCCTGCGCGGCAGCATGCAGGACCTGGCCGCCAAGGACACCCAGTCGCTGCTGCGCTGGATCTGCGAGCAGCTGCCCACCTCCTGGCCGCTCAGGAAGTCCATGGTCGACTGCCTCCGAGCTCAGCCTCAGCCTCAGGGCCTCGCCATGGCCATGGAGGAGGTGGTGGACGTCATCCCCTGCGACTATGAGTTCCAGTACCTGCTGCCGATACTGTGAACATGCACTCATGCTTACTGCTCACTACTACTACTACTGAGTACTGACCATGACTTTGGAACGGCCTCCCCTCCTTAAGTTTTAAGTTAAAGAGCTGCATATATATCGTCCTGATTATATATGTATATATGTATGCCTTTGTGTGTCGTGTTCAAATCCAATTTGAAAGGGTGTTTTTTTTTTTGGATCGTGTGAATCGATTTTTGTGTTGCAGTGAAACAAGCCTGTCAACTAGCAGTACATATGTTTCGCGGTACAGAATGCTAATGAAAGTAAATAAAGATGAAGTTATCGATCGAGTTTGTTTGCTACGCTGCCGCAGGATGACGTTGGATTCAAGGTTTATATTGAAGGAAAACTCGTATACTAGCTAGTGTACGTTGTACGGGAAGCTGGGACGAGGATATTAATTAGTGGAAACACAGTGAGATATATAGTTCGTTGTTTGGACAAATTAAGTAGGGCCAACTACTTTGTGAGACATGCATGTATCAAAGACGGGTTAATGGCCTAACTATATATTAGTATACTTTTCAACAACAGTCTTGTGGACTCCGTTTGGGATATTTTTTTATTGCATACAAATATACAAACCTTGTAAGAACCGGCCGACCGAGCATCAGGTGACCGTCAACATTGAATTGGATAGGACCAAGGCATATAAAAGATCATCGCCCTTATAAATTGTTTACAACTATGCATGTGAGTGGTTAAAGAAGTATGCCACTGACATGTTTTTGTAATGTGGAGAGAGTAATGTACGCACCAACTAATATGCTGTTTTATATGTTGTGTGGAACTACCTTTTTACGGAAGTTCGTGTAAATTAATGAACTTTTGCAACCAGCTCCATAGTTTGATAAAGTTTTGTGTGAACTATTTTGAATACTCTTCCGTTGAAGTCTTTTGTTGTCCAAGTGTAATCATCACAGACAGTTCGTATAGTCACAGTTTTTTTGTAAATGAACTAACCTGATTGTAACTAAAAGACCTTCGCGTGATATGAACAAAATGGTGGGTATAGATGTTGTCTATGATACATTATCATATCACGGATGGTTTGGTAACCAACGGTCTGTGATTATTTAAGACATCCTAGCTAGCCAATGATACACAATCGGGAAAATCATCTGGACAAAGCAGAAGCCACAAGCCAAGTGTTCAAAATTGGCACAAGACACACACATACCATGCAAGAGGCGATGTGTGAGAGCACCTAATCTACCAAGCAAACACACCCTAAAAAAAAACTATTCTAAGTGCAAAAAAAGGCAATGCAAGATAGAAGATACAGAAATAAGGAATTGCACATGAGAATGATGTTAACAGGGTAATCAGGACAAACATAGCATCAATAAACAATAGTGAGCAAGCACAACCCTGAAGACTGCTATCTAAAGCTATTATTTGACAATTAGGTACAAGCTAAGAGAAAGCATGAATACAATATAAAATAGCTCTAGCTAAAAATAACGGCACAAGATAAAGACAGATCAACCCTAGATAAAAAGCAATTAATAAAAATTAAGCACAAACTAGAGGACTTGACATGAATACAACAATAATTTAGCTCTAGCAAACATAACTGCACACTGGAGAGGGAGAATACAAGCATGGTCGGCTTCGCTTTAAGATCCGTGCGTGAGAGAGGAAAACCTGTGAAATATTGTGCGTTGAGGGTTAGCTCACTTTAAGCCCTAGCATGTGTGCCTCATGATAGGCTTTACCATTCAAGTTAGAGTGGCTTTGAAATCTACAAAAATAAAATAGAAATCCAGAAAATATTATTCCAATTTTTGTGCCTTGTTTTATTTTTCTTACAATTCTTGAAAGAGAGAAAAGAGAAAAAAAGGGAGAAAGGCAATTAATTACGGGATTAATTAACATGGACATTATTCTAATATTACGTACTTATTATTATTATTGTCGAAATCCAATTTGAACATTGCAGCGACAATTTGAGCATTGCTTGCTTGTTTGTTGGTGAACGTTGCAGCGGGGGGCAACAGGGGCTGCGCTCTAGCTCACATGCGGATTGTAGGACGTTGGATGGCAGCTGGACGGTGAAGGATGAGCGACATGCCACCACATCACCACTACAGGCTTTTTAGTTGTAGAGATTTATTTTACAAGTTCCTTTTTTTTCCATATTTTTACCGCATTGCTCCAATTTTGAACATTTTGTAGTCATAAAGAATAGCACAAAACAAATAAAAAATCATGTAAGTTTTAGAAGAATGAAGTATATATAACAAATCTATGAGACTAGGTAGACAAACTAAGCTCACAAATATAGTTTAGATTTTGATTTCTTGTCATTTTTTGACATAAGAAATACATAGACCATTTTTGTGAAACCATTTTCGACCGGTACTTTTATGGCGAAATGAAGAAAAGAATCCACTCCATATATATAATTCTTTTACGCGAGTCACATGGAGAAGATGGATGGATGGTACGGTATGCAATGCAAGGCATGCAACCAGCGATATGATGGAGGCGGTAAGATAATTTTTGACGCGAGTCACTTGGAGAATTAATGGATGGATGGTATGCAATGCAGGGCAACCAACGATGGAGGCGGTAAGATTTGATGGCCATATAAAAAACTGGGACGTACTGTGCACATCTTCAATCTCGGGTAGCCCGTGAGCGACGGGAATAATGTGACTGGATGCATTTTGTTTCGTAATTGGATCAAGGAAAATCATACATAAAGAGGAAATTTACTGGGCGGCGCGCCAAGAGCAAGAGGAAATTAATACTACGGGCCTGTTTGGTTCGCTGCTTAACATTGTCACACCTAAGTTTAGGCGTGCCGCAGTGGCTAAGGCATATGTTTGGTTCGTTATTAAGGTTAGAGGCGCCAAACAAAGTTAGGCAGCTAGCAGTGCATCCTCTTTACGTTTTTTCGTCTAAGATGAGGCGGTGTTTTTCACCGCCACATATTTTCTAACCTTAGGCAGACTGCTAACCTTAAGCGTGGCAATTTTAATCACGAACCAAACAGGCCCTTGAGTCGATCGATTCAGTGGGAACTTATACGCACTACACACGTACGTGCGCTTT
Source organism: Raddia distichophylla (assembly GCA_005191435.1). Classification (NCBI taxonomy): domain Eukaryota; kingdom Viridiplantae; phylum Streptophyta; class Magnoliopsida; order Poales; family Poaceae; genus Raddia; species Raddia distichophylla. The sequence continues at coordinate 273,839 of SPJY01006159.1, forward strand.
AATAAGATGATGTACATGTACCGATGTACGTATAAGCTACTAGGCTCATCATTAGTTGTAATTAAAAGATGTTACTTAAGCCATACGATGGAATTACCAATTCGTACTAGCTAGGCTGGCGCGTCGCTACCAAACGGCAGCTGCATGGCGATGAGCTAGCTAGACGGGCACGGTCCTTGCGGCGGCGCCGTCGTCGTCGTGGCGGTGGTCCTCGCCGGAGAGCTCCTCGAGGGACTTGCCCTTGGACTCCGGGACGCAGAAGGTGAAGGCGAGGCCGACGAGGTTGCAGGCGGCGAGCAGGAAGAGGGAGTTGCGCACCCCGATGCCCGCCGGGTAGCCGTGGTCGGCGAGCCGCCCGTCCTGGTTCTGCGCCGCGTACAGGAACCCGAACGACCCCACGATGGCGCCGGCCTTCCCCGCCGCGGCGGAGATGCCGTGGCACGTCGACCGGAGCCTCGCCGGGAAGATCTCCGCCGGCACGATGAAGGTGGTGGAGTTGGGGCCGAAGTTGGCGAAGAAGAAGGTGAAGCCGTACATGACGACGAAGCCGGCGTGGTTCCCTGGGGTGATCCAGTGGTGGTAGGGCACGGCGAGCCCCAGCATGAAGATCGTCATCATCAGGAAGCCCAGCAGCTGGATCCAGAAGCGGCCGGCGACGTCGATGAGCGCCACCGTGAACCAGTACCCCGGCACGGTGCCGCAGAGCGCGATGAGCGTCTGCGCCCGCGCGATCCGGTGCACCTCCTCCAGCGCGCTCATCGTCCTCGCCGCCGGGATCCACCCCACCGCCGTGAAGATGTCCTTCTGGAACAGGTTCTGCGAGTAGAAGGCGATGTCCAGCACGAACCAGCACACCGTCGTCCCCAGCAGGTGCACCCCGTGCCGCCGCGCGAACTCGCCGGAGAAGAGCCCGAAGTCGTCCCGCTTGCCGCCGATGGTCTCGTGATCGTCGCCGGCGGAGATCTCCACCTGCAACACCTTGGACATGTCGCTGGCGGCCTGCTTTGCGTTCTTGGCCACCAGCGCGGTGTAGCGCGCCGTCTCCGGCATCTTCATCCGCCAGTAGTAGGTGAGCAGCGCCGGGATGGCGCCGAACATGAGGATGATGCGCCACACGTAGTCGGCCTGCGCCGGCGTGGACGCCGCCGCCGCGTCCTGGTACGCGGGGGCGGCGAAGCGGGCGCTGAAGGCGGCGGAGACGGCGAGGGTGACGACGCCGCCGGTGAGGATGCCGAAGCCCTGCATCGCGAAGACGGCTGCGATGAAGGCGCCGCGGGTCTTCTTGTTGGCGTACTCGGACATGATGGTGGCGGAGAGCGGGTAGTCGCCGCCGATGCCGAAGCCGAGCCAGAAGCGGAAGAAGCAGAGCGTGGCCATGACGCTGGCCGGGGTGGCGCCGAAGGAGAGGCCGGAGGCGAGGGAGCAGAGCACCATGCACAGGAGCGTCATGCCGTACACCCGCTTGCGGCCGAGCTTGTCGCCGAGCCAGCCGAAGAAGAGCTGGCCGGAGAGGGTGCCGCAGAAGGCGACGCCGTTGACGGCGGCGGCGACGTTCGGGGGCAGCGAGCCGGGGCTGCGGGAGGCGGCGGCGTCCGTGTAGTAGAGCCGGCCCAGCAGCTTGGTGACGAGGGAGATGCAGAAGAGGTCGTAGGCGTCGGTGAAGAAGCCCATGCCGGCGATGACGATCGCCGTGAAGTGGTACCACTGCGTCCTCGCCGCGTCCAGCGCGCTCAGCACCTGCAGCTGCTCCCGCGCCATGACGGCTGCTCCTCTTCCGCTCTGCTCTGCTCTGCTCTGCTTGGAAGCTGACTGCTCTGCTCTGTTTCTGGTAAGAAGATGGTCATCGTGATCAAGAAAGCGATAGTCAAGAGCGCATGTAACCAACCAACGTCCAACGCCGTAACAAGGAAGAAAGTGATTTCCGACCGACCCACTGTTTATTCTAACCAACCCAATTAGTAATAATTTGAATAATAATATTATGGATGTCTGAATATTTTTTGACGGATACAAAATAATATTTATTCAAAGGGACAGACTCTAGCCCAGGCGACTAGGCACACCCGCGCGCGCGCTGGGCCCACCCGTCGGCGGCCGCGGCGGCGAGCCCAGTCGCCTGGGTTTAAGCCAAACCATTATTCAAATCTTTCATAATAAATATTCAATGGTACTATCCATACAGTAAAAAGTGCATCCACGTAGACCGCCTTAATTTATTGTTGCAATAGTTTTTTTTTCAAGATTTTAATGTTCCTCCGAAAAGCTGTCACAAAACGATTGTTAAAAGTCTTTTTTTACATCTTCCATAGAGAAATCTAAAAAAAAAACTACTACAAAACAAAGCGTTTGTCTTGTAAAAATAATAAATAACTTGATGTAATTTAATGAATGATAAAGAAAAAATAAAAAATAAAATGGCTCAGATTACAACATAATGATTTTAAGCCAAGAGCATCCGTACAGAAATACTATAGCATAGCAATAGAGGAGAGAAAGATAAAAGGGAGAAGGCAAAGACACACCTACAACAACAATAAAAGTAGCAGAGGAATGGAGTGGTATGGGGAGCTAGCTAGTGTTTATGTAACGTCAAGTACATGCAGATGCATTATACAATGGCTTGGCAACCGATCTTGAAGAAGGTGAAGAATGGAAGATGGGAGAAGAAGCTAGACCTGCAGGTTTGCTGTTGAACTTGAAACAAGGACGGCGGAAGGCAAGAAGTAGCTAGAAATGAAGGCAGAAATGGAAGAAGAAACCTAAAGTGAGGTGGTGAGCTTGAGCCTTGAGGTGCCTGCCTGCTCCTCCTGGCTCCAGCCTCCAGCTGAGGCTGAGCTCTACTTTATGGTTATGGGGGTTGCACGCGGTCAACGACGACCGGAGCCTTCCCTCCTACGCGTCCCCGTCAACGCTTTGGGCCGGCCCACTGCATGCTCACTACTGTAATGCCTGTCCCTCGTCCCGTTTAAATCACACGCGCTGGTTAGATCAATGCACGTTTCGTGTGTGTGTGTGTGTCGTCTACACCTAGGTGTAGCATAGGTGTAGATCCAAAAATGGACCACCTAATCCCTGGTTCATAATATAAAACCAGCCCCAACCCACGGATCTGGATCTAGATCCAACCGCGCCCCCCGACCCCCCGTCCCCGTGCGTGCGTGGCTGCGTTCCGCCGCCGCCCGTCCGCCGGCGACCACGCCGCCGCCGGCCGCCTCCTCACCGCGCCGCCGCGGCCGCCCGCCGCCTCCCCGCCGCGCCGACGCGGCCACCCGGCGCCTCCCGACGCCGCAGCCCCCGACCCCTCCTTCCTCCGCCGAGCCCGCGGCCTCCGATCCCTCCGCCGAGCCGGCCCTACTTTATGGTTATGGAGATGGAGTTGCACGCGGTCAACGACGACCGGAGCCTTCCCTCCTACGCGTCACCGTCAACGCTTTTGGCCGGCCCACTGCACTGCATGCTTCGCCCCGACTCCGTGGCACCTCACTACTCTAATGCCTGTCCCTCGTCCCGTTTAGATTAATGCACGTTTCGTCTGTATATAGGCCTTGTTAGCCCTACAATACATTAGCTATAATATTGTCTCTTAAAATTGATATGGGACCATATATATGTAATATGTGTTTATGCACCTTGTAATCCGCTATAGACCGGATCTTAGTTAAGAGCTACTCTCCATCTCTCATCTTCTTCTCTTCTCCACGTAAGCAAAAAGATGAGGTGAACTCCTTATTATAGCCTGCTAAGTTGTCCCCATTGGAGACGCACTTAGTATGAAGCAACATTTTTTACGCCCCCATTCTCCTCACCTTATTGCATTTATCTATTTACTTATTTTAACTTAAATATAAAATAATTTGGTATTTTAAATCTGTTTTCTTCTATCTCAAGACTTGTCCAAGGCCTTGTTCTTTTCAGCTTATCATTGCGTTTGGCGTAATACTGTAACAAATTTAGAACCATCAAAACGAGGTCTAAAGATTATAAAAAAATAATTTAAAAATAGTTTTAGGATCTTTCGAAGGACTACTAATAGTCACGAAAAAATCGTTACGAATCATCACAACATATATGCTATATAAAAATATCTAAATTTGCTAAAGCAACATTTTTTAATTACACCCCCATTCTCCTCACCTTATTGCATTTATCTAACTCATTTATATATTTACTTATTTTAACTTAAATACAAAATAATTTGGTATTTTAAATCTGTTTTCTTCTATCTCAAGACTTGTCCAAATATAGCTTTAAAACACGAGTCAATGCGGATTCGGTTCTCAAGACTACATAAAAAATCACTCGAAGTTAGAAAATAAGTTGGATAAGTAGATAAGTCATAGTATAGGTTCCAAAGAACAGGGTCTTACTCTACTTGAGCGTCCATGGATGAATTGATTTTTCATTAGAATTGATTTAGTAGCATGAACTTGTTTGTAAGATTTATGACATCCATGTACTGAACTAAAAACCATAGAATACAACGAAAGAACACACATATAAAAACAACGGTTAATCAAGAAAAAGTTGAGAAAATAGTGTAAGCATAGGTATATAATTTTTTCGACGCAAAAATAATTAAAAGAGCTATGAAAATAAAAGGCAACGTGGAATAATTAAAAATAGTCGTCTGTTGAAGATTCAAAAAAAAAAAAGACGACAGCACGTTGGCAAAACCGTTTATCATTTCGACAGCGCGCAGGCCGAGGTAGAGGCAGGGAAATGATCCATAGAGCCGCGGGCCTTGTCCTTTCCTGTTTGACCAGCGGTAGCACCCGGCCGCGCCGCGGGCCATCAAACATCCATAGAGCGCTGCAGCGTATCGGGTGCAGTGTAGACCACCCTGCACATGGCACGCTATGGGATGCGGTGCGTAGATGGTAAACGACGAAGAATAATCACAGTGAACATATAATATAGCGGAGGAAGTATTTTTTATTGTTTTATCATGGATACATAATGGAGTACTCCTATTTATCCTTGACAGATAGGGTTTCGGCTTGTTCCAGCAAGTGGGTCCCACCCCTAGGCCCACGTCAGGCCCAAGGCCGACGGCTGGTCTGGGATGGGTTTCTCAACACTTTGCATCAGACCATCCTACATGCATGAGACGTTTAGGTCTAGACAGAACTTTCTGGGACATGGTTGTCCCTAACGGTCTGGTACAGGTCGGACCGTCCTGTATAGTGTGGGGGTATTTTGTATTTTCGAAGATTTTTTGCGTTAAAAAATTAAGTGTTCTAAATTTAAATCGTAAAAAAATTCCTAAAAATAAAAAAGTTATTTTGTGTTGAAAAGTGAGCGCAAATGAGCATTTGTTTTTGGGATTTTGCAAATCCTTTGATTTCACAGGTACCTAATAAATAATTCCTGATGTGAGTGCATTGAAATGCAGATGATTAAGGTAAGTGTGGGATTTCGGATGAACTAATCTTTGTGATACAGGTCTAGGTGGAACGTGTTCGGCGACACTCTGGAACACGATCCTTCTGAAGGATCAGGGGTCTACATGGGAAGGAAATCGTGTGGAATGATCAGACTTGGATTTGGAGACCACAAGGATGATGGAATAGAACTGGCATGAGGATCCGAGACTTGGTGGGTGAAAGACCGAGCTGGCTGCCATAAGGGGGGTGAATGGAAACCTCAAGTTCACTTCCACTCTAATAACTTGAAGCACTTAGCAACTTCACGCACCCCAAATGATATACATAAAATCCATGCAAGGATGCGGTCATTTTCAAATCAGAGTCCTAGTAGTTAAAGAGTCCAAACAAGCAGGAATCAAATCAACGTGGCTTTAGAAAAAACCAATCAAACCAAATGGCTAAAGCATCTTCACAAAAATTAAAAGCAGATTCCAACAGAAACTTGCTCTCTAATCAAGTGGGTTGTGGCTGCCTTTCTATGACTCCAAAAATTATGAGAATGTTTTTCAATGTACATATATGAGTCGTGCAAAACTCCACCAAATTTGAGCGTAAAATTCCTTTTAAAAAAATAAAGAAAAATCAAACACCGCATGATATAAATTTTGAGGTTTGATATTCACCTCACCGCATGATATAAATTTTGAGGTTTGATATTCACCTCACCGCATCCAAACGGTTCATCAAGTGGACTACAAAGTTTTTTGGTAATACGTACATACGTTCGTACATACAAGAATTTATTGATCGATTCGAATAGTTGATCTTATTCGTTTCATCGAAATTTAGCCACCGACCATGTTTCATAATTTTTTGAATTTATTTACTATTTGTTTCGCATTTTGAAAATTAGGTTTTTTGGACGCTACACGAGTAATTAGAAGGCTGATTTTTCGAAATACAAAACAAATAGTAAACAAATTTTAAAAGTTACAAAACTTGGTCGGTGGCTACATTTTGATGAGACGAGTAAGATCAACAGTTTGGATCGGTATAGATATATATATGTATGTATGTAGCCACAACATATAAAATAACTATATAATATAATACGAATAACTACTGTTTTTGCAGCAACTAAGTATTGATCGTTACCTTTGCTTGCTGTAGCGATCAATGATTAATTTTTATAAAAATTGTAGTTACATGTGGTGTATTATATAGTTATTTTTGACGCTTTAGCTACACCCTGATGTATTATAGCGGGACCTTTATAGAGAGAGAGAGAGAGAGAGAGAGAGAGAGAGAGAGAGAAAGAGAGAGAGGGGGGGAAGCTAGCGTACTCTTGAGAGTACGGATTCCTCCGTACTCCTGACAAGTTTTTGCAATCCGAGATTATTATCGACCGATCTGAATAGTTGATTCTCTTCTTCTCGTTGAAATGTAACTCTTAACCAAGTTTTGTATATTTTTCAAATTTTTCACTATTTGTTTTTTATTTTCAAAAATTATCTTTTTTGGACAAGCCACAACTAATTGGAAGGTTGATTTTTAAAAATACGAAATAAATAGTAAACGAATTCAACAAAATACGAAACTTGGTCGGGAGTTACATTTCAACGAGACGAAAAGGATCAATGGTTCAGATCGGTCGATAATAATAAAACTCGTCCGGAGTACGGAGGAATCCATACTCTCAAGAGTACGCTAGCTTTCCTCCCTCCCTCTCTCTCTCTCTCTCTCTCTCTCTCTACTACTTTAAACACGGATTGGTCGTGGTGGTGGTGGTGGTGATGGCAGTGCCAACTTGCAATCTCCACCCTCCATTCCATCCGATGGCTGAGATCCTCACAAACCCTTTAAAAGCATCAGTTTAGGATGACACACTCCATCTCAGCCCTTCGTTCCCTCGCATCCAACGGTTGGCAGTCCATCCGATGGCTGAGATCCTCACAAACCCTTTAAAAGCATCAGTTTAGGATGACACACTCCATCTCAGCCCTTCGTTCCCTCGCATCCAACGGTCCACGATTAGAGTTGGATCACAACTCCATAACGATTCGCAGGCTCGCAGCACACCCCCACCTCTGCTTCGGCTCCCACGCCCCCCATCTCCTTCCCAACCGCGACTTGCTTCCCGCTCCCTCGCTTCCCGCCGCCCCTCCCCACGACGCTACCACGCCGCGCCTCCCAGCGTCGCCGCGCCCTCCCCGCCATCGCCGCTCCTCCCCGCGCCGCTGCCCCCTCCCCGCCATCGCCGCTCCTCCCAGTGCCGCTGCCCCCTCCACGTGACGCTACCACAACGCGCCCTCACAGCGCCACCACCCCCGTCATTGCCGCTCTGCGCCACGCCCTCCCAGCACCGCCTTCTAAGGTTAAGTCCCTCTCACTCACTCTCTCTCTCTCTCTCTCTCTCTCTCTCTCCGTAGCATCCCCGCCGGTTCTGATCCATCATCTACACCCAAAGCAGAGGTCCTGACCATTCTATTGCTCTACCCTGATAGATTATTGCAACTCTTGTTGATTTGTGCACGTACGTATTACAAAGGGATTATAGGAAAATTCTTACTATATGCATCTCTTTAGTTATATTTTCACATGAAATTTCTGATTTCATAGTCTTTTCTTTATGTCAGATCGAATATTATTTTATTTTCTCTCTTTCCTCATTATATTTAAATTAGATGTACAGATTAAGCTTCCTAACATTCAATTGGAAGGGGCATAATTCATAAAGAACTTCACTGCTTCTCTAAATTACTGTTTTCAGGTACACGCATTTCAGTATCCTAATTCATAAAGAACCTCCATTTTATTCTATCTTTGGTGTGGATAGAACTATCATTATCCTAATTAGGTTGTTGTTTTGCATGTAGCATTTTTATTATGTTTTGATTGGTACTACATTTTAGAGCTTCTCAGAACGAGCAAAATGACAATCTCATGCTTATGTCTATATTAATGTTTTCAGGTACATGCATTTCACACGCAGCCGACTCAATTTGCTAATATATTTTTTGTAATTATTTTTGGCAGTTTACCATTTTTGTTTGTGGTATGCATATTATAGAGATGTTTGTACTTATGGATCTTTGAATGTCGTTCATGACCATTGATTACGCTGGTGTTTTCATGGGCTCATTGCTACTTGGTCATAAAGTTTGAAAGCCATCTATCCGTAGAAACTTGCACTTGACACAGTCATTATCAGTGTATATTAAAAAATTTGCATTCTGTCTGTGCTTAAATTAGTAGTTCTGCATTGATAGTCAGATTGTTTGTCCATGTGTCTATATATAAAAATAGTTGTTGCATATTAGTAGTTCTGCATTGATGGTCAGATTGTTTGTCCATGTGTCTATATATAAAAATAGTTGTTGCATTCTAAGTTATTTGTTTTTCATTAAACCATCTTGTGATTTTATTTTTAATTATTTCTGTTTGTTATGAAAGAAGATAATAAAGCTCCTATTTTTGTATGAATAGCGGTTTGAAATATGCATTACTGATTCGCATTTCTTAACAGCGTAATTACTTTGTTAAGAAGAAAGTTTCATATAATGTCTCAGCCTCTAAGCAACAAATCCACAAAAGGCAAAGAAGGTATCCATGGTGGACTACTTTTGTATACATTTTTCATTTAGTTATGAATTTCTTAAATCATAATACATACTATGGGATGCATGTCATTGCAGTGTTGGTTGATCGTAGTGTCCCAAAGAGGCATTGCCGCATTACACCTGGGACATTATGTATTCGCGAAAATTTGATTGCCAGGCTAGAAAATGACTCGGATGATGAAAATATACCACCTCCAATGAATTCACCTTTTGGCGTAAATAGCACGCTGCCGTCGTATGCTACGACTACACAAGCTGAATGTTCAAACGGTATGAGCATTACATGCTAGATTTACGTGTGTGTTTTTACATAATTGCACTTATTTTAGGCATGATGAATCCTTATGTGTCTGCATTTGTTTGCCACATAGCAAGGAAAATACCCCTTCAGTCATTACAAAATTCAAACATTATTTTTGCACAAACTATATCAACGATACACTGTCACGGCACAACAACTCCAAACTACACGCAGGAAAGTAGAGAGTTGGCACAGGATCGGGAACGACTGCGTCACCAAAGAATGACTGACCGGCAAAGAGAAGAGTACAATGCCCGTCATAGAGCAGCTACACAAAACCAGTCGCCTGAAGTTAGAGAAGGCATCAATGCCTCTCGGAGGAATGCAAGGGTGAACCAGTCTGCTGATGTTAGGGAACAGACGTCTACAACTCGGAGGGCTGCAAAGTTAAACCAGCCGGCCGAGGTTAGGGCAGAAGCCAATGCCACTCGGAGGGCAGCAAGGCTGAACCAGCCGGCCGAGGTTCGGGCAGAGGTCAATGCCACTCGGAGGGCTGCAAGGCATAATCAACCAGCCGAGGTTAGGGAAGAGGTCAATGCCTCTCGGCGAACTGCAAGGAGGAATCAACCAGACAAGGTTAGGGATGAGGTCAATGCCTCTCGTAGATCATCTTTGAGTAGTCTGGATCCTGAAGAAAGACAAAGAGTACAAGATCGTCGAAATATAAATTATGCACGCAGGCGCGACATCCCGTGTGTCGATTCAATTGCGATGCAGTGTCTGGAAGTTGCTCAGCCTTTAATCGATACCCAATCAACCGTTGTGCAATCTCCCCATGACCCAGATAACACAACACATGATGTGCTGTCGTCAGGTAACTTACACGTTGTTCAATTTTGGATATTGAAACTACACTTGTTACTCTACTACCACTTAAAATGTGTTCCTACTGTTATATAGATAATAATGGATATACGGATGCCGATGGTGTCCTCAATGAGAAGCAATTCATCATTTACGAAGCAGGTATTTTTTTTAGCCTCTACTTGAACAGTAAATGTGATGGTCCTAATGAACCAATATTCTAAGAGTAGGAATCTTTTTCAGCCGATGAGAGTGTTATTTCAAATGATGACCAAGAAATAAAAGGTTCTTCTGCAGCAATACCTTCCCTCCCTAATCCCTATGACAAGGTGTACAACAACATCCCTGATAGCACACACATTCTGAAGCCAGAGCTTGACTGTGCGAAGTGCGGTGCGAAGAGATTCCAGTACGAGACAAAGGGCTTCTGTTGTCGGGATGGAAAGGTCAGTTTGGTGAACCCGGAGGTTGAGGATGAGTTGGTGAGACTATGGACGAGCTCAGATCCCGGCGCGGTTTATTTTCGCCGGAACAGTAGATTATTCAATGGCATTTCTCATTCACAACCCTTGGTGTGAGCTTAGATGAACGGTACGCCAATATGATAGGTGGGAATTACACGTTCCGTGCCCATGGAGGGATTTATCATAACGTACATTCTTTTGGCCTAAGGGAGTCTGGCCCGCATCATATCGAGTTATATTTTCATGACAACGATCCCACCCTTGATCATCGATTTCGACATTCTCCTGACTTGGACCAGGAGGTCGTAAGGAATCTGGTCAACATTCTGAGTGGCAACCCATACTCGCAGACCTTCAGGAATCTTGGCCAGGCGAACAATCTCAACGAATATCGCATCACTCTAAACCTTGATCCTAGGTTGGACCAAAGGACCTACAATACACCTATAACTTCAGAGGTTGCAGCGATATGGATCGAGGGAAATGAGCTACGCCCAGGGTTCGATCGTAGCATCAACCTGTATGGCAGCAACAACACGCGACATACTATCCAACCACACTTTGGATGTTACGACCCACTGTCGTATCCTCTATTTTTCCCGAAGGGTGAGCTTGGATGGCATCAGGCCATCCCGAAGGTTGGCGTGTCTGCCGCACAATCGACCGCTAATCCGTCGGACGATCATGATGATGAAGGTTAGTGACCGTTTCAAAATAAACTTCGTATAGCATACATTATACGAAGTTATACGAGGCTGCAAGGCAGAATCAACCAGCCGAGGTTAGGGAAGAGGTCAGTGCGCGACGGCGAACTGCAATGTGTCTATATATAAAATTAGTTGTTGCATTCTAAGTTATTTGTTTTTATTAATCCATCTTATGATTTAATTTTTTATTATTTCTGTTTCTTATGAAAGAATATAATAAAGTTACTATTTTTGTATGAATAGCGGGTTGAAATATGCATTACTGATTCGTACCATTGTGTTTCTTAACAGTGTAATTACTTTGTTAAGAAGAAAGTTTCATATAATGTCTCAGCCTCTAAGCAACAAATCCACAAAAGGCAAAGAAGGTATCTGTGATGGCCTACTTTTGTATACATTTTCCATTTAGTTATGATGAATTTCTTAAATCATAATACGAACTATCGGATGCATGTCATTGCAGTGTTGGTTGATCGTAGTGTCCCAAAGAGGCATTGCCGTATTACACCTGAGACATTATGTATTCGCGAAAATTTGATTGCCAGGCTAGAATGTGACTCGGATGGTGAAAATATACCACCTCCAATGAATTCACCTTTTGGCGTAAATAGCACGATGACGTCGTATGCTACAACTACACAAGCTGAATGTTCAAACGGTATGAACAATACATGCTGGATTTACGTGTGTATTTTTACATAATAGCACTGATTTTAGGCATGATGAATCCTTATGTGTCTGCATTTGTTTGTCACATAGCAAGGAAAAGACCCCTTCAACCATCACAACATACAAACATTATGTCTGCACAAACTATATTACGTGTGTGTTTTTACATAATTGCACTTATTTTAGGCATGATGAATCCTTATGTGTCTGCATTTGTTTGTCACATAGCAAGGAAAATACCCCATCAGTCATCACAAAATTCAAACATTATTTCTGCACAAACTATATCAACGATACACTGTCACGGCACAACAACTCCAAACTACACGCAGGAAAGTAGAGAGTTGGCACGAGATCGGGAATGGCTGTGTCGCCAAAGAATGACTGATCGGCAAAGAGAAGAGTACAATGCCCGTCGTAGAGCAGCTACACAAAATCAGTCGCCTGAAGTTAGAGAAGGCATCAATGCCTCTCGGAGGAATGCAAGGGTAAACCAGCCGGCCGAGATTAGGGCAGAAGCCAATGCCACTCGGAGGGCAGCAAGGCGGAACCAGCCGGTCGAGGTTAGGGCAGAGGTCAATGCCACTCGGAGGGCTGCAAGGCGGAATCAACCAGCCGAGGTTAGGGAAGAGGTCAATGCCTCTCGTAGATCATCTTTGAGTAGTCTGGATCCTGAAGAAAGACGAAGAGTACAAGATCGTCGAAATATAAATTATGCACGCAAGCGCGACATCCCATGTGTCGATTCAATTGCGATGCAGTGTCCGGAAGTTGCTCAGCCTTTAATCGATACCCAATCAACCGTTGTGCAATCTCCCCATGACCTAGATAACACAACACATGCTATGTTGTCATCAGGTAACTTACACATCATTCAATTTGGGATATTGAAACTACACTTGTTACTCTACTACCACTGAAAATGGGTTCCTACTGTTATATAGATAATAATGGTTATCCGGATGCCGATGGTGTCCTCAATGAGGAGCAATTCATCTTTTACGAAGCAGGTATTTTTTTAGCCTCATCTTGAACAGTAATTGTGATGGTCCTAATGAACCAATATTCTAAGAGTAGGAATCTTTTTCAGCCGATGAGAATGTTATTTCAAATGATGACCAAGAAATAGAAGGTTCTTTTGCAGCAGTACCTTCCCTCCCTGATTCCTATGACAAGGTGTACATCAACATCCCTGATAGCACACACATTCTGAAGCCAGAGCCTGACTGTGCGAAGTGCGGTGCGAAGAGATTTCAGTACGAGACAAAGGGCTTGAAGAGATTCCAGTACGAGACAAAGGGCTTCTGTTGTCGGGATGGAAAGGTCAGTCTGGTGAACCCGGAGGTCGAGGATGAGTTGGTGAGACTATGGATGAGCTCAGATCCTGGCGCGGTTTATTTCCGTCGGAACAGTAGATTCTTTAATGGGCATTTCTCATTCACAACCCTTGCTGTGAGCTTAGATGAACGGTACGCCAATATGATAGGTGAGAATTACACGTTCCGTGCCCATGGAGGGATTTATCATAACGTACATTCTTTTGGCCCAAGGGAGTCTGGCCCGCATCATATCGAGCTATATTTTTATGACAACGATCCTACCCTTGATCATCGATTTCGGCATTCTCCTGACTTGGACCAGGAGGTCGTAAGGAATCTGGTCAACATTCTGAGTGGCAACCCATACTCGCAGACCTTCAAGAATCTTGGCCAGGCGGACAATCTCGACAAATATCGCATCACTCTAAACCTTGATCCTAGGTTGGACCAAAGGACCTACAATACACCTATAACTTCAGAGGTTGCAGCGATATGGGTCGAGGGAAATGAGCTACGCCCAGGATTCGATCGTAGCATCAACCTGTATGGCAATAACAACACGCGACATACTATCCAACCACACTTCGGATGTTACGACCCACTGTCGTATCCTCTATTTTTCCTGGAGGGTGAGCTTGGATGGCATCAGGCCATCCCGAAGGTTGGCGTGTCTGCCGCACAATCGACCGCTAATCTGTCGGACGATCATGATGATGAAGGTTAGTGACCGTTTCAAAATAGACAATATTCATACTTGCAATATAAGTATTATAACACGTTACCAAATCTTCTCTGTAGGAGGCGGTAACAGGTTCACCGTTACTGCTAGGGAGTATTACAGCTACAAGTTTCAGATACGTCGTGGTATATTCAACCCTGTTCTATATGGGTCGCGTCTCTTGCAACAATACGCTGTTGATATGTACATCAAGATAGAGACGACACGACTGAACTACATCACGTATAACCAGAAGAACATAAGGGCGGACCTTTATCAGGGATTGCTTGATAGCCTCGGAGTGGGCGAGATTCGTGCCGGTGCCATTGGAAGAAGGATCGTCCTGCCTCCTTCCTTCATAGGGGGAGGTCGCGATATGAAGCGTCGTTTCCTGGATGCTATGGCTTTAGTGCAGCGGTACGGCAAGCCAGACGTGTTCCTCACGAAGACATGCAACCCATATTGGTAGGAGATAATGGATGAGCTATTGCCCAGTCAGACCCCAAGTGATCGTCCTAACATTGTGGTCCGCGTGTTCAGGGCCAAGCTGGAGGATCTCAAGAAGCAAATATTCGAGAAACATATTCTCGGGAAGGTTGTTGCCTATGTATATGTGGTCGAGTTTCAGAAGAGGGGCCTCCCGCACGCGCATTTTCTCCTAATAATGAACGGACGATATAAGTTGGCGTCTCCGGAGCAATACGACCGCATCATCTCGGCCGAGCTGCCAAATAAGTTCAAGTATCCAGATCTATACGGTATGGTTGTAAAGCACATGATGCATGGCCCTTGCGGTGTACTCAAACGGAACAACGTCTACATGAATGAGAAGGGAGAGTGCAAGTGCCACTACCCTCGTCCGTTTAACTCTGAAACCATCCAGGGCAAAGATTCCTACCCCTTGTATAGGAGACATGATGATGGTAGTAAAGTTAAAGTGAGAGGTTTGGCTAACATACAGATGGGTTGTGCCATACAATCCGTACCTTCTGAGGATGTTGTTCGGGGTGCGTGGCTAACAAACAGATGGGTTGTACCCTACAATCCGTACCTCATAAAAATGTTTAATTGCCACATAAATGTCGAGGTGTGTTCTAGCATAAAGGTTGTCAAGTACCTTTTTAAATACATATACAAGGGGCATGACCGGGCATCTGTTTCTCTCGGTGAAGCCAAAAGCAACGAGGAAGTCGATGAGATTAAGCTGTATAGGGACGCTAGGTGGGTCACCCCATCGGAGGCCCTTTGGAGGATATACGGGTTTGATCTGTGCAAGATATCACCGCCCGTGATGCAGTTGCAACTCCACCTCCCGAACATGCATATGGTCTCGTTCCACACAGGGCAGGATCTCCATGATGTCGTCAATCGACAAGGTGCAGAGAGGACCATGTTGACCGCATACTTCGAAGCCAATAGGAAACATGAGTGGGCTCATTGCATCCTCTATAGGGATTTCCCTGTAAGTTTTACCTGGCAGTCAAAGGGCAAGCTCTGGAATCTGAGAAAGAGGGGAACACAAATTGGGAGGGTTGTCTCAGCAAGTCCAGCTGAGGGGGAGCGATACTACTTGAGGATCCTCCTAAATCATGTCGGCGGCGCGACCTCGTTCGAGCACCTGCGGACAGTGGACAGTGTGTTGTGTCCCTCGTTTCGGGAAGCTGCGGAAATGAGAGTACTCATAGAGACGGACAACACTATAGAAGACTGTCTATCAAAAGCCGAGGTGTTCGCGATGCCGTATGCCCTCCGAAGGCTATTTGCGACCATATTGGTCTACTGTGAGCCTAGCGATGTTCATGGGCTATGGAACAGACACCTCGATGCAATGTCCGACTATGGTCGTTCCCATACGCTTGCACATGCGATCGAGCAGTTGGTCCTTATTGACATCAGACGCATCCTCCAGTCAATGGGAAAGGACATAAAAACGTTTCCCTTGCCTGCGATTGATGAGTCGTACGCCAGCATGGGAGTTGAGCCATAGGAGATCATAGACGAGACCAGCATTGGAGTGGAGTCACATGAGTTCAAAATTTTTGAGTCTCTTAACCTAGAACAAAGATTCGCATATGATCGGGTTCTAGCTGCGGTCGAGAGTGGTGAGGGAGGTGTATTCTTCGTTGATGGACAGGAGGAACAGGGAAAACTTTCCTTTACAAGGCGTTGCTCGCCACGGTCCGTTCGCGTGGGGAGATAGCTATGGCGACCGCGACGTCTGGTGTTGCCACATCCATCATGCCCGGAGGAAGAACCGCGCATTCACGGTTTAAGATACCCCTTGACGTCCAAGATGGAGTGATGTGCACCTTCACAAAACAAAATGGTACCGCTACTCTCCTGCGGAGATCATCGCTCATCATATGGGACGAAGCCTCCATGACAAAGAGGCAAGCAGTCGAGGCCCTAGACAACAGCATGCGTGACATCATGGAGCGTCGTGATGTTCCGTTGGGGGGAAAGACCGTTGTGTTCGGAGGTGACTTCAGACAGGTGCTCCCTGCCGTACGGAAAGGGACACGGCCTCAGATAGTAAACTCGACCCTGCGCAGGTCATATTTATGGGAATGCATGCACCAGCTCAGGCTTGTCCGCAACATGAGAGCCGAAGCCGATCCCGAGTTTGCAGAATATCTTATACACATCGGCAATGGTGTGGAGGATGCAGACGAGGAATGTTATGGTAGGCTTCCTAACGAGATATGTGTTCCATCTTTAGGGGAGGACGCCGATCTCGATGGGCTGATAGACAGAGTATTCCCGATGCTTGAAGCCGACCTAACCGATCCAAGCTACATCACCTCACGTGCCATACTCTCGATGCGAAATGACTGCGTCGATTGGATAAATAGAAAAATGATTGATAGGTTTCGTGGGAAGGAGATGATTTATAAAAGCTTTGACAGTGCGGAGGACGATCCACATGGCTATTATCCTGTTGAATTCTTGAACACCCTAACCCCAAGCGGGATTCCTCCGCACATGCTACAACTGAAGATCAATTGCCCAGTGATTCTTCTATGGAACATTGACCCTGCAAATGGATTGTGCAACGGGACAAGGCTAGTTGTTAAGGATTTTCAAAGGAACGCTATCGACGCCGAGATCGTCGTTGGCCAACATGCTAGAAAGAGGGTGTTCCTTCCTCGAATACCGTTGTGCCCCTCCGATGCGAAGATGTTCCCGTTTCGTTTTAAGAGGAAGCAGTTTCCTATAAGGCTCAGCTTTGCGATGACGATCAATAAGGCCTAAGGACAAACCATCCCGAACGTCGGTGTCTATCTGCCGGAATCGGTGTTCTCCCATGGGCAACTCTACGTCGCGCTGTCAAGAGCTACTTCAAGAGGAAATATTACGGTGCTAGCTGTGTCCGATAAGGCAAAATCGAAGCGACGGAGTTCAAGGGTCACCCATGAGACGTTCACCAAAAACATAGTTTATAGGGAAGTACTTACGTCTTAGTCGATGTGTCAGTCTGCGGCGGCGGCGGCGACGTGCCCGATGCTAGGCGATAGCGGACTCGAATCTTGGCGATCTCTAGAACCGGCGCCGATGCAGTCCGTGGAAGGGGGGCAATCTCCTTGAGCTCATTGGTTGCCATTGCGATCTCCCTATTGAAGCTCCTCCGTTGTATAGGGTATTTGTTCTTGCTTTTATTCTGATCTGCATTTTTTTGGCAATTCCCAACCAAGCGCTTCTCTAAATAAACAATTGGCTTGACAAAATACTAGAAACACTCTGGCAGGAAAGGGAGGAAGAGAAGAAAAGAAAATGAATGCATGATCAGTGAAAGAAAATAATGCTAACTCAAACAAACCTGAACCTGTTTGGCTTGGACATCCTCCAAACCACTACTTCCTTGATAGGAGTAGGTCCTCATATTTATATTTCTAGAGTTTAATGATGTCTCTTTTTGTATGCTTTGAATGAGATAAAAATATTGGAAAGAACTCCATGGCCAACCTGATCAGCTTACTCATCCTCATCTTGTCTTGTTGTTGATACTTGACTTGATAGCAAGTCGACATATGAACTTGTACTTATTTTCCTGATTGTAGTTAAATTAGGAATCAAAATTCTTATAATTTGTCAATCAAAATTTGAACTAGACCTTCTTCAGCATACTCATTCATGGCACCAATCTGCCGCAGCATGGGTTTTCTTAAAAACCCTAAAGCATTTCTAATGGTGCTTAAAGCTGTCATGGAGTCAACATATTACAGATTTATCCTCTTCTCATCTGAATACCAGCCACTGGATTCTGCAATCCAGTCTATTGCTTCTTCAGTAGCAGAATCAAGTGAGTCAGAGGCACATGCTCTTAG
The DNA here is from genome assembly GCA_005191435.1 of Raddia distichophylla. Lineage (NCBI taxonomy): Eukaryota > Viridiplantae > Streptophyta > Magnoliopsida > Poales > Poaceae > Raddia > Raddia distichophylla. Next base: position 292,132 of record SPJY01006159.1, read on the forward strand.
TTGTGACAGCACTGTATTTTTCAGTGGTCGGCTCTTTTGCTTTTCTGGGTGAGTACTAGACTGATGACACTCATCTGTCTACAACCTGGAAATTGGTAGATGCTTTGGTCAATGACACTACCTTTGCAGATCAATACCATATAGCTGGCTTTTCCCTGTGCAGCTGCTATCCACCATGCTGGCAGGTATAGAGTTCATGATTTATGTAAGGTTGCTAAAATTCACATTTTTTTTGGATGTTCTGTTGCTTCTATTAAAGTTTTCATGTTTCTGCTACTTTTATGACAGTGGATCTACCGCTGCAGCACTATTTGCTGGAATCCCTCAGGTGATAATACAACTGCTATATATCCATATTTATCTCTGTGTTTTATGTTTATGTTTGAACATATTTTCACTGTTTGATCACTCTAGCAGTGCCAAGTTGTGAATGCTATATCAGGAAACGAGAGAGATGAGGAGAAACAGATAAAAGATATTTTATTGTTTGGCTTGTAAACCTGTTCTCTTACTCCATAAGGTGCAGATTTTAATGCTAAAACAAACCTGAACCAAACACCCTTTATTCTTGTTGTTTTGGCCGTTTCTGAGTTTGGCATTTCCATTCTTGCAGATCACTCTACCCCAGGCTGAGTTGTGGCTGGTATTGGCGACATAAGCTTTTGTTAGCTGTTTTCTCCTATGTCTTGGGGTCTTTATCACTGATTAAGCGTCATTGAAAAGACTGTGCATGAGAAAACTCTTTTGTTGAAACATTTATTTCAGCTTGTAATATGAATGTCGTAATAACTTCGTATAGCATACATTATACGAAGTTATACGAGCGCTTCTCTAAATAAACTATTGGCTTGACAAAACACTAGAAACACTCTGGCAGGAAAGGGAGGAAGAGAAGAAAAGAAAATGAATGCATGATCAGTGAAAGAAAATAATGCTAACTCAAACAAACCTGAACCTGTTTGGCTTGGACATCCTCCAAACCACTACTTCCTTGATAGGAGTAGGACCTCATATTTATATTTCTAGAGTTTAATGATGTCTCTTTTTGTATGCTTTGAATGAGATAAAAATATTGGAAAGAACTCCATGGCCAACCTGATCAGCTTACTCATCCTCATCTTGTCTTGTTGTTGATACTTGACTTGATAGCAAGTCGACATATGAACTTGTACTTATTTTCCTGATTGTAGTTAAATTAGGAATCAAAATTCTTATATCTCGTCAATCAAAATTTGAACTAGACCTTCTTCAGCATACTCATTCATGGCACCAATCTGCCGCAGCATGGGTTTTCTTAAAAACCCTAAAGCATTTCTAATGGTGCTTAAAGCTGTCATGGAGTCAACATATTACAGATTTATCCTCTTCTCATCTGAATACCAGCCACTGGATTCTGCAATCCAGTCTATTGCTTCTTCAGTAGCAGAATCAAGTGAGTCAGAGGCACATGCTCTTAGTTGTGACAGCACTGTATTTTTCAGTGGTCGGCTCTTTTGCTTTTCTGGGTGAGTACTAGACTGATGACACTCATCTGTCTACAACCTGGAAATTGGTAGATGCTTTGGTCAATGACACTACCTTTGCAGATCAATACCATATAGCTGGCTTTTCCCTGTGCAGCTGCTATCCACCATGCTGGCAGGTATAGAGTTCATGATTTATGTAAGGTTGCTAAAATTCACATTTTTTTTGGATGTTCTGTTGCTTCTATTAAAGTTTTCATGTTTCTGCTACTTTTATGACAGTGGATCTACCGCTGCAGCACTATTTGCTGGAATCCCTCAGGTGATAATACAACTGCTATATATCCATATTTATCTCTGTGTTTTATGTTTATGTTTGAACATATTTTCACTGTTTGATCACTCTAGCAGTGCCAAGTTGTGAATGCTATATCAGGAAACGAGAGAGATGAGGAGAAACAGATAAAAGATATTTTATTGTTTGGCTTGTAAACCTGTTCTCTTACTCCATAAGGTGCAGATTTTAATGCTAAAACAAACCTGAACCAAACACCCTTTATTCTTGTTGTTTTGGCCGTTTCTGAGTTTGGCATTTCCATTCTTGCAGATCACTCTACCCCAGGCTGAGTTGTGGCTGGTATTGGCGACATAAGCTTTTGTTAGCTGTTTTCTCCTATGTCTTGGGGTCTTTATCACTGATTAAGCGTCATTGAAAAGACTGTGCATGAGAAAACTCTTTTGTTGAAACATTTATTTCAGCTTGTAATATGAATGTATTGTGACAATCCTTCTTCCTGTGCTACAATCATATATTTCAGCTTCAAAGCCCTTATGGTACTTTTCAAGTTTTCTATTGGACTGAATGCCTAACCCATTAATTCTGAGTTTGTGATGAACATTCATGCAAATTCGTGGATATTAATTCAGAACCTGGTGGCATATTAACCTTGGATACTTGGTCAACCGGAAAATTGGAGCTCCTTGTTCATGTCCTCAATGGAGAGCTTAGCACAGTTAGAGGTTTTGTGTGAAAAGCTTTACAATTCTACAGACTCGGCAGAACGAGCACTTGCAGCAAGCACCCTCAAGTGCTTCTCGGAGAACAGTGACTACATTTCACAGTGCCAATATATATTGGACAATGCGTCAACTCCTTATGCCTTGATGTTAGCCAGTACAAGTTTGTTGAAGCAAGTCTCTGACCGCAGCCTATCGCTGCAGTTGCGCCTTGATATCCGTAATGTTTCTTTTCCGAGAATATATAGCATGAAATCATATGTCATTGAGTTTTGGTTGTTCCTGTTCTGTTGCATCTGCATGTCTTGTTGGCATTTATGTCTTTTGTTATTTGTTACTATATGAATTGAGTGTTGTGTGCAGCATGTAACCACACAAAGTAGTTGTAACTTGTTCGTAGTGATATTCAGTGTAAGTTAGCCGTAATAACTTCGTATAGCATACATTATACGAAGTTATACGAAAAATAAAAATGGGAAACGAGGAAATTAGCGGTAGCACGCAGCAAAGCAGTAACTGATGATAGCTTAGCGAGAGGGACGCGTGGGCTGGATCCTAGGCGTGAAGAAGGTGAGAAATCTCCGGACGCAAAGTCCAACCCCGACCCATCACCCCGCTCCGCTCATCAAACTATAGCACAGCACACAACAGCACATCCGCTCATCTATTCATTCCAGCCTTGAGCCTCCTTCCGAGCCCCGATCCCCCACCACTCCCCTCGCTGCCGACGGGATTGCTGATCCCAGCGCTCGTCGTGCTCCCCACCCCTTCCCTCTCCTCCCACCAGCGCGCGGCGGCGCGATTGGGAGCTCGGCGTCGGGCTTGCGCGGGGGCGGCGACGGCGACACCGAGCTCTGCTCCGGGTGGGAACCCTTCCTCCGGCCTCTTTCCCGTCGGTCTCCTCCTCCTCCTCCCTGCGCCGTGGCGCTGCTTGGCTTTCTCTTCCCTAGAGCCGGTTCTCTCCTCTTCCCCTTGAGAACTGATGGCGGCGTTGCCCGGATCCGGCCGGCCGCAGCGACGCCGAGAAGACCGGGCGGAGAAGGTGCTGCGGAGCCGCTGGTGGCGGGGGTAGATCCGACCAGCGGAGATCTCTGCGGCGGCGCGAGGGTGCATGTGTCCGATCGGAGGAAGCGGAGCCGCCAGTAGTAGGGCGCGAGGTGGGGGAGGGTTGGGATTGGTGGCTTGGGCGGCCGGGCGGCGTGGCGTGTTAGGCAGATCAGCGCTGTGCTGGGATCGGGTGTGGGGACGGTGGGGTTGGGGGCGATCCAGAGATTGGCAGGGGGGAATCGTCAAGCGTGGATGCTTGATTGGATGAGTGACGTATCATCCATTCATCACTCATCACCACAAAGTAGTACTAGTAGAGACGCCTGTGCAGATGTTTGTGCATGTATTTGTGCCATGGAATCGGCTGGCTTAACAACTGCAGCAGGAAGTTCTTGTTAGATGATTGTTATGTTACTATGTCATTGTGCATTGCCTGTGCTATTGTTTGCTGGTTTGGCCGTTTCTGAGTTTGGCATTTCCATTCTTGCAGATCACTCTACCCCAGGCTGAGTTGTGGCTGGTATTGGCGACATAAGCTTTTGTTAGCTGTTTTCTCCTATGTCTTGGGGTCTTTATCACTGATTAAGCGTCATTGAAAAGACTGTGCATGAGAAAACTCTTTTGTTGAAACATTTCACTTGTAATATGAATGTATTGTGACAATCCTTCTTCCTGTGCTACAATCATATATTTCAGCTTCAAAGCCCTTATGGTACTTTTCAAGTTTTCTATTGGACTGAATGCCTAACTCATTAATTCTGAGCTTGTGATGAACATTCATGCAAATTCGTGGATATTAATTCAGAACCTGGTGGCATATTAACCTTGGATACTTGGTCAACCGGAAAATTGGAGCTCCTTGTTCATGTCCTCAATGGAGAGCTTAGCACAGTTAGAGGTTTTGTGTGAAAAGCTTTACAATTCTACAGACTCGGCAGAACGAGCACTTGCAGCAAGCACCCTCAAGTGCTTCTCGGAGAACAGTGACTACATTTCACAGTGCCAATATATATTGGACAATGCGTCAACTCCTTATGCCTTGATGTTAGCCAGTACAAGTTTGTTGAAGCAAGTCTCTGACCGCAGCCTATCGCTGCAGTTGCGCCTTGATATCCGTAATGTTTCTTTTCCGAGAATATATAGCATGAAATCATATGTCATTGAGTTTTGGTTGTTCCTGTTCTGTTGCATCTGCATGTCTTGTTGGCATTTATGTCTTTTGTTATTTGTTACTATATGAATTGAGTGTTGTGTGCAGCATGTAACCACACAAAGTAGTTGTAACTTGTTCGTAGTGATATTCAGTGTAAGTTAGCCGTAATAACTTCGTATAGCATACATTATACGAAGTTATACGAAAAATAAAAATGGGAAACGAGGAAATTAGCGGTAGCACGCAGCAAAGCAGTAACTGATGATAGCTTAGCGAGAGGGACGCGTGGGCTGGATCCTAGGCGTGAAGAAGGTGAGAAATCTCCGGACGCAAAGTCCAACCCCGACCCATCACCCCGCTCCGCTCATCAAACTATAGCACAGCACACAACAGCACATCCGCTCATCTATTCATTCCAGCCTTGAGCCTCCTTCCGAGCCCCGATCCCCCACCACTCCCCTCGCTGCCGACGGGATTGCTGATCCCAGCGCTCGTCGTGCTCCCCACCCCTTCCCTCTCCTCCCACCAGCGCGCGGCGGCGCGATTGGGAGCTCGGCGTCGGGCTTGCGCGGGGGCGGCGACGGCGACACCGAGCTCTGCTCCGGGTGGGAACCCTTCCTCCGGCCTCTTTCCCGTCGGTCTCCTCCTCCTCCTCCCTGCGCCGTGGCGCTGCTTGGCTTTCTCTTCCCTAGAGCCGGTTCTCTCCTCTTCCCCTTGAGAACTGATGGCGGCGTTGCCCGGATCCGGCCGGCCGCAGCGACGCCGAGAAGACCGGGCGGAGAAGGTGCTGCGGAGCCGCTGGTGGCGGGGGTAGATCCGACCAGCGGAGATCTCTGCGGCGGCGCGAGGGTGCATGTGTCCGATCGGAGGAAGCGGAGCCGCCAGTAGTAGGGCGCGAGGTGGGGGAGGGTTGGGATTGGTGGCTTGGGCGGCCGGGCGGCGTGGCGTGTTAGGCAGATCAGCGCTGTGCTGGGATCGGGTGTGGGGACGGTGGGGTTGGGGGCGATCCAGAGATTGGCAGGGGGGAATCGTCAAGCGTGGATGCTTGATTGGATGAGTGACGTATCATCCATTCATCACTCATCACCACAAAGTAGTACTAGTAGAGACGCCTGTGCAGATGTTTGTGCATGTATTTGTGCCATGGAATCGGCTGGCTTAACAACTGCAGCAGGAAGTTCTTGTTAGATGATTGTTATGTTACTATGTCATTGTGCATTGCCTGTGCTATTGTTTGCTGGTTTGGCCGTTTCTGAGTTTGGCATTTCCATTCTTGCAGATCACTCTACCCCAGGCTGAGTTGTGGCTGGTATTGGCGACATAAGCTTTTGTTAGCTGTTTTCTCCT
>SPJY01006159.1:300510-340182 GCA_005191435.1 Raddia distichophylla
GTCTAGCCACGCTGCCACGGCGTGAAGGACGTCTCGGTGCACCGGGTATTCGGAATTTGGAATTGGAGCACGGCCGGGTGTTGGGCTTCAGGTGGGCTTCGGTCCTCGGCCGTCTGTTACTCTATTGAATTTGAACATTATGTATTTTATTTTTCCGATTTAAATAAAAAATTATTAAAATTAAATATAGGCTTCTCCCGTTGATCAATTGGACGTGAAATATAACCGCCATTTTGTTTGATGGTAATTCTAATTCCATCAATCAATTTGACGGGATATAGCCGCAACGCCTAGAAGGCAAACTCTGTCGTTTGAATCGGCGGGTTTCCACCACCCGTCAGAAGGCAAGGCAGGATCTGGCCAGCGCAAAAAAAAAAAAACCTCCATTTGAATTGGTGGGATTTGGAGGTGAGGAAATCTCGCTATTTCAACTGGCGGTTTTCCACACAATAAAAACTGTGTGCGCCACCCTCTGTCGAGTGCTTTGGTCATTTGGGATGCCCCGCATGTGAGAAAAGAGGAGGGAGGGAGAGAAGGAGAGAAAAAAAAAAGAGAGAGAGGGAGAGTGAATGGAGAGTAGAAAAGGAAGAGAGAGAAGAAGAGGGGGAAGAGGGAGATGGAAGGAAGCAAAGGAAGAAAGAGGGTTGTCTCCCTCGAGTGGCCTATGAGGACGTTTGATGAGTTTCGGGCTAAACCCGAAAGAACATGTGATAAGGGATAGCAAAAATTTGAGAGTATTTAAAAAGTGGTTTAAATATTATTAAAAATAATTTAAAAATAGTTTTAGGATCTTTACGAGAACTACTAAAAACTTAAGAAAAATAATTACAAATTATTACACCAAATAGGCTATATAAAAAATATAAATTTTGCTAAAACGCTACGCTACGCCACACTAAGCTGAAATATACAAGGTCTAAACTAGCGGTACACCATACAAAAAGGGGACGAATAACGCAAATCATATAAAAATGGCACGCCGGCACGAGGCAACCCAAGTACCCAGCCCGTCGCTGGCTCTGGAGCAGCACGACCCGGCCGGCGCCGGCGTCGTCGAATCGCCGATGGGCCGCTCCACATGGCATGAGATCTTCGCCAAGCACCTCGTCTACATGCATGTGGTCCTCGTAGGCGCCGCCGTACGGACAGGACGCCGACTGATTGGAGCATCGCCCTGCCGCGAAAGCCCAAGGGGGCTAAAAAAAAGAGAACTAAAGGCGAACAGAATCTAAGCTAGCCCGGCCGGTGCAGGGAAAAGGCAGATGGTAATCACCGGTGAAACGAGTGTCGAATCGCATTGGATTAGCCCGTTAATGTACGTACGCGTCAGACCGGGGAGCAATGGTGGCGCGGAGCAGGCTCGGGAGGCGGGAGCGACGGTCGCCGGCGACCTCGGCCGCTCGAAAGGGGATCGGGCGGCTGCTCCCGCGACGGCGCCAACAACGTCGCGCCGCTCGCCGGTGGCCGGTCGGTGTGCCCGGCGGGCCGGCCTCACATGCGCTTTTCCCACGGGCCCATGGCCCACAGGCCACATGGATCGCCGTCCTCGCGAGCACGGGCTTTTACGTGTCCGCTCCTCACCTGCTGAGGCCTAGTCGTTGAGATACGGTTGAGGAGAGTTATGGACGTCCGATCACATCCACACCGTACAGTACTCAACTTGTCATCTCAAAGCTCGAGCTTTCGAAACACAAACTCAAAACTCCACTCCCTCGTCGTAGAAAAAGGACGTGAAGCAGTTTTAAGGCCTTTCTTTTCAGCGTATCGTAACGTTGCATATTACTGTAGCAAATTTTGTTATTTTTATATAGCCTATATGTTGTGATAATTTGTAACGATTTTTTCGTAACTTTTAGTAGTCTTTCCAAAGATCCTAAAACTATTTTTTAATTATTTTTTGTAATTTTTAGACCTCTTTTTAAGGTCTCTTAAATTTACTACAGTATTACGCCAACGCAACGATACGCTGAAAAGAACAAGGCCTAAAAGCTGTCCTACATTGACGTGGAATTTTCGAAGTGACCGCAGAAAATCGATACACCAATGATACAATTGTACACATCAACTGTTTATGAACTGCATATAATGTTTGTCACGTGGAACAAACGTACATTAATAATATGGAGAAAGAGCATGCATGTCTAGAAATTTGGATCGTTTTCAATACAAAAGTTGGCTCTACATAAAAATATGAAAATTTATGGGAGGAGACTAAGCATGCAACCATATTTACCATCATATATGTTGTTTATAGCTTTTTAGACAACAACCATCTGTTCCATTGTACATGGATTGAGTGGTTGCTCTTAGATTTTCAAGAAACAAAAATCGAGATGTCAAAGAGTGCCCTTTTAGAAATAATCAAATTAAATTATTGGTAAGTTATTTAGGACATAGCCGATGTTATGTTTGTTTGCTGCCCAGTTGTGGCACCCAACATTGTAGCAGCAAGATAGGGATTAAAATATAAAAGAGTGAAATATAGGGATAAGTAGGTAATGATTAAGGGTTTTGCGACAAGTCGTGCGCCATGCCTTAAGCTACATCAAGTTCATGGCCCTCGTGGGTTTATACTTGTTCTAAGATAGGGCAATAGGGCGGCGGCCAACCCCTCCATCGTCGTTGATGCCATCCTCGTGTTGATAAAACGGCGTGGGGTCGGTCGGAGAACTTCAGGGTTAGCGTGCAGCTGGTGCACCAAGAATCATATGCTCGCATCCAATCAGGGCCGGCCCTGGGGGGGGGGGCAGGGGGGCGGCCGCCCTGGGCCCCCGAAGTAACGGGGCCCCCGTGTATGTATGTATTGCTGTGGGCTTCACCTTCTTAATTAGCGTATTCACATGGATAAATGGTATGCAAGCATGTATTGCTGGACTGCACCGCCTGCGCAGCTGTGCTTTGGCCTTCGGCCTTTGGGCTTTGGCTGAGCCATTTGAGTCCAGAGCGGAGGAAACAAACCGATCGGCGATTGATCATCTCAACCGTCGCGATTCAATCACGCCACGATTGATTATTGAACCGAAGTAATGCCGCGCCGCGCGGCCAGCGCCCCTATCCCCTCGACTCGACGGGCGACGGCTCTACCCCTGATGCGACGCGACACGCCGTCGACGCCGACACGCCGCCTCGGCCGCGGTCTCACGGAGATCGCCGACGCCGACGCCGCCCCTGTGTATGTGTGCCCTGCATGCAATCCATTTATCCATCCATGATCCATCATCTAATATATTCATCTCATACGTAGTGTATGTGTTATGCGTATAAACGTATTCTATTTTTATTTTCAATTTATTTTCATGGAATGAATGAACAGTACAGGTTCTTTTCAATATATCATTTGATGCGTTTATTTTTATTTTCAATGTATCACAAAATGTTAGAAGAAATTTTTTAAGATAATGTCAAGTGCCAAGTAAGTATTTATGATTACAATTTACATTTATCATTTCATAAAGTGTTCTATAGAAGTAATTTTCGTGCATCAAGTAATAATTTCTTCAATGATGTGTGTTTAAAAGACTATATATACATACATATATACATAGACATATGTATATGAGGAGATGGATGGGGCCTCTGTATAAGTTTTCTATTAAAATTTTGAATTGCATATATTTAAACTATTGTGTTTTCAAGCACGGGAGGAGAACTGGAGGGAGTATATAGTTAAATAGTACAGCGGGATTGTTTTGTTTATGGCCCTCTTTGATAGCTTGTTTTAGTTTAGTTTTTGTTGGGCTAGATTGCAACTTTTGTTATTTTTATATACACCATTCACTTTATTTTTTTAAAAAATAATTTTTTAAATTTTGTAGGGTTTTTCTCAAAGATCTCAAAAATATTTTTTAATAATTTATTTAGCCTTTTCATACCACTTTCAAAGGTGGTCAAATTTTCCCAACTAAAACTAAACAAGCTATCAAAGAGGGCTTATAATGCACGTAATAGCTATAGGTCAAATGACCAACACATTGTCCAATTCTAAATTAGACTTAGACAGGAGAGGAAGCAAACTGTTATAGCTCTGAAGGTATTATGGGTAAAACTAAATTAAAATAATATGGAATCATCCCTTGAGGTTTCATAGTGGTCAAGAAACTCTACACTATAAATAGGAGAGAAACTCCATTGTATAAGATGATCAATTAATTAATAAGGTGATGCCCTCTAACTTTCTCTCTCGACGTCTGTTTGCTAATTTTTCCCATCGTTCTTGTGTTTGATTGTATAATTGACGATCTTGTTTCACTATCATAAATTTATAACATGTTATCAGGACAACCTGCTCTTAGGTTCATTTTCTCAATGTGTCATCATAGATCCATTATATTATTTTCAATATATTGAATTGTTTGCAATTATGTTTTAGATACGTGAATCAATCGCCGACTGCGCCCCTGTAAGGCACAACAAGACGAGAATACAAACGCCAACCAACACCAGCAAGGCATGGCACGACATCAACACCAGATCCTACATGCCATCCAACAGTGTTTTTGTATGTACAAGTGTGATGTTTCAAAGACAAAAATCATGTCACACCTCCTCTTCACCTTCTTCCTCAAATCCGGTGAGCTCCCATCTTGCTCGCCGAATTTGGCCACCTATCTTGTCGGGTAGGAGGCGGTTCAAGAGGAGGGAGGAGGACATGCACACAATGAAAGAGATAGAGAGAGCAGGAGGAGGTTCCAACAAGCGGCGGTTGGCTGGAGAGAGGCGGTGCCAGTTGCCGCTGCATCTGCATGCTTGAGAAGCGCGTGCGGGAGAGAGAGAGTAGATATGGAGAGTATGTATTGGGGTGGGGGCATGGCGGCCGATGGAGTTGATGTTCATCAGACGCACGTTTTATAGGAATACCAGTAAACTTTTCTACTCCTAAACACATAGTACAAAGAAAAACGACAACAAAAGTCAAACACATGGCACTCTAAAAGAAAAAATAACACAAAGTAAAAAGAGAGGGAAGGTATTTTTTCCAAGGTTCATAAATGTTTCTCTTTCTATACTCCGCGTTGGAGCGCTCCTCTCGAAGACGAGTGTAACTTCGATTTACGCGTGTTATCCCTTTACCATCCCGGTAGGTAGAATCCAAACTTCATAACCACTTGGGTCTTTCACAAACTCTTCTTTGAGAGGTCATCAAGCTCCATTTATAATATTGAGTTTTGAGCAATAAGTCAAGCCTCCACGAAGCGCCTTTGAAGGCCTTCCACTCTCTCTCCCTCTCTCCTAAACCCTAGGTCTAGCTAGAGGTGGCTCATTTCAAAATATATTCAAGAGTGTCTAAGACCGAAGCAGCAACTCACCAAAAGGGCACTATATAACCTTAAATAGCCAAGCCCTAAAAACTAGCCGCTAGTTAGCTACGTAGCCATTGACAGACAGTCCGATGATTGTACACGCCTGAGACGATCCGACAACCCTAGACCATCCGGACACCACTCAATGACGGAAAGCGATGGGATACCATTCTGTAGCATTCCTCTTATTTATATCACCATCGTGGGTGACAATTTCTCACCTCATTTTATATGCAAAAACTTTGAGAAAAAAAAAAACTTGGGCGAGCAACCGAACATCCCTTGGGCAGCATATTTTCAATGGTGGAATGTCACTAATACGTGTTTACTAATTTTTCTTTCTTGAAACCACCACGTTCTAGTAAGGTTTCCATTTTTTTTTTAAAAAAAACAGTACTTGCTATGGCCAAAAAATTGAACTATATCTTTTATACGGGTAAAATGTGTGTGCCCTGAGTTTATTAGCTTTGCCGCCTTTTTGAAAGCGGAGCCCAGCGCCCCAGCCGGGCCAGGAATCCTATCCCTTGAATCCTTGATCCCTTCCAACGGCAACGTCGACAAGAAATGCCAGCGTTTACCAGTATTTGAGGCATCGAATCTTGCAGACTGTTCCCATGGCTGCTGTTGCTGCCTCCTCGTCGTGGGTATGCTAACTAGCCCAGAACAGTGGTGCTCTCCCCCTTGCACGCGATATTTCTGGCGCTAAATCGTCAGTATTGTTCACAAATAGCTTTCCTAAGCAGCAGGTAACACGGATGAAACTATACCTGACATGATTCCATTTTGTTCTCGAGCAGTAGGCAAACATCAGTCACCGACTCACCGGTTCCAAGCAATGTGACAGTGTGACACCTCTCTCCCTCGTTCCATGCATGCTCCTGCTCTACAGAGAAGAATACTATGATCCTCGAAATGTCGTGTTATTTACAGTGTGTCATGTACTCCTTGTATGGGGGGCTGTCAGTGTAGAGATCGGTGAAATGAAAGGAAAGTGAAGTTGCTTCTCTGCAGTAGCTGACTTTGAAAGACAAGGCATAAATGACAGCAGCGGGAGCTGTAGCTAAAAGTTAAAATGAGCGATAGCAGCAGCTCCAGAAAGGCTTCCCTTTCTCGTGATACCATAAAGGATTGTGATGTGAAGAGAATTTTTCCCATGTCCCGCGCGAAATTTCCATTTTTCGTTGTGTATTTACTGCCGTCACTTCGTTGCTGCTGGCAAGAGGCAACGGTAAATCTCTGCACAATGCTACTAGTCTGGACTCTGGAGACACTGATCAATTCCGAAGTGTTGGTTATTGAATCTTTTGTACATTTCATTTAAGAAATGTCCTAAAATCCTAATACATGGTGAGCAATCTGTATGCCTTCACACCAGGACCAAAAATAAAAAATAAAAAATAAAAAATCCAGCTACAGAGTGTATGCCGTATGCAATGGACCATGGTCCAAGTCCATGGCTCCCTGCAAAGAGAGATCGCCATATGCAACGCATCCTTTAATTTATTTTTTGTGCCTGTCCAGTCCAGCAAGAATGCAAGATCACATGAACACACCGAACCCTCCATAAATTAATCACAGGACACCCAGCCCCACCCTTCTCCATGATGCATGTTCCATTTCTCTCCCTCTGTCATGGACCAGAGCTTCTCTCTCAGAAGTCTAAGCTCGCTGGTGCTACAAAAGATGGCATCATTTTTTTGCCTACCTCTCCTCCTTGTCTGGCTCCTTTCTTCTCCTCCCCTTGTATGAGCTGAGAAGTGGGAACCAAGAACTCTCTAGTTATGTAGAGGAAATATCGTAACCCCCAAAAAAAAATCAGGAAAAAGGCTCTCCCTAGCCCTGATCCCCTGAAGACTCCTCACAGATCCAGCAAAAAACAACATTATTCAAGTTGTTTTTTTTTGCTACTTGATCTATTTTGGGTTTTTTTTCTTCTTCTTCGGATTCTGTGAACACTCTTTTTTCAGTGTTCTCCCACGACCATATCAAGAACGAAGAAATCCAGGGGGAAAACATCTTTTTCTTCCATCTGTTTTCTCAGTCATCCAAGAAGAAGTAACAGAGCCAAGAACCACCATAGAAGATCTTGTTCCACTCCATTTGCATTAATTCTGCTGTCAATCTCCCCTCGGAAGAGAAGATTTAGCAGCGGAAGAAACGTCTCCGGCTATGGCGGCGGCATTGGAGTGCTGGTCGGGCCGACCTAGCACCGACGAGGAGTTGGTCGAGCAGGTTCTCATGAAGCCCCACACTCGCTCAGATGATTCCCTCCCAACCTGTGGCGACTCCACACGTGCCGACGAGCCGACGTCGGTGCCGGCGGCACCCAAGAAGTGGCAGCGGCTGGGGCGCAACTTCGCCGGCGCTATCGCAGCATTCAAGAACTCACTGAACCTGGACAACGGCGGTCTCCCCCGCGACCCGTCGCCACGCGCTGGCGGCGAGAAGCCACCGCTTCTTCTCCGCGGCCTCGCACAGCTCTACTCCCGCGGCGGCGGCGGCGCCGGCGCCCAGCAGCTGCCGGAGAAGCTCGTCGCTGACCTCCGCCGTCACTTCGATGTTCTCCCCAACAGGTCAGTGGTGCCCCAAAGTTGCCACCTTTTATGTGTTTTCTTCAGCCACGAGTGCTGCAAAAACGCGAGACATTAATTAGCATTTTTTTTTGTCTGTGCTATGAAATTTGCAACCATGTATGGATCGAACTTGCTGACATTTTAGTGGCAAATTTTCACCGCAATGCAAGTTGGATATGCCAACATTAGCATTTGCCATCTAGCGGCCACTTTTTATTTTTTTCATTTCTGGATTCTAACTTCAACTTCTATGGGTAAAAGTTTAAGCGACTGTTAAATAAATGTTACTGTCTTAAGATTTGTGTTATGGGATGTTGAGTATCAAGCACAAAGTGTTATGGGATGTTAAGTATCAAGCACAAAATTTGATGTTTAAGCTGAGATGGCAATTCAATCTTTGGATGTGCTAAATGGTTTCTGACAAGAAGAATTCTCGATTTTGCAGTTATGCACAGGCAGGATTTGACATGAAAGATGTGCTCTTGCATGCCCGACTTGTAGAGCAGGCCAGTGAGGATCAACCTGCAGTGAGCATTGAGGAAGTCCATGGCAGCAATGGCAGAGGAGGTGATGCTGAAGGCACTGTTTTTCAGCTCACATTTGCCTGCAGCGCACCGCTTTCGTGGCAGTCAATGTCGGGCTCACTTGATAGCCCTTTGTTTTGCTGCAAGAAGATCCAGATCTTTGAGAAGAGAGGATTGACACTTGGTGTTGTCATGATAATTGTGCAGTCTGGAAATGAGGCGCTCTTCAAGAGCCGGGTTGAGGCTGCCCTGAAATCTGCCACAAAGAAGCAGCGGAAGAACAGTGGTGGTGTAAAGCTCCCCTTTGGGCTTTGTGGCTGTCAAGAAGAAGGGTCAAGAAACTTCGATGAAGAGTCTCTGTTTGATCCTGATGATGGTCAAGTACTTCACAATGAGCCTGCTCGTACACCACAGCTTCCCACTCCACTGCCACAATCGTCAGTGTTTGTTTCAGTAGATGAGTGGCAAACCATTCGATCTGGAGGTGAAGAGCTTGACCGCTGGATGTTGAGCTCTGAGGAGATCGAGTTTGTTGATTGGATCAGCCCAAATTCGTTCAAGGGAGTTCATAGTGGAAGGAAAGTTTGGGTCAATAAATTGAGGGGTTGTGACATGGGAAGTGCTTATGACGTGGAAATCCGTCAGGACTTGTTGCAATTAATGAGCTGTGGCCAGAGGAACATCCTCCAATTCCATGGCATTTGCTTCAATGAGAACCATGGGCTCTGCATAGTGACTAGGATGATGGAAGGAGGATCGGTTCATGATATTATCATGCAGAGAAACAAGAGATTGTCACTCCGAGACACGACTAAGATTGCTCTTGATGTTGCTGATGGCTTGGCCTTTATGAACAGCTGTGGCATTGCCTACCGTGATCTTAATGCTCGGAGGATCCTGCTAGACAGGCAAGGGAATGCCTGCCTTGGGGATATGGGCATTGTTACCCCTTGTAATAATGCTGGTGAGGTCACTGAGTATGAGACGTCTGGGTATCGGTGGCTAGCTCCAGAGGTTAGTTTTCTTGAATCGATTTACTCTGAATTTGTAATAATTGTCTAGCACTGCTCTTTCTGGAAGTGAATTGTTGCAGTTCTAGCATGCTAGAGGTTCTTGTAGGTAGTTTCTCAATTTTATTTGCTATTCATTATTTCATTATCTGGGATTATGAAATGGCGCAAAAACTATAACAGTAACGGGAGGGCTGTATCCAGACCTCTGTTGAAGAACATGAACTTCCTTGACAAACGATGAAGAAGTACTGCTTGACCTGTTTTTATGTAGAATATTCGGTGTCTTTTGCCATCTCTTGTCTATTCAGTACATTCATCTTTTTTAACCATGGAAAACCAATTTTGAGCTGCTATTATTTTCTTCTCCCTCCTTTGGATCACAAAATAGACAGCAAAAAGGAAAATCATAAGATAACAAATACCTTGAGATAAATTTGTACTAGCTTTTTTATATTGAAATTGTCCTTACCAACAAGTTTATGCATGCTGTGCACAGATCATTGCTGGAGATCCGGAAAGTGTGTCGGAGACCTCAATGAGCAATGTCTACAGTTATGGAATGGTTCTGTGGGAGATGGTCACTGGGGAGGAGGCATACTCCACATACTCGCCGGTGCAAGCAGCAGTGGGTATTGCCGCCTGTGGACTGAGGCCAGAGATACCAAGAGACTGCCCCCATTTTCTGAGATCACTGATGATCAGATGCTGGGACAACTGCCCTCAGAAGCGTCCTCAGTTTGCGGAGATCATATCCACCCTACAAAGGCAGAGCCTCAGATAGTTTTCCCCCTTTTAATATGCTATATATATATATGTTTTGTTTCGCTATTTGCCCAATTATGCAGGAAACTGCATATGAGAAAATATAATATATGTGCAAAGGCTTGCTATATTGCTCACATTGCATCTTGCCGAAAATATCTGTCAAATGTTAATGCTTGAGCTGGTCCACAGAAGCGACATGGAAAATCAAAGGACATGAAATGTTTAATAGAGGGATCAACGGGATAAGGACAGTTGTTTTGCCATATCCTCAACAATAAACTGTATAGTACTACGGCCCATACTTAAAGCTCCCCAAGCAATGCCTTGGTACAATTGGATGCAGATTGCTAACCCTGGTATTAAAACAATGCTGGATCTACTGAGGCTGGGTCTTTGGGACAGGTCAAGATCTCCTGAGATTCTTTGTTTGACCTGCTCAAGGATTGCTGATTGGCAAATTTGGATCTAAAATGATGAGTGGAAACGGCTGAACAGCCCCTCATTTTGGCATTCTCGTCTCCACATCTGCCACTCCTCCTACCCCATGACTTCGCCGTCTGTTACCATGTGCATCCATGGTCGTCATTAGCGTCTCATTCTCAATGAACAGTGCATACCTACGACTTTGTCAGCCTTATTATATAACACTATATAGCAGATGCAGATGATGCTTCTTTCCCCTCTTTCCCCTGATTGCAGGCTCTGCATTTGGGGGGTCCCAGTAGATGAACGTGTTTTTGGTTGCCACAAACTATGGTGTCACCTCAATTATTTCTCATGTACTGCTGATGTTAGTGATGTGTGCCTAGCCTCTCTGTCTTCTACACCCAGCTGAATGCTGGAGCAGGTGTAGATCCGTGTCCGTACATGGGTAAGATTTGAGCAAGGGAAACCACCCCACTTCCATTTCCATTAACAGAAAACGAAAGCAACATAAAGTTCAAGTATCCTCCAACAACTCAGCAAAGGAGGAGGTGATCAGCACTAGGCTCCTTGTTGACAAAAGACAAAACGACCAAAACATGAAGCACAACTCCACCAACCAAGTTTTACAGAGCTACATTAAGCCCACACAAGCATCAACAAGGAGCCTGGGTAAGATAAGAAGTAAGAATACTAGTTACTGCTGAATGTATGACGTATTCTACGTGTAGATCTGACCATCTGCTCAGCTCAATCTCAACATCGAGGTACATGAGATGCGATGAGCGCATCACGGGAGCACCAGCAGCAGCCGAGCTAACCGCTGCTGTTTCCGGACGACAAGGGTCAGAACAGTGACCGTTCGCGACAGAGATGCATTTGCCCAGTACGGACGGCCCCGAAATACGGTGGTGCGGCTCTCGCCTTTGATGCATCTGCGCAGTCGATTGCTCCGAAGGGATTTACAAATTTATCACTCTTAACAAATAGTTTCGCTAAAATACCATTCAGCGAAACCAATTATTAAATGTCATTTTGATAATTTTTCCGCTGCCGGCTCGACACGACTTGCAGGAGCCGGTTTTGCCTCACATGGAGCTGCCATACCGTTCGATGGCTCCATGGACCGGCGCAGGAGCATCCAATGAGCCAAGCTACCTCTTGCACCGGGAAAACTGAAAACGATCCGCATTGATCAGGAACTATGCAACTGTGCGGTGCAATCAGGAACCATGCTCCGTTTTTTTAAAATCTTCAGTGTGTCTTCTCGAATTCTTTAAACCAACTTTTAACTTTTTTTTTGGTCTTTACAGTGCTCTTAACTAAAGCCCATTATTTTTCAGATCATAATTGGCATTATCGAACAAGGCCGGGGGCAAATTGTACGCCTTCTCCAAAGCATGAAAATATAACTACTTTTGATTGCTTGCCACCATTAAAAATTACTACATGAGCATAAAGACTCCGCTTCTTAACTTTCTCGTCGAACTTACACCACAGGACGCTGAGATACATAGGGCACAGGACGGGAGGAGATTACAGGCAGCTGCGATAAAAAGCCGTCACGCACGCACGTACTCTTGTCATCAATCCCTCTGCAGCCGACAGATCCTCACGCAGTTCTCGCTGAAACGCATTTACGCCGTCTCTTCTACCTCCCCCCTCTGCTCTCTCCTGCTCTGCGTTGGCAGCTGCAGCTGCATTAATCCACGTACCACGAATAATGGCATGGCAGGCTGCCGCAGCCCGCAGTGCCTCACCGGCACCGTCTTTTTATAGGCACGGCACGGCACGGCGCAGTACAGATAGGTACAAGATCAGAAGCAATGCAGTACTCCTATGCTAGTAGAAGGTTTACACAGGCAGTAAATAAGCATAATAAGCAATTAGGACCTTGTACAATCCAGCTTAACGTAGCGTTTCACTATATCAAAATTTAAGAGTTTTTAAAAAGAGATTTAGATGTTGTAAAAAAAAATGAAAAAATAGTTTTAGAATCTTTAATAGGACTACTAAAAATCTGAGAAAAATCATTACAAATTATTGCACCAAATAGGCTATATAAAAAAAATAAATTTTGCTATAATGGAACGCTACGCTGCACTAATTTTAGCTTACTGTAGCGTAGCGTAGCGTTTCAGCAAAATTTTAAAATTTTTAAAGAGAGGTTTAAATGTTATTAAAAAATTATTGCACCAAATAGGCTACATAAAAAAGATAAATTTTGTTGAAACGCTACGCTACGCTACGTTAAACTGAAATGTACAAGGCCTAGAAGCCCACGCAATGTTGTGAACCATAGCAAAACAAACATGGTCATCGTCATCTTAAGACTAAGATTGAGTTAGTTTTGTAATCCAACGCAAACAGTGATTTTGATTGGTGGGGCATCTTGCATGAGAAAAACGAGTGATTGGGACGAACAGCTCAAGGGCGTCCTGTTCACCCATAAAAATTCTGTTGAGTACAACAACCATGGGAGAAGTTTGTCGGCTTTTTCTCCTTATTTGCGAAGAACACTAGAAGAAAATTCTGATGGGGCTACTCAGATATGGGGCATGCACTCTCAAAATCTTGCTGCTCCTTGCGACAGAAGTCGAATTCGTTGGTGTAGTAGTACATGCAGCCAGCATAGGCATCCATCTCATTGGGACACTTTTGGTGAAGTTCTTTCAACCTAGATCAGAAACGTGGTCAGAAAGTGATTTCTGGAAAAAGAGAAGGTAGCAGAGCACAGAAAATGACTAGCTTATTGGAAGCGATAACATTTAGACATCATAGTATCACAGCCTACAGAATACATGAAACACAACCAAAAGATTCAAAGCCTCTTCACTTCTGATTTGAGAGAAGGAAAAAAACAATTTCATAATTGCACTGCTACTAGGGACCTTCTATGAAAATATATCATGCTAGGCTGTTACCATAGACAAACCCCTATCGAGCATTTCAGTGGCATACGATTATGGACGCAAACTAGGTACATGCTATGCTAACTCCAGCAGCTCCTCTATATTTCCCCTCTAAAACACTATTAGCGTCCCCTCTATCCATCCCTCTAAAATTCCTTCAGAAATTACACTACCCTCTAAAAGATTCCTTCCCTCCAGCAGCCCCTCTATATCTGCTACAGTATTTTACAGGAGCTATTGGAGTTGCTCAAAAGGGAAAGTTGAAGCCAGCACTATAAAAGTGGTGGCTATGCTATCAATCAGCTACCACCGACAAATCAAGGCTCCGCCATATGCTGCTGCAAATTTTGGATATATGACCCAAAAACACTTTTGCATATTATCACCATTAAAAAAATTCAAAACAATTACAAAACAAAATACAAAAAATGATCCAACAAAAACAAGTGTATTCAGCTGCTCAACTTCTAAAATCCACAATTTAACATTTCAAAGGCTAAAAACCAAACCACAACAACAACAAAGCCTTTAGATCCCAAACAAGTTGGGGTAGTTTAGAAATGAACCCAATAGAAGTCACCAAATATTTTTACTATATATATGTATTTATATAAAAAAGAGCCAGAGGGTGAAATGCTAAAAACCAAAGGTTCAGAAAAACACAAAACAATTCAATACAAATACAAAACATATCTGAGAAAATCTAAAAAATTATTCAGCTAGCCAATACGCTCGTATTCAGTCATCAAACTTTGGACTTCACAATTCAGCATATGAAATTCTAAATTTAAATGAATTTTGAAACCATGTTTTTTTAAAAAATTTGGAATTTCAAATGCAGAATTGTGAAGTTCAGAATTCAATGAGGTGAATGCAAGCGCACTTGCCACAACGACTTTTTTCAGTTTCTTCCCCGATATGTTTTGTATTTGTTCTAAATTGTTTCCAGTTTTTTTTGAAATACCTTTTATTTTGTCATTTCGACGTAGGATTTCACAGGATACAACATGTATTTGGTGGCTCAAAGTTTTTTTTATATTTTTCTAGCTTATTTTGTATTTTACTGGCAATAATATGTGAAAATGCCGGCAGCCGTATATCCTAAGTTTGCAGTCGCATATGGCAAAGCCTCTTTTTGTTAGGGGTAGATAGCATAGCCAACCACTTTTACAGTAATCACAACATTGTATAAATGTCATGTAAAGTTGTTGAGAGTATATCTAAAAATTAACCGGCTACATCAGACATTCAGATGGTAAACTTTACGATATATTGCATGCTGTCTGACATATGCAACTCAGTGCTCAGCAATTGTGAATCTAGCATGTATTCATATCCCATTCTGCTTCTTAGTTATTTTGTATGACGTACCATTCTGTACTCAAGAGAAAAACAACTAATACATGGGGTATCACCAACTTAACCACCATGTTTGCCACTCGAACAAGGATTTTTTTTTTAAAAAAAGTTGCTGGTTGTAACAGCTAACAAACAAGCACTAGAGTAAGATAATGTCGCATCAGTCTAGCTCCTTATGGCAAGAGTTCAAGCAATAATTTTTCTTCCATTTATTCTAAGGTGAATATTAGATCAACATAATAGAAGTTACACATATCAAAGCTACTATTAAAGTGTCCCTGTCCACTTCACAACTACTCAATGTGGCGACTCATACTCATATATCTAGCATAAGCACACATTGCTGCAGTAGCCATTCCTTGAAGGTCTAACTTAATCTCTTTCATGAATGATCTGTAGAAATCCTATTTAAATTCAGTTGATGAGTTCATGGATTAACAACCATACAGAGACAGTGTCTTAAAGATCCTTATGGAAAGTTGAGAAAAATTATTCCCCCCCCCCCCCTTTTTATTCTAAGTTGAATGTTAGATCAACCTAGGATATAAAAGTAGTAGAGGTCTAAAAAACCAAGTATTCAGTCATCCTAGGAAACACATATCAGTGCTGTTGACAATGTGTCACTGTCCGCTTCACAACTACTCAATGTCGTGACTCATAATCATATACCTAGCATAAGCACACATTGCTGCAGTGCCATTCCTTGAATGCCTAACTTATTTTCTTTCATGAATTATTTGTAGAAATCCTATCTAAATTCAGTTGATAAGTTCATGGATTAGCAACCATGCAGAGACAGTAACTTAAAGATCTTATGGTCTTCACAACATGTTCTAATCACAGAATGGGTATCTGCAATGTTTACAGATGAACCCTGCAGGCCTTCACCAAAAAATTGGAGGAATGTCCTCATCATGGCAACCAGCAACCAGTATAAGGCTAACTGCTTAGTTCAACTATCTTACAAGAGCAATTTGGCTTGCAGAAGCAGAACGATAAGTAAGGGTAGTTCTTACCAAACAGAATATGTGGTGTACCCCATATTGGGTTAGTACTTAATAGAATTGGACTGACCATTAGGCATAGCGTATATAAGATAACAAGCACAGGAAGTCTCCCTCCCTGTCATGTCCAGTTTTATAGTAGAGATGGAACTGAGAAAGAACCATTGGCCCATTGCGCAAATTTAGTAAACAACATAGAGGAAGAATGAGGGGGTTTTGGTAAATATGCTCTTCAAGCACTTGAACCTGCTTGGTGTCACGGCCTGACATTTGGATCACTTTACTGATAGAGGCAGGGCAAAGAGCAATGACACGATATGCACGTTTCCTTGAAAAAAAATATGGGTACATATATTTCCTGAAATCGGTTACAGACAGAAAATGGACCCTCAAATATTAGGTAGCCGTTGTTGGACCAGATCGAATGCTTTACGAAATGGATAGAGTATCTAAAACTAGATGCAAAAGTAGCTGTTTCCAAGCTGCCAATAAAATGTCCATACATAGTAAATATCTTGACTCTTTGATTAGAGATATAGAAACCCCAAAAAGGGTATTAAAGATTAAAACTCCCTCCTCCTCTCAGCATGTCACTATTTTCATATTTTAGCTATCACTTTTAACTTGATCATTGTAAAATACATCTAAGACACTTATCCCTCATGATTATCTAAGTGACCATAACAGTTTACCTAAGACAACCATATGATTATAACAGTTTACTTACTCGTATGACCATGGGATAACAACAAAAAAATAGGATACAAATGCAAACTTTCTGTAGCAAATGAACATATACACAAGATAAATGCTACAACAGAACCATAAGCAAAAATAATTTCCACACACTCGCATATAGGAATTTACATTTAAAAACATAAGCAAGTGATGTCTTTAATGGTTGCATTGGAGGCTTTTTGGGATGAAATTAATATAAACTAGTTAATCCACTTTTGTAAGCTACAACTAATCTAAAGCTAGAATGAGCCAGCTACTGAGATGACCTCATAAATCCATCCCTGCCATGTAATCTCATTAACTAAGACCTAAAATTGTAGAGCTACTTATCCTACAATCCATATAACATGCAATTTGTCAGCCAAACTACAAACCTCATTCACGAGTTCATGAGAAACTGCATTACTCACAAGTCACAATGAAACTAATGGTTACCCCAATAGGATTGCATAGAAATGAAGTAATGAACCCTGAACTACACATTGCTGAGCAGTCTGCTGACCAAATTCACATACTTTATTGACACATAGTTGCTACCAACTAGTTACTATTGGCGCCACGCTTGCTTCATCCCGAGCGGAACGCAATCCCATAAAATGAAACCCAAATGTTCAATCAGTAGTTCACTACCAAGTTGCCATTCGCGGCCACATCACTGATCCATCCATCAGCTCGGGCACATGGGCACGGCACACTAGACGGATCGAACGCATCTGTCCAAGCGAGCTGAGCACTAACGAAGCAACATTGAACGAATGCCAACCCCTCTCAGGAAGGAGGGGATCGGATTAGGCAAGGGCAGTGAGGAGTGAGGACTATACAGGTAGGCAGGCGACTCACAGGCTTAGGACGCAGCGCGTGACCTGGCGGCCCTTCTCGAGGCACTTCTCCGGGTTGGGGTCCTTCTTCTTGCAGTTGAGGAAGGCCACGTTCTCCGGCCGGCACCGCACGGCGATGTGCTTGGACGCTGCCATCAGCACGGACGACGTCGGGATCGGCTCCCCCGACGCGTCCACCGGCGTGCTGCTCGCCGACATCGCCGCGGGCGTGGGGATCACGAGGGCTTTCGGAAGCCTCTCGCCTTGGAGATCTGGGAGGAGGAGGAAGTGGAGGGCGAGGGGAGAGATGACAAGGGGAAGGAGAAGGACAGGGGAGGTGGCCGGTGGGGGCCGGAGGAGGAAGGTGCCCCTGTCTGCGACTCCGTGTGCAGTTCGTGGGCTTTGGACTTTGGAGTGGCATGTGTGGGCTTATGTATATGGGCTACTTTTGCAAGGCTTATGCGTAACGGGCTAGCGTGGTTGGGCTTATATATAAGTCGCTCTTTTCTCGGTTTTGGTTTGGAGGTAGTTTGCTTTGTAATTTTTTATTTTTGTTCATATTTTATAATGCTTTTTAACATTTTATAGGAGTTTATAATAATTTATAATAATTTTAGGCTTGCCATTTTATAGACTCCATTTTTAAAACTACAACCAAAACTAAGGCCCTGTTCTTTTGAGCTGATCTGAACGGCTGATCGGCTGAACGGCTGAAATGAGTGAACTTTGAGAGCTTCTCGAGGTAGTCTCAAGATTCGGATATATTTCGTTTGACTTGCTTTTTAAAGCG
Source organism: Raddia distichophylla (assembly GCA_005191435.1). NCBI lineage: Eukaryota > Viridiplantae > Streptophyta > Magnoliopsida > Poales > Poaceae > Raddia > Raddia distichophylla. The sequence goes on from SPJY01006159.1 coordinate 318,730, forward strand.
TTAGGACTAACGATCAAAGCAACGAAAAAAGGACTCAAGAAACTCAAAGCATATGTGTTTTTAAAACGTAGATAAGTCGTTAAGCTGTTAAGCTGAAAAGAACTGAGCCTAAACCCGAATAGTGAAAACAAAAAACCTCCCCCTACCTCCCCTAGGCTCTTATGCCATTTCTTGTGCTTTGCGGACAACAAATTCACCCGTCCTTGTTCCCAGAGTCTTTGAATTTCTATTTTCTATCTTTTTTTTGTTTGTATAGCAAACAAAATCAGTCTTCATTGTTTAACAAGAGACCATTTTCAATAAATAAATAGTATTTTTGTAATACTTGTGCAATAGTCTAGCTATTTGAACCCATAAAAATCGGACGATTATTCACCCCGGACCCACTTGCCAGCGTGATGCGTCCAGCTCCGGCCTTCGCACCGTAGAATCAAACCGGTTCCCAAACGCGACCGGCCCGATCTGCCTGTCCATCTCAGAAACCAACGGCCACGATTCCTCCACTCCCAGCCACCTCTCCGCGACGGCGCGACACCGCACGCATCAGCGCCCACAACCTTGCCTTGCCGCAAAACCCCAGTACTCCGGCGCCCCGCCAAGTCTATATAAGTACTCCATTCCAGCGGCTGATGGCAAACGCACAAGCGTCGCTCACGCCGTACCAGAGGTCGCGACCACCGCGCGAACCCTAGCCGCCACTCCGATCGCCCGCGCCGGTAATCCCCCCATCGCCGATTCGGATCGGCCCGATGCTTTGATCCGTGTGCTCCGATCGCCGTTCCTGGGGTTTTAGGGTGTGGGTTTTGGCGTTTGATTTGCTGGTGTTGCGCGATGCAGGGGGATTGCACTATATGCTTCCGACGAAGAGAGCTGAGGGCGCTGAGGGCAGCGGCGACGCGGCGGCGAAGAAGGCACGGGTAGGGGAGCCGGCGGCGGAGATAATGGTTGCCGGGGAGCCGGGAGGCGGCAGCGGAGGAGGAGGAGGCGTTAATGGAAACGCGGTGGCGGAGATCGACGAGGACCTGCACAGCAGGCAGCTCGCCGTGTACGGGAGGGAGACAATGCGGCGGCTCTTCGCGTCTAACGTGCTCGTCTCCGGCCTCAACGGGCTTGGGGCTGAGATTGGTATGTATCTCCTTTGATGTCTGATCTAGATATTTAATGCTTTGCTTAGTATTTTGCTATTGTAATATTGGCGCTGGGGTCGCTATTGACGTCTATTAGGCTGCTCTTGGAATTTTATTCTGACTGTAGTATTTGATTATTTTGCTTTATGCCCATAGATTTTGCAATGCTGTATGTCAACACGCTGAGTTGCTGAATTGAGAAATTAGATCTGGATAGCTGCGTGTTGTCTAATTGGTATGCACAAGCAAAATAGTAACCTAAAATTGTGTTTATATTCTATAATGATAGTCATATTCTTTACTGTGATCGAGTTTTGTGTACATACAGACGTGTGAATGTTGCGGTCATTTACCACTTTTTGGTTGAAGGTTTTGGGGTATTTTGTTGCATAAGCCTTTCAAGGATTGGCCTTATTATAGAACCCAAAGCTGTCTATTTTTATTCACTGCTTCACTACCTCTTGCATGATGTGCTTTGTGATCCCATGGTATATTTAAATTGGTACCTCTGTGTAATCACCACTTGAAATGGGTGGGAAAATCGGTGCAGGTAGTTTATTGCTCTGCTGGTGTTGCACACACTGTAAGTGCTGTAGTGCTGTACTGCCTATTGCTTTGGTAAAACTGCTTGATATACTAGGTCATGGAACTCTAGTTAACTAATTTTTTACATATCCATTAACTCTGACATCATATTTTAGTGTTACAACTGAAAATAGTCACAACTAATCTGATCAGTGTTTTTGTAGGCACTAGGCATTAGTCGTCTGGCAGCCAAGGTGCGAGACCAGGGCCTAACACCTAGCCTAGGGCAACGATAATGTGATTCCGGATGCGATGCCTGGATGGATTTGGTTTTGAAATTGGCAGTGCTATATTACTCTAGTTCACAATATCTGTCAATTTTACCAGGAATTGTTTTTCAATGGCTATACATCGATGACATTGAGTTTTTTTTTTTTCATTTTCCAGCTCATGCCATTTTTTTTAGAGTTATGAGTTGTAGAGAAGTTTTTGTACAGAATCGGTGGATTACAAAATTGGGTAAAAGTAAATTCTGTTATGTAGTGGTTAGTTCACAAGCAAAGCCTTTTGGGGGAAAAAAAAATGAGTTCTTTGAGTCTACTAGATAGTAGTTTGTCTATTTTGCACAAGTAACTTAATCATTTTTTTCAGCTATTTTCTTCATTCCTACTCGCCTGTAGCCTGTGCACGCATGCTAATCCATGTTTGTCTCATTGTCATTGCCTTTTAGTGTGGTTTTATCACCATTTTATTACCATGTCTATGTGGATCGTGTGATCTTTGAAGCTAATCAATTTCTTCTCTACAGCAAAGAATCTTGCTTTGGCGGGTGTTAAGTCTGTTACCCTACATGATGTGGAAAATGTGGAAATGTGGGACTTATCTGGCAATTTCTTTCTATCTGAGGATGATATTGGGAAGAACAGGGCTGTTGCTTGTGTTGCAAAGCTTCAAGAACTTAACAATGCTGTTCTTATATCTGCTCTAACAGAAGAGCTGACCAATGAACACCTTTTAAAGTTCCAGGTCTGTTAATTGTTCGTGATATAATTTTTCACTTCCTGTTATGTTACCTCCGTTCTTATCTAGTGATAGTTTACCTACTTGAATTCAAGTTATCTGAATATGAGATATATATATATAGCTAGCATTCTAGCAACCTTGTGACCAAAGCCAATGTGTAAACATAGGTGGCCATAATTACATACTAGCATTGTTTAATGTTTTGTTGCAGTGTGTGTATGTTTTACGATAAAAATAGAACATCAACATAATTCCCTTCTCAGCTGCTATTATACTATATGCACTGAACATACTTGTACATATCTGATTTGCAGGCTGTTGTTTTCACCAACGTAAGTCTAGACAAGGCATTTGAATTTAATGATTACTGTCGTAGCCACCAGCCTCCGATTTCCTTTATCAAAGCAGAAGTCTGTGGTCTTTTTGGTAGTATATTTTGTGACTTTGGGCCTAAGTTCACTGTTCTTGACGTTGATGGTGAAGATCCACATACTGGTATAATTGCATCCATCAGTAATGACAATCCTGCAATGATATCATGCGTTGAAGATGAGCGCCTTGAATTCCAAGATGGTGATCTTGTTATTTTCTCAGAGGTCCAGGGAATGACAGAACTGAATGATGGCAAGCCAAGGAAGATAATAAATGCAAGGCCATTTTCATTTTGCATTCAGGAGGATACAAGTAACTTCGGCATGTATGCAAAAGGCGGAATTGTTACACAGGTCAAAGAACCAGTGATCTTACGGTTCCAGAGTCTGAGAGATTCTATAAAAGAACCAGGGAATTTCCTTTTGAGTGATTTCTCAAAATATGAGCGCCCTCCTCTGCTTCACTTTGCATTTCTAGCTTTGGATAAGTTTAGGAAAGAGTTTGGGTGCTTCCCTGGCGCTGGTTGTGACCAGGATGCGCAAAGGTTTCTGGAGTTTACTTCTTCTATTAATGAAGCTGCAATTGATTACAAGATGGATGAGCTTGATGAGAAGTTATTGCGACTTTTTGCAAGTGGTTCTAGAGCTGTTCTGAACCCAATGGCTGCAATGTTCGGAGGTATTGTTGGCCAAGAAGTTATGAAGGCATGTTCTGGGAAATTTCATCCTCATTACCAGGTGTGTGTTATAAATTTTAAAATATGTTATGATTATGGTATTATGTTGCATTTGTCTTAAATTTTTTTTTGGCAGTTCTTCTATTTTGACTCGGTAGAATCTCTGCCAACCTACCCATTGGACCCGAAAGACTTGAAGCCATTGGATAGCCGCTATGATGCTCAAATATCTGTTTTTGGTTCTAAGCTTCAGAAGAAGATGCGAGATGCCAATGTTTTTGTTGTGGGATCTGGTGCTCTTGGATGTGAATTCTTGAAGAACCTTGCTTTAATGGGAGTGTCTTGTGGCCGTAAAGGAAAGCTAACTATAACAGACGATGATGTAATTGAGAAAAGCAACTTAAGCCGACAATTTCTGTTTCGTGACTGGAATATTGGACAGGCTAAATCTACAGTAGCTGCTACAGCTGCTAGTGCTATCAATTCCAGCCTGCATATTGATGCTCTTCAGAATCGTGCCTGTCCAGAGACTGAGCATGTGTTTCATGATGCATTTTGGGTGGGCCTTGATGTTGTCATTAATGCACTTGATAATGTTAATGCTAGGATGTACATGGACATGAGATGTTTGTACTTCCAGAAACCACTCTTGGAATCTGGAACATTGGGTACAAAATGTAATACACAGATGGTAATTCCTCACCTTACTGAAAACTATGGAGCTTCACGAGATCCTCCTGAGAAGCAGGCACCAATGTGCACAGTCCATTCTTTCCCTCACAACATCGACCATTGCCTGACATGGGCTCGTTCAGAGTTTGAAGGCTTGCTAGAGAAGACACCAAATGAAGTGAACTCCTTTTTGTCTAATCCTGCTCAATATGCTGCTGCTATGAAAAAGGCAGGTGATGCTCAAGCCAGGGAATTGCTTGAGCGTGTATTGGAATGCCTTGACAAAGAGCGATGTGATAGATTTGAAGATTGCATAACCTGGGCAAGACTGAAGTATGATTTATCTTCTAGATAAGTTCATTTGTAGTGTATTCAATAAGTTGTTGTTTGAGGTTTATCTCCTTAGCTACTTTAAGTTAAAATTGGCATCACTTTGAATATTTTGTCCAATTAGTAAGCGGGATTTTTCGCACCCACTACATGTCGTAACCTCTCTTCCCCTCTCTCTGCCAGATTTGAAGATTACTTTGCTAATCGTGTGAAGCAGCTAACGTTCACATTTCCTGAAGATGCTGCCACTAGTACGGGTGCTCTTTTCTGGTCTGCACCCAAGCGTTTCCCACGCCCGCTGCAATTTTCAGCTGTTGATTCATCTCACATTCACTTCATATTGGCTGCTTCCATATTGAGAGCTGTGTCCTTTGGGATCCCCATACCTGACTGGGCAAAGAACACAAGTGATCTAGCAGATGCAGTAAATAAGGTTGTAGTGCCTGGATTTGAACCAAAGAAGGGGGTTAAGATCGAGACAGATGAGAAGGCTAATAACCTTTCCAGTGCTTCAGTTGATGATGCTGCTGTCATTGAAGATCTTTTAACCAAGCTGGAAGCATGTGCCAAGAAATTACCTCCAGGATTCCAGATGAAACCTATTCAGTTTGAAAAGGTTAGACTTTCCAACTTTCTGGGCCTGTTAAGACATTTATTTCTTTGTCCCGGCTGTTTGAAAACATCGTTATTAGCAAATATTTTCACATTAGAAAAAAGATAAACTGAGATTATGCCATGTATTCACATTGCTTTATGCTTCGAACTGAATTATTCAACTTGGTTGCTAGTATCATTTTCCTTCTTGCTAACAGTAATCCATTCTTAATCTCTACCCAGTCACATAAAAGAAAAGTTAGTTGGGAGTTCTTTGATAGAATAAGAGTCCTTCCATGTTAGTTGCTATTCCATATGTACCTTTTCACTTTTAAATACCATAATATGAAGATTGGCATAGCGTGACTTATGTAATGGGCCGTTGTTGTCTGTGAATCTGTGATACATTAGGTAATTGCTTCCCTGTTTCTGGTATAAAGGACAAATTGGAAATTTTGATGTCTCCATGAACCATGCAATTATTATTCAGTTGATATGTTAAAATTTTAAGTCTTAAAAATCCTCGGCCATATTACTGCAAGAAACAGAAGTAATTGAGCTTGTATTGATGATGTTTGTTTTATATGCTATTTGTGCTTATACATGACATGTTCCCTTTACAGGATGATGATACAAATTTCCATATGGAATTGATTGCTGGTCTTGCAAATATGCGGGCAAGGAACTATGGTATCCAAGAGGTTGACAAGCTGAAGGCGAAGTTCATTGCAGGAAGAATCATTCCAGCTATTGCAACTTCGACAGCCATGGCCACCGGACTTGTGTGCCTTGAGCTTTACAAGGTTCTGGCTGGTGGGCACCCAGTCGAAGATTACCGCAACACCTTTGCTAACCTGGCACTACCCATGCTAACTATGGCCGAACCTCTTCCGCCCAAGGTGATCAAGCATCAAGATATGAGATGGACTGTGTGGGATCGGTGGTCTATCGAGGGCAACATCACTGTGGCAGAGCTGCTCAAGTGGTTGACTGACAGGGGCTTGAGTGCTTACAGTGTCTCCTGCGGCACATCCTTGCTCTACAACACCATGTTCCCAAGGCACAAGGATCGGCTGAACAAGAAGATCGTGGACGTTGCGAAGGAGGTGGCTAAGCTGGATGTTCCAGCTTATAGGAGGCATTTGGATGTCGTGGTGGCTTGCGAGGATGACAATGAGAAAGACGTGGATATCCCCGTTATCTCTATCTACTTCCGATAGGTGCGATCATCCTACTGGAAGAGATACATTCTGTGAAAATCCCTGATTGACATTCCTGAAATTCGCTTAAGTTGGTTCGGTCCGAGCACCATCGGCCGAGTGATGGCTGCTCAGGTTGGTTGCTCGTGGTGCGGTGCTATATCTTTACCGCTTCGTGTGGGTGCTTTTTTTTTTTGGGCACTGTTGTTGCATGCCAAAATATTTACAGGTGTGCGATACCGCCTATTGGACGTTTTGATGAATGAATGAATGGGTTCGATCATAGCTGCCTATATTCAAATTAGCGTTGGATCGAGGTGTTTGTTTCTGAGTTCCAAAATTTCTGTAATTGCAGATACCCTCCAAAATTAGGCCCGGTTCTTTTCAGCGTATCGTGCCGTTGCGTATTACTGTAACAAATTTTGTTATTTTATATAGTCTATATGTTGTGATAATTTGTAACGATTTTTTAATGGCTTTTAGTAGTCCGTCCAAAAATCCTAAAACTGTTTTTAATTTTTTTATAGTTTTTATATCTTTTTTCGAGGGCTCTCAAATTTGCTACAGTATTACGCAAACGCAACGATACGCTCAAAAGAACCGGAGCTAAATTTGAGAGCCCTCGAAAAGATGTCTAAAAAATTATAAAAAATTAAATCATTCTGAGCGGCGGGTGCCGAGGGGAGTGCACGCGCAACCGACAGTTCGCGTGCGCCTCACTCGGCCACTGCATGCAAGTGACGACGTCGTCATCATGGGCGCATGCATACACGGGCGTGGCCCCGTACGTGTCCTCTACTCCAAGCCACACGACCGGTTTAATTTGTTCTGTACGCATTGCGGTGCTGTCCCAGCCCCACTTGCTGTATGGTTCCAAGTTGCAGCAGCGTGATACACTGCTGGTACCACCGTACTAGGAAATGCCCTACGACCGCGTGGCTTCGCGTGGAGGCGAATATCATATGCACGGCTGATCGTTGGCTCTGCTCATTGCTTCCCCGTATCTGTCCGCTCGATCGTACAGCTCAACATGCTCCTCACGACTACTACAGAATACAGATTCCTCCCGCGTTTACTTCAGACACTTAAGTCTCTAACTGCTTGCCGTTCCAAAAAAAAAAAATTCGACAACTACATAAAAATGGCAATCGACGTATACTGTCAGATCAATTATCATTATTTTTACGTCAACCATGTACAACGTTATTATACTCTCTTTTGAAAGGATAGATCCTCTCACACTGCCAAGCAATGTCACACGCTGCAACATTTTCTTGAATCTCAGGTGTTAGATCAAGACTGCCCTGTCGCGGTAATTTAAAATAATTTAAATCACCCGCCAAAATTATGTCACGAGGTAAATGATCAATGGCTGTCTCCAACAAACTTCCCTAAAGCGTCTTCTACCCTAAAATAGGGGATGAATTCTTCCCTGCGTGATTCAACAGTGTTCCCTGTCTCGTTCCCTAAAATAGAGAATTTCTCTCCATTCCCTTATACGTAAGGATTCTCTCCTTCCCCATATAAGGAACGCTGTTGAAGATAATTAGAGAAATATAGGGAGATATTTTTTTTAAAGGGAATATGTATATAAGACTATAGGGGATCAAATTTAGGGATTCTTGTTGGAGAGTCTAAAGGGTAGCAAGTTACCTGTCGCGGTCATGCTGAGGAGAGGGTGGGATGCTTTCCAAACAAAAAAAAATGCTAAAAACCACGCAGAGATGGAGAATCGATAAAGCATCTGAATTAGAAACTGGTATCTGGATTTAAACGGAAAAGAACCGAGCAGGCAAAGCACCTGCAGTCCTGCACTAGATTAGTCGTTGGATAGATCCGATACTTCGGTGATTCTGACTTCCTTCTTTTTTTATATAAAAAAACTACTTCCCTTGCAATTTGGCACTCCTGAATCTGTAAGTAGTACAGTACTAAACTAGACATTTTGTATTCGGATCGCTTGGACCTACTCTTCGGCCATCGGCCATGGAATGGAAGGCTGCAGAAATCTCCCATCCCGTTAATGGCTGCCGTTGGCTTGGCTGCGTCTGCGACTGCGAATAAACGAGTGATTTCCCCCCGTACGGAAGGCATGCCAGACTGCCCGTCCTGAATTGATTGTGAATTGTATCTATCCTAAGTACACCTATCAATGTGGTTACTGGTCGCAGTCACCGGTGAGGAGTCCCGCTTCTTTTGTGGTCGGAGATTTATGGCGATAGCGGCGTCTCGTCCCTTCTCTCATGTGAAGACAATCCCACACCTTCCCACGAAGGGCTTGTTTGAAAGAAAAAGAAAAGGATCTCTGAAATTTTTCGCTAAGAAGATTTTGATGGACCTATGAAATTCAGTTTAAAACTCTCACTTGGTGCCATCATAGATCTGAAGCTCGCCAAGGGGGCCGGAGGTGGGAGATAGAGACAAGGGTGGAGGAGGCCAGAGGCAAGGGTGGAGGAGAGGGCTAAGGGCCATAGGCAGAGGGGGGCGGAGGTGGCAGTGGCAGTGAGACGCAGACCGTGTGACGAGAGAGAGACGGGGATATATTCCACATATCAGGAGTAGGAGAGATTTTTCTAGGAAAAGAGGCCCAATAATTCATGCCGAGTGGGCTTTCAAATGGATCCGAATGTTTTTTAGGAAAATTTTCCCACGGTGAATTTCCACTCTGAAATTGGGCCAAGATACCGACCGGGAACATCGTTCCCAAACGGGCCTGAAAAGGAAAAAACGAGAGAAGAGGAGATCAACGGCAAGAGCAAACACAACATTCGAAGAGATGAATGCAAGGCAAATGTCGTGGTCTCGTTGTTTTCCTAAGTTTTGAACATCTTGGGTTTTTGACAGAACTTTAAGTTAGAGCGTCTTAATACTATAACAAATAAAATATAAGAGAGAATAATATAGATAAATATTAAAAAAATATAAATAGTGTATGAGATGTCTTAACTTAAAATCCATTGGAGATGTTTTAGATGAAATGGAAAATTTTAATCATCTATAATGTAATTTACTGGAGAAAATAAGTACGGATTCAATAAGTCCTATTCAGATTATATGTCACTTTTATTTCAAGGTTGGATTAATTGGATTAACTGTGCTTAGCCAAGCTATATTCACTTAATTTACTTTAACCGGGTTGTATGTTTGGCAAGCAATTCAATTAGCTTCGTGTGTTTGGTTGGGTTAACAGGGTTAGTAAGAGGAATAACTTAGCATTAGTTAAGAATGAGCTGGTAAAGTTAAATCATGTTGCCTCAATTAATTTAATAGTTGTATGATGTAGTCAAAGATGTTTGGCGAGTTAAACATAGGTAAGAGTAGACTCGGGAGGATCACTAAAAAAGCATCGGCAAATTGGCAATGCCGGTGTAATTGTGGGTCAATGATTTAAACGATGACATCTATAATATTTCAGCTTTTAAATGACATTTCTGAGAATTTGCTATTTAACAATGACGTTCATGTAAAAAATGCATGATGATTAGCTAACTAAACTAACTTGAGAATCATATTTGTGAAATGATGATTAGACCAGGGAACCAAAAGGTTTTAAAAACAAGAGAGGAGAAAATAAACAAAAGCTTCTTGCATAGTTGTGCAGTCGCCTTCGTGCAGCCCCCTTTTCGTTCGCCTTCCCACCACCACCCTCGGCTGCTACTTTTGCCGTCTCCACCGCCCTCCTCCCAACCAGACTACGCGTTTCCCCTCGCGGATCCCGGCACCTCCTGTGATCGCCGCCTCAAATCTCCACCTTTGGGATACCCTCCTATCCATGCCACTGTGCCTTTGCTGTCCTCTTGTTGGTTCTTGCTGCGGTTAGGTAATGGAGAGAACGCCGCCACCTCCGAGGCTTCTTCTTGTGTTATTCATAGCTGTTTCTTGGCCGCTCGGCAGAACAGCAGGTTTGGTCTGCTTTTCTTGGTACTGGATTCGCCAGGTAGCTTTTTGGGCTTAATGGTGTTTGCCTTCATGGATTGCTGCAGGGCTTGGAGGCCCCGGAATCGGACTGCAGGAGTTGAACAGCAGGTTTGGTCTTAGGTAAGTGTATATGTTCCGAAAATTAGCTCTTTAATTTCTAATTATATTTTGTTAGGGAACGGTGTAATTTTGATGTCCATGTGGAGTATATTTCATTAAGCGTGTCAATTCGGATATTCGGATAGCATTTCGGATATTCGGATAGTGTCAATAAGAATACAAATACTGCATAGTCCTTTTCATCCGAATCCATACTTATTTTTGGTAAGGAGGTTGTTAATAGGCAAATAAAATTTACGTCATATTGATTCGGATAGCATTTTGATGATTCATATGTTCGGATAATTGGGCAAAAATTCGGATATTTCGATATCCATTGACACCCCAATATTTGATACTGAAAAGAAGAGGATATATGCTTTTGGTGAGAGTATATGTTGCTAAAAATTAACTCTTCTTTAATTTTTATTCATAATTTTGCAATAATTCTTTGGAATGGTGTGATTTTGCTGTCCAGAATTTGTAATGTTTGACACTGGGATAGGTGCTTTTGCTGCTGGCCTATGTCCATTTGTGGCTAACAGAAGCCACGGAGTTATCAGTTTGGTAGCCACCATCATGTATAGAGCTCAGAACTACTTTGGTGTTAGTTATGACAGGAATTAGTTGTGTTTGTTCAGTGATTCTTTTCTTTCTTATAAGAATTGGAATTACACTTTTTGAATAGTCTCTACACTAGTTATATGAGACGTAAATAGATGCTGGAACAATTCCATTATCTAAAAAAAAGTTACATGAGACATGCCAGGGAAAAAATTGTGCCTGTTTACATTTTTGTCACTAGGTTGTAAAACGTGAGCTGCATCTCACTGATTTTTCAACTTAAACTGTATGAGGATTGAAACAAAAAAAGTATTATATTTTTATTTAAAATAATTTTGCAAAAAATCGATAGCGGCTAATAAAGGGCATTAGTTTTGGTACTGCCATCGTCAAATTTAGAACTCATTTATCCTAACTATTCCTTCCCCAGGAATTTTAGAAGATCTCTGCAGTTTGGCAGTAAAAACCAAGGTGCTCCATTTCTTTTCCCACATGTACAGGCTGCCTCAGGCAATAGCGAGTCTCACAGAGGAGCTCCAAGACCAGTGTCTTCTCCATCACTATCACCCTCACCATCCACATCCCCACCAGAAGGCTCACCGTCTCCATTAGCTTCACCACCCATGCGGCATCGATACCCTTCACGCCATCATCCATCCATTGTCCCTCCACATATGTTCAGGCCTAGACCTGCAACTCGGCAAGCTGAGCATGACCCTTCAGTTGAAACTCCAACCCGCTCTTTGCATAAACATTCTTGGACAACCTATGGTTTAGTCGCGGCAGGGGTTGCTGCTGTCTTTATCATAGCAGCAGCTGGTGCTTTCTTCTGCCGAGCTAAAAATGTGGGGACTGTGAGGCCTTGGGCGACTGGACTTAGCGGACAATTGCAAAAAGCTTTTGTAACAGGTATGCCTTTTCCTATTGTGCACAACTGCACATATGTATCTAGGATATTGACGTAATTTCACATCAAGAGTGTAATTATATTTATAGGTGTTCCTGCACTGAAACGATCAGAGCTGGAAGCAGCATGTGAGGATTTCAGCAACATTATTGGTTCTACATCTAGCTGCATGCTGTATAAGGGAACTTTGTCAAGTGGAGTTGAAATCGCTGTGGCATCAAGTTTGATAACTTCTGCAAAGGATTGGTCAAAAGAATGCGAATGGCAGTACAGGAAAAAGGTCTATACAGTTGTTTTCAGCTTGTAGATGCATTTTGCGTAGTTTTTTTAATGCATTGCTTAGTTTTTTTTTTATAACAAAGATAATGCTTTCAGATTGCAAATTTGTCCAAAGTAAGCCACAAGAATTTTATGAACTTGCTTGGTTACTGCGAGGAAGAGCATCTTTTTACCAGGGCCTTGGTTTTTGAATATGCTCCAAATGGGACACTTTTTGAGCATCTTCATGGTAAGTGCATCCTCCGTTCCTTACCATGGTTCCATAAATTTTTCTCTTGTCGCAAATCTGTTTTCTTCATCCTGTACATAAATCCTCTGTTCTACTTTTATTCGAACATTGGTTAAGATTGATTAACCCTCCTAAAAAACTTTACATAAAAGATCCTTCTGCTAATAATCTTTGCATAGCTATTGAATGAGTAGATTCCAAACAGGAGCCATATCTTGTTGGTTCATGAGATATGATCATGTGTGCATGATCTACATATGCCATAACTTTTACTCAGGAGATACATTTAGTAGTCATATTACTTGTGCATTTCCGGTCAGTGTATCGGCTATCAACTTTTGCTGATGTCATCCTGATTTTGGCTGCAGTTAGAGAAGCAGAGAAGCTGGATTGGATGGCACGACTCAGGGTATCCGTGGGAATTGCTTACTGTCTTGAGCACATGCACCAGCTGAAACCACCTGTTGTGCCTAGGAATTTCGACTCGACAACCATATATCTTACCAATGATTTTGCTGCAAAGATCTCTGATCTTGAATTTTGGGATGATGCGAAGGGACCTAACTCAACCAACAGTGACTCCAACTCCTCACCAGACCTGGAAAACATGGTACATAAGTATGGCATAGTATTGCTGGAAATATTGACTGGAAGGGCTTCCTGCTCTGAGGATGGGCCACTGGAACAGTGGGTGTCTCGCTACTTCAATGGTGACATGCCCCTTTCGGAGCTGATTGACCCTAGCATCAGTTCCTTCTCTGAAGAGTCTGCGCGTGCGCTATGCGGGGTCGTGAGGTCCTGCATTGATGCAGACCCAAAGAGGAGACCGCAGATGGCGGAGGTTGCAGCTCGGATGAGGGAGATCACTGCATTGGGGCCTGATGGTGCAACTCCGAAGGTGTCACCTCTGTGGTGGGCTGAGCTTGAGATCATGTCTTCTGAGAGCTAAGCTAAGCTAAGTTGTGTGCGTGCAGAATGGGGGCTTGGGCATACCTGTCTTCAGGTGTGTTGTCATCGACTGAAAATTCTTTCGTTTGTTGGTTGCCGCTGATCTTGCCGGTTAAATTGGTTGTCAGATTGAAGTGTAGAAGATGTTTGGCAGTTTGTTTACCCTGCAGAATTGCAAACAGTGGGTGGTACTGTACATGTAAAGTAAAGGGTTGGTTGACTTCCAAATCTCAATGAAGTGAGCTGCATACGTTTCAGCCGAGTGAGCAGTGAAAGAAGTTGGCAGAAAAAATTGGATACCAACTTGTATGGAATCTTCTGGCTTGTTTTTGATACGGCCCTTGACGCGAGTAAAATGAGCTGTTGTCGAAACTAGCGTCTAGGCTGTTATCGGAGCCACCGCTTATAAAATCTATTCTCAATTTTGATCCATTTGATTGGATGAATAGAAAGATACATGACACATCTCTCTTATAGAGATAAAAGACTTAGCCCGCAAGAAACTACTCTCTAACTAATTTTATCCCATCGGCGTGCTACAGTACCGCGTGAACAGTACCGCGGTACTGTACTGTTTATGGGTTATTTGGGCCACAACCATAACATACTCCCCCCTTCGAAGCAACCTTGTCCTCAAGGTTGAAGCTCGAGAGATCTCGTCGAACTTTGTGGAGCCGAACATGTAAGTAGTACAGTTGCAAGCATCGGTCTTCGTAAGCCATGGCGAGATGATCGTCTAGCTCTGGTACCAAATTGATACGGCCCTTGGCGCGGGCGAGACGAGCTGTTGTCGAAGCTAGCGCCTGTTATCGAAGCCACCGGCTATGAGATCTACTCTCAATTTTGATTCATTTGATTGGATGAATAGAAAAATACATGACACATCTCTTTTATATAGGTAAAAGACTTAGGGTCTGTTTAGCAACAAAGTATTTTCATAGTTTTGAGGCAAAACCATGGTTTTAAAGAATACTATGGTATTTTGGCAATGAGGTGTTTGGAAGCAACCTTAAAAACTCTGTTTTGAAAACCATGGTATTGGCAATACCATGATATTTTTGGAGTATTGTAGACTCCACTCCAACCCAAAGTTTTCTCACTTGTGCTAGTAAACTTTGGTATTGAAAAACCGTAGTATTTTATGGTCATAGCAAAACACAAACCATAGTATTACAAAACCATGGTTTTCAAAAACTTTGTTGCCAAATAGGCTCTTAGCTCATAAGAAACTACTCTCTAACTAATCTTATCCTATCTCTAACAAACTTATCTAATCTAATGCCAACTACTAGGAAATCTAATCTAATCCCAAACTACTAGGAAGAAATCAACCAACCAGCCCCACAAGGCGCGCTACACTACCGCGTAAACAGTACCACGGTACTGTTTATGGGATATTTGGGCCACAACCATAACAGCTTTTGGTCCACCACAGTAATTCTTCCTCAGTTCCTCTGCCCCTCGGTCCTCATCTCTTCTCCCCACGTCCACGGCCCGTTCTTCGCCGGTGCGCCTCGGCGTTGGCGTGCCCACGACGGCACGACGTGTCCGCCGCGAGCTGCCCGAGCTTCCCCTCGATGCCGCACTGGCATCGGCCGGCGCTGCACGGTGCTCACCTCGTCGCCGACTCGTCCTTGGTCTTGAGTAAGCTGACTACGGGAGCTGATGAACACTTCCAGTTCTGGTCATTGGTCGCAGTAAAGACTGAAGGCATGCGTGCGCCACCAGAAATAGAGCAAAAATAACTCAGATTCGTGTTAGTTGTCAGCGAGTGTCTCGGTATGACAAGCAGGGCCGGATTTTGGAGTGGAACAGATGTGCTAGGCCAGACACAGCTGGTTGCACGCAGTGCCCACGAACAAATGGCACAAAAAAAGGTTTAATTACATGCATGTCATTACTAAGTTGAAAAACTGCGTGATACTTCAAAAAAAAATACCACTTAGAGCATGTACAATAGTTAAGACAACAGACATCTTTAACCGTTATCATGTCATTTATAAAGATGACTTAAAGACAACTCATATAATGGTAGAGATGGCTTAGAAACAACTGCACATTTTTTATGACACTTAATCACACAAGATTTCTTAATTCGCGTGTAGAGTCATCTTTTGCATTGGAGACGGCTCAACTCTCTATGTGCATCCTATCTCCTCCACATTATTATCTATTCTACATGGCAACCTTATAAATGGCTTTGTACCATTGCACATGCTCTTAGTGGTATGTTTTGCAATTACCACACAATTTTACAACTTTATAATGACATATATATGCAATTCATACATAAAAGAAAGCATTAATTTGTGCAACAAAAAGAGATTCTCGCCTAGTCGCCTCCCAGCATCATGGAAAAGCTTCATTTCTTTATGAGAAGTCGTGCCTCCAAATACACACCAAAAGGCATAAACAAAAGGGGAGAAAAAGAGAGTATTTGTTTTTTTTTTTTTTGAAGTAAGGCAGGAGGACTGCCGTATATTCAATAGGCGGAAATCTGTTACAAGGTGGGGGGAGAAGTTGGCCCCTCCCCCCGCGGGCCGACAGTTTAACTAAGTAATTACAAAAGGCGCTCCTGCCGCCTCCCAAAGGCGTAGGGTGTCCAGGAATTGGTTATAGAAAGCGGGTAAGGTGGTCTCTGCATTTCGAAAGATTCGGTTGTTACGCTCTATCCAGATGCACCAAAGTAGTGCGGCGATGATGGAGAGCACGCTTTTTGGGGCCGGGCCATCTTGAAGGATGTCGCACGACCACCACGCAGGTACGCTATTGTCGTGAAGCCATCTCGAAGGGTCTAGTCGCGAATTGTTGAACAACACAGCCAGCCTAGACCAGACATGCCAGGAGAAGGCGCACTGCAGAAACAGGTGATCTGGAGTCTCGAGGTTCCTTCTGCAGAGGGGGCAGAAGTAGTCGTTGGGAAGCTGACGGCGTAGTAGGGCATCTGCGGTGGAGACGCGGCAGTGAAGGAGCGTCCAGAGAAAGAATTTGCACTTGGAAGGTGCCCATAACTTCCAGGACTGCTGCAGGGCCGGCCTTGCGACCCGACCGGTGAACTGGAGAAGGTAAGCCGAGCGGACAGAGTAGTCCTGGTTAGGGGAGAAACGCCAAGTGAAGCGATCTGGCACGGCTGGTTGAAGCTGCCAAGCTAGCACCCTCGGAATGAGCGAAAGGAGTTCCGGGATTAACTGGGGAGTGAGTTGCTGCCTCAGGTCCTCGATCCAGGTCAGGTTGGAGGTCGCGTCAAGCACTGTTCTGTTTTTTCTGGAGGAGGCCTGGAAGAGCCCGGGAGCTAGCATCTTGGGAGCGAAGCCGGAGAGCCAGTGGTCCTCCCAGAAGGAGGTGGAGGCACCGTTCCCGAGGGTGATGGTGGAGCCTGCTCGAAGAAGTTCATTATCCTGGGCTGAGGTGGGTGACGGTAGGGGAGCCCAGGCGGGCAACGGATGCTGACGGCTCAACCAAAGCCATATGAGCCGCAAGGCCCTGGAGAAGCAGGGGAGATCCAAAACCCCAAGGCCGCCAAGGGAGGTGGGAGAGCAGACCACGCTCCAGTTGATTCTGCCTGGCCCACCTCGGGAGTCCGAGCCCTTCCACAGCCAGCCTCGCCGGAGGGCGTCGATCTTTGTAAGGACCGAGTTGGGGGGGGTGGATGACCGAGAGAACGAAGGTGGGGAGTGCTGTTAGCATTGCTTTAAGGAGTGTGAGGCGGCCGCCCTTGGACATAAGAGGACCCCGCCAGCCAGCTAGCCTGGAAGCCACTTTATCAATGAGAGGCTGGAAGTGAACATGCCGCAGCCTGCAAATAGAGAGGGGCATCCCCAGGTATTTAATGGGGAAGGTGGTTTGCTTGGCTGGGAGGGCTTGCAAGATGGTCGTTAGGTTGATGCCAGAGCAGCGAATAGGGACCACCTGGCTTTTGGAGAAGTTAGTGCGTAGGCCTGTAATGTCCCCAAAAACCTGGAGGATATTAGCCAACGCGGACACATTCTGAGCGGATGGGTGAAGAAAAATGGCTGCATCATCGGCAAACAGGGATATATGGGCATGTGGAAGCGGGCCACCCAGCTGTTCCAACACGCCCGAAGCTGTGGCCTTGCTAAGCAAAAAAACCAACGGCTCGATGGCTAAATTAAACAGGAAGGGGGAGAGCGAGTCTCCCTGCCTCAGGCCCCGTCGGTGCTGGATGGAGTCAGGGGGACGGTTATTGAGGAGCACCCTGGAAGAGGAGGTGGATAGGGATAGGGAGATCCAGTCGCGCCAGCGGGTGCTGAAGCCACGAGTAGTTAGCTTGTCGAGCAGGTATGCCCAGGAGACCGAGTCGAAGGCCTTTTCGAGGTCCAACTTGAAGAGAAGGGCGGGGGTGCCGGATTTGTGGAGGGCCATGGCCTTGCGCTGAACGAGCAGGAAGTTGTCCTGGATGTGCCTACGCTTAATGAAGGCGCTTTGGTAAGGAGAGATTAGCTCATCCATGAAGGGAGCAAGGCATGAGGCTAGGATTTTGGTGAAAAGTTTCCCAATGCTGTGGATTAGACTAATGGGCCGGTAGTCCGAGGGGGAGGTTGGGGATTCCTTTTTGTGAGGGAGAACAATGTGCGCCCTGTTTAGGAATGACATGCCGGTGCCATCAAGGTTAAAGAGGCATTGCAGAGCGTCGAGTAGGTCCTCGAAAACAAAGTCCCAGCAGGCTTTGAAGAAATTCCAAGTGAAGCCGTCTAGCCCAGGAGCCTTGTCACTGGGCAAGGAGAAGAGGACGGATTTTAGTTCTTGGAGAGTGAGAGGGGCGTCAAGGGCAGAAAGGTCGGGCTTGGGCAGTGCAAGGAACTCCCAATTGAAGGATCGATTTGTAGTGGAGAGCGAAGATTCGCCGAAGATGTTGTTGAAATGTTGTAGCATGGCATGCGCCTGGTCGCGAAACTCGGTGTGGAGGCCGCTGCTAGTTTGGATAGAGTGGATATGATTCTTACGACGACGGCCGTTTGCACGGAGGTGGAAGTACTTGGTGTTAGCGTCTCCGAGTTTGAGCCAGGTGAGACGCGAGCGTTGTTTCCATTTGACTTTTTCAATGGAGCTTAGCCCGAGGACGCGAAGCTTTAACTGCTTTCTAAGGTCCAATTCTTCCGGTGAGAGGCTGCGGGCTTCCATGGCTACGTCGAAGAGCCTGATAACCTCGGAGGCCACAGAAAGCTGAAGTTTAATGTCGCCGACTTGGGAGCGGCTCCAGGCGGAGAGGGATCTGGCGGTGCGAGCTAGCTTGAGCTGAAGGCGGCGCAACGGGTGGGACGGAAGCCTTGAAGTGTTTGGGGACCCGCACCAGGCTTGCTCGGCGGCCTGGCGAAAACCGTCGATTGAGAGCCAGAAGTTCTCGAAACGAAACCGACGAGGCGGTGGAGGGAGGCTCTCAGCAGTAAGGAGGAGAGGGCAGTGATCGGAGGCCGACGAGGATAGGGGGAGAAGGGAGCAGGACGGAAAGAGAAGTTCCCACTCGATATTGGCGAAGGCCCTGTCAAGGCGTACCAGGGTGGGGGTGGATTGCTCGTTACTCCAGGTGAAGCGCCTCCCCGATAAGTGGATCTCGCGGAGGAGGCAAGCATCTAAGGCTTCGCGGAAGTGCGACATGAGCCTCCTGTTCAGGTTGATGTTGTTTTTGTCGGAGGCCTTGTAAATGAGGTTAAAATCGCCGAGGATGAGCCAGGGGCCGCTGAAGGTGGAGGTGATCGTTTGCATCTCTTGCAGAAAGAGCAGTTTGGATGGCTCATCGGTAGGCCCATAAACGTTTGAGATGGTCCAACTTTGCTGGCCGTCAGCAGAGGTGACTTTGGTAGAGATGGAATGCGGCAGGAGTAGCGGGTCGGAGAGGACGACCTGCGAATCGTCCCAGAAGAGCAGGAGCCCCCCTCTGGTGCCCGCAGCTGGCGAGGAGAGGATGCCGCGGAGACTGTGACCGCAAGTTTCCATAAGGATCTGGTGTGAAGGGGCGGCCAATTTGGATTCTTGGATCGCGAGGATGGTTGGATGGTGGGATCTGACTAGCGAAGCAACGACGTCGCGCTTGCTGCCGGAGTTGAGGCCCCGGACGTTCCAGCAGAGAACCTTCATTTGGGAAACCCAAGTTGCACTCTAACGGGGGATCTCAAGAAATGGACCGGACATCAGGCCGGAGAGGGGCACTCCTCAGCGGTGGCAGAACCGAAGGCCGTGAGATCAACGCGGGGGCGGCCAAGACCACAAAGGTCAGCAACGATGGAGCGGGCGGCCGGGCTGAGCGACTCAGCTGAAAAGAGTGCCTGGAGTCTCCTCGGAGAGTGAGGGGCGCCAAGGCGCCGGGCAAGAACGCCCTGGGCCTTGCGAATGGCTGGGACAGAAGAAGATCCAGCTGGAGGTAGGACCGGGCGTGCCCACGAACTCATGGCAAAAAAAAAAATTAAATTACATGTTGCATGTCATTAATAAGAACGTCTTCAACAATAATAGTAAAAAAATAGAGCCCTATATTACATTATACGTACTTCGTAAAATGTTTTAAGGCCTCAAAAAATATATCAACCCCAACAATTAGCCCTAAAACACACACACACGCACACACACACATATCCATTTAATTAAACCAACATGTCCATTTATTACTCCTAATTCCTAAAACATAGTGAAACCAAATATAGAGCTTAACAATTGAGTTGTCATGTTTAGCAATTTCTCTTAGAGCCCCAAAATTTTTTAGTATTTTTTGTTGAGATAGGATCCATTGTTGAAGTTGATTTTTTTAAAAAATCCCAAAATATAGAGATAGCAACCCATAAAGGGCTTCTCTTGGAGATGCTCTAATTTGAAAAACTGCGTGATACTTTAAAAAAATACCGCTTAGATGTATGTTTTGCAATTACTATACAATTTTACGATTTTATAATGACTGACACACACACACATATTAAAAATATATGGGACTCCATGGAATCCGTGCTCCGTACCTAGTTTGAAAACAATTAATTATGTATTTATTGCATTCACATATTTGAATGATAAATGACAATGTTGTTTTGCATGTACTCCTATTTACTTTGTGCGCACGAATCTTGATGAAATGCAACGGTAATAAGGAATGGAGCACTGACTCCATGGAGTCCCATTCTGTACATAAAAAAGCATTAATTTGTGCAACAAAAAGAGCAGATCGCCTAGTCGCCTCCCAGCATCATGGAAAAGCTAGCTTCATTTCTTTATGAGCAGTCGTGCCTCCAAGTACACACCAAAAGGCATAAACAAAAGGGGTGAAAAAGAGAGTATTTGCCGGTCTAATTAAAGGACAGCCTGTTCCTTGCTTGTCTCTTCTGGATCCGTTTATCTTGATGTACATATGAAATGCTCCAGCCATATGCACACGCTATCTTAATTTACATCAAGCTCATCTCCTGTACGTGGAGCTCGCTTTTCGCGGTGCCTCCCTACATGCTAATAGTAGGACGAAGCATCGCATACTTACTCGCGTAGACATATGTGTCTGCCTTCTCGTGTTGCGGCCTCACTGATTTGCAGTGCCTTATATATGCTTCCTTCTCTTGGAGGAAGAATCATTTCATCGTTCTGCCTTGCAAAAAAAACTACAGCGGAATCGACAAAGATGGTGATGACATGCCCACAATTCACTAGCTTTGAGGTTCAGTCTTCATGGAAGCTTTGTTGTATAGCTCCAGGGTGTCGCCATGCGTCGGATCCAGGCAGAGTGCTGCCTCACAGTCTCGCAAGGTGTTTGAGTTGTTGCCCATGGAGTCGAAGAATGCTGCACGGAGATGGAGCAGCTGGATGTCTGGCTTAAAAGCTATCGCTTGCGAGAGCTCTGAAATCGCCTCGTCTTCTTTGTTTTCATCCATTAGAACTGTGAGAAAAAAAAAATAGGTTACATTGTGGTGCATTGGTGATCCCGACGTATGGCTGTCTAACTACACTTGATTCAAATAAAAAAAAACAAAGTCTAAACTGAATAGAATGATAATGGC